>OX104115.1:73519501-73835191 GCA_944474755.1 Limnoperna fortunei | reverse complement strand
TGATACACAATTAAATGCATACACATTATCTTGATGCCAGATTCTTTAAACATGCGATTAACTGGATTTTTCAAGAGCGAATCTATTAAATACTTACTTGTATTATTTTCTTCCCCAAATTTTCAGTTCCATGCCACATATCGAAGGAATGCTTTATGGCTGGAAAAACCTTCTCTGAAAAAGTAAAAATAACACAATGGTTAAAAATATTAATGTAGATCAAATGTTACATATGCATATTCTATTAAATTGTTTGATTCTAGTTTCGAATGTGTATTGTATATATAACTGCAAAATCTTGTAAGAAAAAGATTTAATACAAATTCTCATACAGTCAATATGATATATTTTTAATTTGTATTTGAAATAATAATACTATAAAACATGCTCATTAATACTTCAATTTGTACATGTGCATCGGTTACAATTTTCCCCACTCGAACATTCTTTTGTAACAAAAATCGTAGACCCTTCAAGAAATAAGCCTTTTCTAAGTTGGTACTCTTTTTGTCTGTCATTCATTTATCCATAGTTATTCTGCATAGAAGTTTTTTGAAACCTTCTCCATAAAAGTGTATGTACAATACTGGGCAGAGTGGCCTGGACTATCCATTCTTGCATCACCTAAATCATAAAAATCAAAGCTAAATCAGAATTTTTATCAAGGAGTCAAAACAGAGTACATGTAAACTGACATTCCCATAATTTGTATCATATTTAATGTAATCGCTATCAAATAGTGAGGGTCAAAACATTGGTTTAGCACTAGTAATATTTTTCTGTAAGTAGACTGAAGCTGTACTTGAACTAAAAAAGAAACCCAAGTAAACAAATATTGGTCACAAAATTTACATATTACCCACCAAGTAAAATAACATCTTGATCTTTGAATTCCTCCAAAACAGTATTCTGTTCACTCATCCAAAATCTATCTATTGATAGATGTGATAGATATTGATATGAGGTATGTCCTTTGGATTCTAAGATATGTTGAAGATGACTGAACGGGGAGATTAATGAATTTAGAAAACATCGCCATCTTATGATAGTTGCTTCCTGATAAAAGTAATGCTTATGCAAAAAACAAGTCACCACAATGTAGTCTTCACTTAAAAATGGGTTGTGAGAACCATCTGTGTGCTAAATGACCATTTTCACATACCTAAAAATATGATTATGGACATATAAATTTTGGTTTTAATTCATTAGCATTAAAAACACAGAAATAGACAATTTTGTGCTTACGTAAAAAAAAGCTTATTATTTCATAAACAGAAATAAAAGCACTAACGGGTTATTATATTTTTAAGTACATTTTAAAGTCATTTTTGTCATAGTTACTTACCAATTTAAAGTAAAAAGCAGATGAAATGATTGCAGTTTTTTTCTGTTTGTCTGCCACACTCTTTTATTTTACAAATACTTGGCACTTTGGTTTTTGCAAGTGCTGTCGGTGGTCCTATAAAAACTAGATGTGGCTTCGTTCAGAAACTCCTCAACATCATTTTCTGTCCCAACTCTTTTTAAGCCTGGATCTGGTTCTGCTTCAGGTTGATCAGAACAATTATGGTCATCATCAGTGTCTTCATCAAATGAATCAAAATCCATTTCCATGCAGCTCTGATTATCTCTACTGAAATTAGAAACACAAGCAAGTTGAATACAAGTAATAGACAGTGATTGATGTATATACTGAATGTACATATTTAAAATATATACAATGCACATATAATATTAACATTAAGCAAAGTTCCAGTGGTTTAGCTAAGGATTAAATACTCGTAAGCAAGGGTCTGGAGGAGGGACAGCAGCCCCATCCACCCCAGAACACACACAAGCTGAGCATTTATTAATTGTTGAATTATCAAACAAACCAACGAACCGACCGAAAAGCTATATCCCTATATTTCATTGACATAAAAATATAGACTTTTATAAACAAAGTTATTTTGATATCCAGATGTATCAACATTTACACACAACCAAGACAATTTTATTATACGCATGAAAAATGCTCTGAAATTTTCCTCAATAATAAACTTAATAAAGGTTGATAGTCTTCATCATCAGAATTATCTACAGTTTCATAGGTTCCTTCGGATTTGGTTATAGTTCAAAAATATAAGTACATACATAAGTTTCTTGCTTCACTAACAGTCAGTCATTCTGATTAAATCTACATGACTACAAACACGCACAACATATTGCAAATTTGTACGGTGAAATAAATTTTCTTTTAATCATATATACTATAGAGAATTACAGAATTATATAAAATTCTTAAGAAAATTTTATTGTAAATTAAACAACTTAAAATTCTTACTCAAATGGATTTATGAAGCTACTTTCTTTCTGAAAGACTGTTTTTTCACTTATTTCTTCAACACCAGACATTTGGGTTTCTTCACTGAAATACATGTTTGTAAATTGTAAAATGTTTTCGTACATGCATGAATGTACATGTATTTGAACAACTGTCATAAATACAAATATTTACAGATTTGTTTTACTTAAAGTAGAACACAATGTGCATGTGTTCTCTTAAACTGATACATATTTCTATATTGTCTTTTGTATAAATACTATTCTACAATTTTAACGAACTTGTCAACCGTTAGATAGACAAAATTTCACGAAATAGAAATTATGGTATATCTTTTTCAACTTAAAAATAAAAAAAATGAATTGATTTTCATTTATTAGTCCGTTGTTTGTTAAATACATTTAAATACTTATTTGTGTTACTTTTTGACATGACAAAATACTGATTTTCAATACAGCATTTAAGCTTCTCGTCCAAAATAAGTTTAAAGAACCCCGATGCATTAACATAGGATGAATCGGGTTCCACTTTAATAGAATTTGCGTCACTGTCTGTCATTGTAAAATCCAAATCAAAATCTAAATATTCAGGTGCAAGATATTGATAGACAGTTGACTTTTTTTCCATTTCTGTAAAACATTATGTTCCTCTTTCATTATTTTAGCAATTTTATTTTCAAGGTGTAGCCTTAGCCGGATTTGGTATAACGTTTTGGAATTTTGGTGATAAAAGCTCTACAGCATCTTAATCATTTGGATTTTAAATATTGTTTGGGTTTGAGCGCCACTGACGAGTCTTGATTAGACGATACGCGCGTCTAGCGTAGTTAATTATATTAACCTTGGTATCTTTGATGACATTTTATTAGCTTTTTTAGGCAATGTAATATCGTCCAAACTTGAACTATCGCGCGACCATAAATGTTTTGAAAATTGCTCCCACAGACTATCCATTTGTGTCCATGATATCTGACATCGTTGGACTTATTTGATTTCGCATTGAAACATAATGAATTCGACGTGGAAAAATTCATAGGACCATTCAAATAAATCATTTATAATACTCGTCATTTACTGTATCAGATTGACAGCGAAGGGGCGGTACCCCGTCATATCGGACTCAATACACGCTCATTCGCTGGAAATAAGATACAGTAAATGACTCGAACTGTAAATATAATCAATCAGCTTTTGTCAACAGACAAACGTTTCTTTCAAGTAGCAAACTTAATGATGCTGAAGTTGATATCATGTTGGTTTGTTTTTTTTAAAATAATACTACCAGTTTTAAATCGCCTGTATATTTTCTGCTCTTAAAACAATTAATTCAGCATACCATAAATAGACTACGTAAAACCTGGTAATCCGATAGCTACTATAAGGATTCAAACTTATTCAGTCTGCAAGTATCCAAACTTATTTGATCTGAAATTAAACTATTACAAAAATATAAAAAAACTTTGCATTCTGACAGTTTCTTTTTATTTTATCCTCAGTGCTCCATTGATTAAGGTAATAAGTCATCTATTAACACTGATCAATGTAACTTAATGTATCAATATTGTAAATAGAATTAATAAAATGTGTTTAAACTAAAAGTAGCATTAAACTGTATTTTAACATAAATATAAATATATTCTAAGGCAGTAGTTAAAATCCAATTTGCAAGAGACAGATATAGTATTGTGCAACCATGAAATTATTCTAAGAAATGCTAGTTTACCTTATCACAACATTAGATTTTTCCATACCAGAATGTGGAATATTTAACACAACGCGGTGCTATGATTTCACATTAGATATATAAGACTGTTTTATATGCTCAGTTATGTTATCATGAACTATTATTATTATTATTATTATTATTATTATTATTATTATTATTATTATTATTATTATTATTAATTATATTATTATTATTATTATTATTATTATTTTTATTATTTTACAATATTGGAATAACATATTTTATAATAATAATATATAAAACTACTCTAAGCGCTTTACATTAACACATACTAGATACAACAATACAGAGTACATGCAAAATATACAATCACATAAGAATTATAATCGACACAAGATTTGTTATCAGGGGTTGTATAAAATAATGCATTCATTCTATAAAAATTGTTTAGAAACAGAAATTGAGATTACGAATAAAAAAATATATTACTTAAATAAAACTGAGGTTATTATTTTTAAAAAACCAGCATATTGAACCACATATCATTTAATAATAAGTATTATATAAACAATACGACCACCAGTAAAAACTTTTAACACTTAAGATTAAAAAAATATATAAACTTGTAAAAGCTATATTCTGAATATTTAAGTACTGAATCTCTTCACTCTTATATTTTATCACAATATATAATTTTGATCTTCATTTGACTTTGCGAATGCCAATATTGGCTGAAAAAGACTTTAGATTGGAAATTGTAGATTGACATTAATGTAAGTTTTTATTTAATCACAACAATTGATTGAAAAAAAATACTTTAATCTTCATTGTTAATTTTTCTGTTAGATATTAAACCAAATAACTTTACCTGAACTGTAAACTGTCCTTAAATGAGAAAGCAAGAGACGCAAGAAACAAGCATCAAATTGGTTCCAGCATCGAAGATATGTACGAATAAAATCTTGTTATAGATATTTTTGCAATGTCAGACACGCATGACAACTCACAATAATATATAATATTATTCGTGGCGGCGAGATGTTGATATAAACGGAAAACAACTGCAGATAAAAATGCGTAAACAATGAATAAATGTGTAATTTTCACACTGGGTTATATCAAGAGCAATGGCCTTGCCAAGAGTAATGTGGTTTCTGTTAAGATTTAGTTCGGCTAGATTCGTTAAAAATATCAGTAAAACATGTTTAAATACATGATGCCAAACATAATACTCCTGCTTTTATGTGTTTTTTCACCAACATTCATTAAAATATGACAATCTGTCAAAACACGTTGAAATAAATAGTATATGCAAAACTTAATGTTGTTCCTTTTTGGTTTTTTTATGGCTTAATCGTTAAAATAAGAAAAAGTATTAAACATGTTGAAATATGTGTTCTCTGCAAAACGTAACGTTGTTCCTTTTGTTTTGTTTTTTTCGACTTCTTTCGTTAAAATATGAAAACGTCAAACATTTTCAATTAAAAGCTTCCTGCAAAACGTAATGCTGTTCCTTGTTTTTGTTTGTTTGTTTTTGTTTTGTCGGCTTCTTTCGTTAACATATGACACAGCCAAACATGTTCATACAAATTAACGAAATAAGTCAGCCTCCTTGCCATTTAGTTTGTTTATAATTTCATTTCATATATCAATAACTTTTTTGCCTAATAAACTTGTTACTTTGTTAAATGTGACGAATTATAAAACTACGCTTACTTAAGAGAGCAATGTGGCGAATTATTTGTTGAATTCAATCTACACTCATAATTTTCGAGGCAGTTTTCTAACTGTAAGAATATTTTACAGGAGTCATCGCCTCTATTAAGATTTGCTGTAAAACAAATATTCACGTTATTTGAATATTACTGTACAAAATGTCTCATCTATTTTCTCGTCTTCTTAATAAATAATTTTGTGAGTATGGTGTTTTCCTCATTGACATACGTGGTGGGCCTTTATATTGCTATAAGTATAAAATAAACGAATATAAGCGCCCACCTTGAATGTAAATAAGTACAACAGCATACAAGCCACGAGTTATTTCTATTCTAATTGGTCAGAAAACGGCATTTTCTTGTCTTGTTTGCCTCTATTGTAGCTGCTCCATTCCATATTACTCCCTAGTATGTTTATGCGACTAAGAATAAATGTTTAAGTGACTTAGAATGTTTTGCAAAAGATAACATCACACCCTAATCAATATAGAAATAATTTATACACTTTTTAGACATTTCGGTAAACTATGCATTTGTTCAACTGTTCAAGGTGGACATATCAAGGAAAAAGTGTTGCTGAGAACAGGATGTCTTATTAAAAATATGGGGTATATCTCATTTATTTCATATATGTGCACTAGAGCTAAGGAGAAGTTTGCTGTTTTTATGACCACAACCATCTATTGTCCACTATACTTTGACTTCTTGTTTGTTTAAATAGTGAACAAAAATACTTATGTTGTGTTTGAATGGATTAAAAGGTTCATGCTAAACAATTGACATGGCATGTTTACTACAGAAGTGCACAGGTTGTACAAGGTGGAAATTGTGTCCACTGTACCCATACTAAAGCGGTGGATTGTTTGAAAAAGTAAAATCGGCCGGAATCATCGTGTAATTTATAATACGGTTCTTAGTTTATTATGCACAAAACACCACAAATACAAGTTTGAAAGAAGAGAGATTGAAAGCAGCAGGTGCAAGGTTGCTATCTACTGCAAACACAAACGAGGACTCTAAACTCTCGTGTATAAGTCAGTTTTAATTGGGATTATGTTACGTGCTTTCTGAACTGAAATGAACTGAAACATACGTAATGTATATAATGAAATGCAATTATATAGAATTATTATTTATTGCAAATTCAAAATACATATTTAGTGAATTTAACTTACTTTAAAGTTTGAGATTAATTATGAAAACGAACAATTGAATTGTAGATTAATAACCACGTCCTTATATCGGGCCTTATAAGGAAAGACCTGACATTGCAGAATACTCCGATATCTAATATTGTACATCAATAAAATATAAAATACATACTTGTATCATCATTATCGGTAATAATTGCCGACAAAGCTCTGACAGTTTGGGCGTTAGAGCTGTTTCCAATAGTTAAAGTTTCATTGCCATTAACAAGTTCATTTAGAGCGGCCATAACATTACCACTGGAACCATTATCAGCAACAACGTCATGGTCGGCTATCAAACTGCCAATGCTACAACAGAATGAAAACGTAAAGACATAATTGATCCATCATCAGCAACATTGTCATAGTTTGATATCAAACTGTCAATGCTACAAACAGATTGAAAACATAAAGACATACTTTCTTTTATCCCGCAGTCATTTGCAGTAAAATATCGGTATATAAATACTTTTTCGCATTATGTGTCTTGTTTATAAAGAATTTCTTTCTGGTAACATTGTTCTCACTTCCAAATATTTAATTTTAGAATTAACTTGTAGAGCAACAGTACAAGTAGATGACTAACTACATTAACATTTCGGCCATTATAACAGCTAAATGATCTATTGCGTGTCAAAAAGAATTTTGACAATACTCTGAGCATCATATATCAGTTTTTTATTCAGTTTTCAAACAGTAATTTTATAGATGATTAGAGTTGTTATTTAGTTCATTTTTTCCCAGATGGTTACTAGCTATAGGATTATAGTTCTCAATTGTAATTACAACGTACCTTATTCCGTACAGAATTATGCACCTGAATAGTTTTCCTAACGACATTGACGTTCTGTAGTAGTTTGTCAGCTAAAAACATACATATGCAGTTAAACACACTAGACCATGGTCAGTATATCAATAAAATCAAGATTGGTTTTTGTAAAACCTTTTATACGGTACAACATGGACAATACCATCAAATTAAAAGCATAACTTAGCACTCCAAATACCAATATTTACGATATTTATTTTTTTTAAAACATTCATCTCTTTAGAATAATAGGCGTCATCAATGACTTATAGTTAACTTCAAATTTTAACATGACGTCAATTCTGAAATCAAAACCGTTTAAACTTGCAGTAAAATGCCTCTTCAATAATGTCGCTTCCTCCTCTCGTCCGGCGTCATTTTTCTTGCATCCAAGATATTACAAATTGGTCGAAACGTACAATTTTGTCGTTCTTTTTTGTAAAATTGCGCTGTTAATAATTAAAAATAATGTTTTCTTGTTTCTCGTTTAAATGTCTTTGTACCACAAATTATAGACAGTATCTACATAAATTTCGAAGCGAAAGATCTCGGAATGACACTAAAAAGGCTTTATTTATTTACTTGTGAAATACTTATTTCGAAATTTGCATATTGGAATCGAATAAATCATGGCTGCCGGTATTTTATTGATTATTTTAATATTATCATACATTTCATTCATCATGCTTTACCATATGTCTATAATCAATAAATATCGGCAGCTTTATATATAACGCCTGTCCTTATTTAAATAATCAATAATATCCACAACCATTAATATAATAGCTACTAATATTTCTATAATCATAAATTGTATATCGTCAACTATGAAAACATTTTTGAAAATATTTTTGTAAACTTTTTAAAAATATACTGAATGTGCTATTAAAGCATAAATACAGAAATAAACTTTAAAAATGTTTTAACGAAACTTTATTCTAATCTTGGACATATAAGATAACCCCCAAACCTATTCATGGAATATTTTTTCATTCGGTCACATTTTTCACATTTTACTGATTTATGTTATGTTATGATGTCCCCACTAACCGTACCTGCTTTTGCTGAGCGATATGGTACCCCAACTTACCCTACCTGCCACTGTTAATCAAAAAGTCCCTGCACTAATTCCACCTGCCTTTGTTGAACGCCAAGATACCTCCACGCACCTACCTGCTGTTGTTGACCGCCAAGATACCCCCACCTAACCTGTCTGATATTGTTGAGTGATGAAGAGATATTCTATCTTCCCGGCATACAACTGTTGAGTGACATGGCTATCCAGCTTACCGCACCTGCCATTGTTGAGCGACTAGGTACCCCACATACTGTTATTATCAATTGATGAGATACCCTTACTTACCCCATCTGCTATTAACTGACAGAGTACTTGACAGGGTCGCGTTTTCTAATTTCAAACATAACTTCTAGACTAATTCAGAACCTTAGAATACACCATTGCATTTTCCAATAAATGCAATCCATGATATGTGTGCATCATTTCCGGACAAATTTGTGCCTTTCAAATAATAAGGTTGATCACCTTTATATTTTGATATCAATTTAGTTGATGGTCTGATTCTGTAAATCAACATAAAGATATAAATATGTCACACTATTACAATTAGGCATTATGAACGTTTTTTTCTTGTGATTGTGACTAATGAAACCTCATATTAGAAATTAAACAATATTTTACTTAAACGCATGGACATGTGAAATATAGCAGATACCATTTTACAAGTGACCTTCGTTTTAAAATTGTGGAAAGATTGTGTTATCTATGCTATTTATTGTTATCGTTCGTCAATAATTACCCTATCAACAACACCACGTTTGCCTCGTATTATATTTTTATAGTCTCTCCTTATGCACAGCCGAGCATTTCCCAGTATCTAAGCCTCCTACAGAATACAAGCTATATTTTTGCTATAAACTAATATTGTATATATATTAACTGCTTTTTCTGTCAGAGAAAATAAGTCCCGGTAGCCTTGTGTGTTAATGTCAGATAAGCTGATATAAACAATAAAGTTTATTTTCAGTTGACATCTCAATTTGTATTCATCGGTAGCTAAACCAAATATAAAGAAAAAATATTTTTCATCATTAACGTGTTTTTTCTATTTACAAATGTGTGCAATATAAGGAAGATGTTTTGACATGATATCCTTATAAACAACGATCAAATATATTATTTTTGCGACATCATTCCATTCTCGCCATAACGAACATATAAAGTAGTTTTTTAAACTGTAAACTAATCCTTATCTGTCACTTGCAATTATATTGCCTAAATGACCCTCGGTGCACTGGAATATTCCAGATTGATATGAAAACTTGTAAACCTTGCCTGGTTTATAAGTTGATGTCGGCAAATAAGTTGTTGTAGATGTAGCGTAAGATGTAGTAGTTGTAGGTGCCCGAGTAGTTGTCGTAGATGAAGATTAAGATGGCCGCCGTAGTAGTAGAGAGCTAATTTCAGCTCTCAGTTTTTTGGCAACTTTTACTGTTTTAAATGGGTTTTTTCAAGATGAAAGTTATATCATCTTCTTCAGCAAACTAAGGACTATCCAGTGTTGATACTTTTTCTATGGATTAGACAGTGAAGTGATTAGTGTTCATCATAGGATACATATTACAACATGTCAGGAAACAAAACCAATTCATCTAAAAGTGTTCAAAGTTTGTTAGCCCCAAAGAAAGTGTCAAACAGTTCTCAAAAAGACAATCCGGATAAGAAGAAAAGGACTCACTCAGATGTAGCTGAAGAAAGCTCAGACAACTTAGATGTGAGTACTGTGAGCACTGTTTTACGTGAATAAGAAGTGATCAAACAGTCCATTCAGGGATCAGTGACCAAAGATGACCTCATGAATCATTGGCTGGTATTGTCAGACAAAAGGACTTGAAAGACCTGATGACCTCTATTGTCAACCAATTACTTACTAACTTTAAAGAGATTATAACAACAGAGTTTGATGAGAAGTTAAGAGAAAGAACAGGCAAATTCTCAATGGATAATCTTAATATGGACAATGGGAATTTAAGAGAAAGAATAAGAGCATAAGAAAAATTAATTGGGGAACTCAGAGACCAATCTACTGGTGCTGAGTGTCGTTCAATTAAAGCTTTGAAGCAAGCAAACTATAATGAACAATACTCCCGTAAACATAACATCAAAGTTGTAAATAATCCAGAAAAAGGTGTTGATGTTGATGTGACACCGGATGAAGTTGTTGCGATACATCCCATACCAGGAAAGCCTGGTCTCGCTCGTCCTGTGATTGTGAAACTTAGAAACACTGAAGTTAAATCTAGAACTATGAGACAGCGAAAGAACTTGAAGAATGAGGTTAAGTTCCACGATGACATAACAATGAGAAACATGGGACTCCTGTCTAGACTGAACAAGTCTGAAAAGTTTCATAGTGTGTGGTTTTTTAATGACTGTGTATATGCTAAGAAGTCAAAAGAAGGAAGAAGACTAAGGTTTGACATTTTTGACAACATAGAACTTGAGTTAAGGAACTCCGAGAAAGTGGCACATAATGATTAATAGTATATATGTTTTCAGTTATTTGAATCATAATAATTATAACTATTATATCTAGTGTCCTTTAATTTACACCTATTACATTAACTTTACAACATAGATGACTTTGAAGCATAAACATTTAATATTTATCTTAGGGAGTAAGGGAGGCTACTCTTATTAAATTTGTGTGTGTGTGTTTTTTTTTTATATTTTTATCTTTTTTTGATATCTCTTTGTATTTATTTGATATTTTAGATGGAATTATATCAGGCCATTTACTCCGTTCTCGTGTAAATTGGTACGAAAATGGAGAAAAATGTACCGAATATTTCTGTAAGTTACAGAAGCACTATTCTGCAAAAAAGATGCTTAAAGAAGTAATTGATGATAATGGTAATAATATCTCAGATCAGGGATCAATTCTTAAAGAATTAGAATTATTTTACGCAAAGTTGTACACATCCAAGAAAGTCGAAACACGAGATCAGTCTTTTTTGAACACAGCCTAAAACTATCTGATGAAAAAAGGGATATGTGTGAAGGTAATTTTAGTTTTGATGAATGTAGTTTAGCACTTAAAAATATGACAAATGGGAAAAGTCCAGGAAGTGATGGATTTACAGTTGAATTTTACAAATTCTTTTGGAAGGACATTGGTCCTTTTTTATTTAGATCTTTATACTATGGCTATGAGTTAGGCCAGTTATCAGTCTTTCAATATCAGAGTGTCATAACATGTATCCCTAAGGAAAATAAGGATAGACGTTTCATTGGTAATTGGAGGCCAATTAGTCTTCTAAACACAGATCTCAAAATTGCTTCAGATGTTAGCTAATAGGCTTAAAACAGTGCTGCCAGACATCATACGTGACTCGCAAAAGGGTTTTATGAAAGGTAGATTTATTGGTGAAAACACACGCCTATTGTACGATCTTATGCATTATTTAGAGCAGAACAATAAAATGGGACTGCTCCTTTTAGTTGACTTTGAAAAGGCATTTGATTCCATAGAGGGGGAATTTTTGACCGAAGCTTTGAAAAGTTTTAACTTTGATTGTTCTATATGCAAATGGTTTGAAATTCTTTACTTGAAAGCCAGAGTTGTGTTATTAACAATGGACAAATGTTTAACTTTTTCCAATTAAGTCGAGAATGTAGACAGGGAGATCCCTTATCCCCTTATCTATTCATCATTGGTGTTGAGTTGTTAGCAATTACACTAAAGGCTAACCAAAACATCAAAGGTATAGATATTAGAGGAACATAATCACTTATTAGCCAATATGCAGATGATGTTAGATTGCACTGAATTATCATTAAATGAAACTATAAAATGTTTTGACAACTTTTACAAAGCATCAGGGTTAAAGTTTAATAGATCTAAAACCAAAGCTGTATGGGTTGGGAGCAAACGGTTTTCAGATCACATTTTATGTCCACATCTGAATCTAAACTGGACAAACTCAAACTTCAAAGTTTTGGGACTGGACTTTTCCCTAGATTTAAGCTCAATGGTTGCTATTAATTTTACTAAAAAATTTAAAGAAGTTTCCCAGATTTTAAAAAGTTGGGAACACAGAAAGCTTACCCTTTTGGGCAAGATTACAGTAGTTAAGACTCTAACACTATCGAATCTTATCCATTTATTTACAACTCTGCCAAATCTGCAGGATACAAAATTGCAAGAATTTAACTCTATGTTTTTTAGATTTATTTGGTGTGGAAAACCTGATAGGAATCAGGAGGACCACTTTGGTTGGGGATCTAAATCAGGGTGGGCTAAATATGGTCCATTTACCTTCATTTAATCTTATCTTAAGAATGGATGGGTTAAAAGACTTCTTGATAATCCTGCAGGTCCTTGGCAGAAAATGTTATTAAGGTGAACGTTTGTTTAATATAGAAAGTTCTAAGTTGAATGAAATTATGTTAAAATTGTCAAATCCTTTTTGGAGAGATGTTATTTCTTCTTTTGCCAATGCTAAACCTTTAACTAAGGTTAACATAGATGATATTTTTTCACTAGATATATTGAACTTTGTTCCTTGTAGTGATTTCATCTATTATGATCGATGGAAAATTTTTGGTATTAAGGCTATACATGACATTATTGAACCTACCACAAAGCAATTTTATTCTTTTGTAAAAATAAAGGATCATTTGCATTGTAATAATTTTATAAGGTATTATAGTATTACATCAACGATTCCAAAGTCATATAAAGACTGTATTAAAGAGAAAATGTGTAATTTTAATCTTGAGAATTTCACTGCAGAAAACACTTTTTAAAAATCTTTGTTGCATATTTCAAAACCAAAACTTATATACAGAGCTTTAAGGGATAAAGTATTGTATGCACCAAATGATATTTGTGAAGCGGGAAGAGACACTTGGTATTAAGATTCCTGATTGGACCAAGTATTTTAATATGTTAAAACAAATGCACTGTACTACTTATTTATTTACATTTCAGTTTAAGTTATTACATAGAATTCTACCTACTAATAAGTTTTTATATTCCATACACGTTAAGGACACAAAATATTGTAGTTTTTGCAACAATGAAGAAGAAACTTTAGAGCATCTATTTTTTGATTGTAGAATTGTAAATAGGTTTTTAGAAAATGGTACAACACAATTTGGTCAAATCTATGATACTTTTATGTTAAATAAGTCTGATGTTTTACTTGGTTATACTGATCAGCCCTTATTTTTAAATTTTCTGTTTCTAGTTATTAAAAGTTACATTTATAGTTGTAAACTTAAAGAAAAAATACCAACATATTTATTCTCTTGAAGAATACATTGCTATTAAAAATAAAGTTTTAGCCTTTGAAAAAATGGAACCCCTTAAATGTTTTGTTTCCATGATATAGTACTTGTAGTCTATATCATAATGTTTTTTTTTGTTGTTGTTGTTGTTAAATCAAACATATTACTTATAGAACAAATATGAGCATTCAAGTACATTTTATTAATAACATATTACATGCATGGTGTATGAAAGAATGTGTGTAAGGGTTTTTACAAGGAATTATATTTATTTATTCATTATTTACAATTATTCAATTATTAAAACCGTTTGTCAGGTTTAATTAAGATTTAAGATTTACACCCCAACACACCCAAGTCAGGTGGTGCTGTGGGGTTAATGTAAAAGACTGACCAGAAAAACAAATAAAATATTTAAAAAAAAAGTTGTAGTTATAGCCTGAGATGAAGTTGTCGTCATAGCCTGATTTGCAGTCATGGTAAGCTGGTTTGTTGGAGTCGTTGTAGGCTGATTTGTTGTAGTCGTTGTAGGCTGATTTGTTGTAGTCGTTGTAGGCTGATTTGTTGTAGTCGTTGTAGGCTGCGTTGTTGTAGTCGTTGTAGGCTGCGTTGTTGTAGTCGTTGTAGGCTGAGTTGTTGTAGTCGTTGTAGGCTGAGTTGTTGTAGTCATTGTAGGCTGCGTTGTTGTTGTCGTCGTTGTAGGCTGAGTTGTTGTAGTCGTTGTAGGCTGCGTTGTTGTAGTCGTTGAAGGCTGCGTTATTGTAGTCGTTGTAGGCTGAGTTGTTGTAGTCGTTGTAGGCTGAGTTGTTGTAGTCGTTGTAGGCTGAGTTGTAGTCGTTGTAGGCTGCGTTGTTGTAGCCGTTGTAGGCTGGGTTGTTGTAGTCGAAGCCTGAGTAGTAGTTTTTGTAGTAGTTGTGGCTGGCGCTTGGGTTGTTGTGGTTGACGCCTGTGATGTAGTTGTGGTTGGCGGCTGTGTTGTTGTCATAGCTTGAGTTGTTAGACGTGTTGTTGGCGACGCAATCATTGAAGTCGTGGCATAAGGTGCACATGATGCACAACACTGTGTTGGTACAATATCGCAATTACCTGGAGCCAATCTTACCATGTCTGCGCACGTCCATCCATTTGTGAATACTGGACCTTTTTCATCACCATATAGACAACTTTCTTAAAGAAAAATAAGTATGATATAGAAAACTTGTCTATTAGTTTTTTTATTAGTTTTTATTAGTCAATTACACTAAACACAAAAATATGTATAGAAGCTACAGTCACATAAACTTGCATAATAGACAATATCTTCATTGTGACAAACAGATAGACGGACTATTTAACACATATGTACCTGTTATCTGAAGAAAGTCGATTGCCAACGCGTATGACGTGTCAGTTCTTCAACACGATAGGACGTCATCCATGCAAAAGCAACCACTGGATACAAGCTATTAGTGCACAAGTAGTAATGAGTGAACACACCACATAAGTTTCTCTCCCAATTATTAAAATTTGGACCAATTTGTGAATGAGAGACTTATCGTTCTTACTTTATTTACACAATGTATATATTGTTTTGTTAGCTTGGAATTTATTAAAGAGAAACCGGAGTACCCGGTTAAAACACCGGAACATCTGCAGGAGTGCTGGCAATCGTCATGAGTGTTTTTTCCAGCACACCCTACCACAGTAGGGCTCAAACCCACAATGTCAGTGACAGACTCGTGATCAATAATAGATGACTTCCCACCTTAACCACTCGGCCACCGATGCCCTTGCGACTGTATAGTAAATTTTTGCAGAAATAGAACTTTTAATGGACCTTGTTATTTTCACAATAGAAAGCTGTAAATCGTCTATACTTAAAGCCAGTGTAAATACAATTGACGGTATTGATTATTGTTCAACGTTAAGTACACATGGAAACTGGCAATAGTTTATCTGAACCTACCGTCTCTGCTTGGAGCATTGGCGTCATAGGTACAAACACCGGAAATACACCACTAAAACAATAAAGCAAAAACAAATTGGAGTGTAAATCTTGAATCAATAATTTACGCATGTTTATAGCACTATTGTCTTTCTTGTTAATGACTGGTAGGCTTGTTTAGTCTACATAAAATTGTCAGGTAAGAATTTTATTGCTATGTAGCTTGAACAAATTGTCAAGTAAGACTGGTAGTCTGAACAAACTCCTCACGTAATAACTGTAATTGCCACGTAGC
This sequence comes from Limnoperna fortunei, assembly GCA_944474755.1. Classification (NCBI taxonomy): domain Eukaryota; kingdom Metazoa; phylum Mollusca; class Bivalvia; order Mytilida; family Modiolidae; genus Limnoperna; species Limnoperna fortunei. The sequence continues at coordinate 73,818,940 of OX104115.1, read as the reverse complement.
AAGAACGTAGAATTTTCTATCAATGTTATTTGGACGACTGAATCGCCGTGATTTGACAAATTTAGAACTACTTGGTTCTATGTAATTAGGAGCAATATTTCGGAGAGATATTTCACGAAAATTATCTATTCGCAGACTTCCCTTGTATTGCGAACTAGTTGAACAAAAATTATCGCTTGCAAGTAAGACTGGTAGTCTGAACAAACTCCTCACGTAATAACTGTAATTGCCACGTAGCAAGAACGTAGAATTTTCTATCAATGTTATTTGGACGACTGAATCGCCGTGATTTGACAAATTTAGAACTACTTGATTCTATGTAATTAGGAGCAATATTTCGGAGAGATATTTCACGAAAATTATCTATTCGCAGACTTCCCTTGTATTGCGAACTAGTTGAACAAAAATTATCGCTTGCAAGTAAGACTGGTAGTCTGAACAAACTCCTCACGTAATAACTGTAATTGCCACGTAGCAAGAACGTAGAATTTTCTATCAATGTTATTTGGACGACTGAATCGCCGTGATTTGACAAATTGAGAACTACTTGATTCTATGTAATTAGGAGCAATATTTCGGAGAGATATTTCACGAAAATTATCTATTCGCAGACTTCCCTTGTATTGCGAACTAGTTGAACAAAAATTATCGCTTGCAGATCTTTGGCCCAAGATATAACAAATAATATAAGGCAAAAACAAAAAAAAACAAAGGATTATCATAAATTTTAGCATTCAACTCATTGCAAAGAGTAAATTTTTGACGACGGTAAATTATCGACTGACGTTTACAACTATAATGTCTATTGTGAAGAATGAAAACCCTATTAGTTCCTGTAAAAAATTGTTTTATAAGGGATTGTACTCTAATTGCATTTCAATACCCTATCAAATATATATGCTACATATGATAAATTATTTAATAACAAAATACGAACAATATAAAAATAAACTTTTTATATTTATATATTTATATTTCAGCATGATACACGAAGAAGAACATGTTACTTTAAGATGAATTGTTTACAATAAAGCTTGACTTCTATTAATTATTTGGCTCAATGTGATTTTACATTTATTAATTTGATGACTATTTTATCGCGTCTAGTATATAGTTGGGAGGAAGCCATATATCATCTGTTAATGTAGTTTTACTATTTTAACAGTTACAGTCACAACCATTAATAATTAACAGTTTAATTCCCAAAATCAAAAGTTTTTATATTAAATTTTGACCTCCATGTCTTAACCGTTAATTTAATAATTCTTAAAAAAAGTCTCTGCGTTGTTCAAATGCTTAGACATATTAAATAAAAGATATTTTATTATTGGTTGTTATTGTCAAAAGCAAGAAAACCCAATGTAACTTTGTAATATAATCGTCTCAGTTATTAAAATTAGTCTTACGACTTTTGTTCATGTTAAGGTCTTTGGAAGACTATCAACTTTAAATTTGCGCTCTGCAACAAATCAAACTAGTCTTATTCTGCAGTAAGCACTTCCTAGTAAAGGGTCGACTTTGGATAATAATATCGGCATGTTATGTAATTCTGGTGCCTGACGTTTATAGGCTTGTTGCAAAATTGCGGTTGTAGTCTGGTCTCTTGCAAATTGTTCATAAGGGTAACATATTCTTACAATATGCTCAGAGGACTTGTTTTTGTCTTCTCAATCATGGTCGGGATTTCATACAGATTTTCAATCTACTTGTCAGCGAACGTCATATATTGGACACAACACCAACTTTTTTACTAAGTGAATTTTTCGCTTGTGTTTCGAGTCATCAATCAAAGCAAAACTAACATGTACCTAAAGCTTTTTATCGTCAATATACTCAGACGCCACTATTTGTTCTCATTTATCATAAACACATATGTGACACGATGAAGTAGTCTGTACAACTTATTCTCTTCAGCGCTTAAGCTTATAAAATTTCGGATTCAGTTTAACAACAATGTTTATCAATCTTTGCATACGTACGTAGTTATCCAGACTCCACAGAGGACCATTTTTGGCCAGTTGTTTTTGCATTATGTAATTTGATCGTAAGTCAACAGACCAGAAAAAACTGTCTCCCTGTTGCCTTGTCAACGTCCAACCTGGCAAAAGGAATGTTGTTTTTCCAGCAGTACCAGGACAGTAATATTGGATGTAATACATGCAGTTCTGGTTTAATAATTGATAATTTTATTCCACTCATAGTAACGAATGATATTGTCCACTTGAGAACTGATGATGCTTTACTATGTTTTTTGTTACCTCTGCCAGTTCAAAACATATATGACGATGCTATTTCTGTCACCTCCTAGTTATGTTTACACATATATTTGCTCGAACGCTTGCTTGTTATCTGTTATTTTCAGAGACACCCAATAATAATCCTTTTGGAACACGACTCACACATATGCAATGCTTGTTCACAGATTTGCTTGCACAACATCCAATGTGTGGAGCCTTGGTGGTTGACCTCGTGTGCTGATCTCTACATCCTACGAAACATAAAAAACTGTTTTAGAGTTTATTCGCCCTCTCAATTGATGGGAAATTCTGGGTTTGGGTTATTTATTAGGCTTTTGTTCATTAGTAAAAATCTAATACTCATGGAACTTTCATCGATATTTTAAAATTTTGTCTGTTAATACATCTTGACTGTCGCAGTACTATTTGTGCAAGGTCAGGGTTGTTTTCTGTGAAATTGGTTCAGACACCTGCTGCAAATGTAGATCTTCCAGATGTGCTCCGTAATTTGGTCTAAAAGCATTCTTGACATAGATTTGAGCCGGCCGTAGTATTTCTGATATTCGTTCTCCATCCTGAACGTTCGAGTCTCTTTATTGGTGGCCAAAATCGTCCGTTAAGTAAGGCTCGTTCTTCTCTAGAAAATTAATTTTGATTGAAATCGTAGGGCTGCTCGTGCCAAACTAGAGAAGACCCAGAAGAGTTAAGGTAAATTCAGCCCTCCTTTCGAAGTTATTCTCGGTTGTCCATAGTACAGTGAAACTTCTGTAAACTGGCTGCCACTGGGACAGAGATAAATGGCGGGTATACAGAGGTGGCCGGTTAAGAGAAGTTTAATGAAATCTACCGTGATTTTCAGTAACCGCCCTTTTGGGTACAGAGTCGAGGTCTTTAATCAATTTTACCTTATCGTTAAGTTATCATAGCATGTTTCATTTGAGCGAAGCTAGACAATTCAATTGCAATGCCGCTGAGAAATGTTTACTTCTATCGAAAAAAAGATAGATCACTTGAATTTGGTAATTCCGCTTGTACAGTAAACCGGCCACTTTCATTAACGTTATTTTCCGTATCTTACAAATGTTACGCGTGGTCTTTAGTTTGCTAAAAGACTGAACATCTTTGAATTTTATTGCAAATTTTTAGCTAAATATCAAATACTAATCATACAAATAGTATTGAAGAAAAATTACGTCCTGTTGCAAGAAATATTCCAAACGAAAGCAAGCACATGTTTTGATTTTTACAATCATCTCATTAATATTATTGACCTCATTTACCGGATGTAAACACACGTAAGCCACATGCTTCTATTATTTGCGTGGTGTTTAGAGTTGCTTTTCGTTGAAATTAGTTCACAGGCATACAGTTCAAATTATATATATTTTAAAGATTTATACAACTATCGAAGAAATTATGTTGATGTCACCGCGAATCGCAAAATTTATGCCTAGGTGGACAGATTTACTGGACGGCATCATAAATTTATTGAACAATAAATATTTAATGACATTTAATTGATTTTAATCAATTTTTTTTTCAATCCATAAATTATTAGCTTAGACAAAGATCACACTAAAATGTCATAAATTACTCTTCAATGGTCATTAAATTAACGTACGGATTAGTGCTTGTTTGTGTACACAACACTTAACATTTATTAAGGCCTGCAAAGGTGAACTATTATGTAATGATTTCATGTTTCTTCAGTGATTTATGTAAGGTAAACTTTATAACTGGCCAGTAAAGTGGTGTGAAATTTACTTGGTTATTTAAGCAAAACTTTTGACCTTTGCCATTTTAAAGCAATTGAACTGTAGCTTTTGATGCTGATCACTATGCCTAACACTTCTTTTTAATTTACCCACATTTCTACGCTGTCAATTCTTTGAATGCTCCTTCTTACCCACCATGTTTTAATGTTTGTCGCATCTAACCACATTGTTTTACCGAGAAAAAGTAAAGTAAACTTCCTCGTAATCGGTCAAGTCTTGCATTAACGGTTGCTACAACGCCATTCAAACACAAAAAGTACTTGGCATATCACTTGCTGGAATTTGATTTCACATGTTTTGATATAAAAACAAAGAAACACAGTTTTATGAGATCATACTATTGTGTTATATTTAAAGCCGCATAAAACGAATATCCAAGTTTATTTAGTTTTTATAAGTTACTAGCTAAAACAGATATATAATTATATATAAATTAAATGTTTAGTAATTGGCTAAACGGGAAGTTCTTATAATATGTTCAACAAACTATGACATTGTTTCGTTAAAATATTAAAAATTATTAAAATGTTTAAATACTTCTATCACTGCATGTGGCATAGAAGCATGCAGAGATGTCTGGGAAAGTCGACTGAATGTTTAGTCACAATGCTGACATTGGTGCTAAAAATTAACAACTTCACTTTTAATAGAGACCATTTCTTGCAAATAAATGGAACAGCTATGGGAACTAAAATGGCTCCATCATATGCCAACATATTTATGGGTAAATTGGAAAAAAGACTTATCCAATCGTCTATTAAAAAACCACTTTTTAGGTACAGGTTTATTGATGATGTTGATATGAAGTGGATACATACTGATGAGGGATTACAAAACTTCATCTCACGTGCCAATAACATCCATCCCTCTATCAAATTTACTTATGAAATCTCAAAATCTCGTATATCTTTCCTCGATACTTCCAGCACCTTACCCGCAAATGGTGAGTTGTCCACTGACCTGTATTCCAAACCAACAGACACCAACCAATACCTTTTACCTAGTAGCTGTCATCCTCCTCATGTGACAAAGAGCATTTTTTATAGTCAAGGTCTTAGAGTCCGACGAATCTGTTCCACCGCGCTGATTCGTTTAAAAGGAGACTTGGGAAATTAAACGGTCACCTTAGAAAAAGGGGGTACAGAAATAATAACATCAAAAAGAATTTCCAAAAAGCACAGCAGACATCGAGGAGTACCCTGCGTACTAACGTACCACCCTTGTTTGAAAAACACGATTAGCACCATTCGTAAACATTAGAAATCTATTGAAAAAAATCCCAGGTTGTCAAGAATCTTTCCAGACCCCCCAATGGTTGCGTTTAAACAACCCAACAGTACAAAATATTCACTTCTGTTAACTGCAAATGCTCGAATGTCATTTACATTCTTGAGTGCCCCATCTGTGGCTTACAATATGTCGGCGAGTCCAAACAGCTATTCCACAAACGACTGAATGGTCAAAGAAGTGACCTAACTAAGAAACAATTTCTGCCCGTAAGCCAACACTTCAGACTGCCCGACCACACTCCAAAGAATTTTGATCACATAAAAATCCTAATTATCGAGCAGAACTGCAAGTGGCGAAACTATGAACGGGAGCCGGAGAGAGATTCTGGATTAAAGAGCTCTGCTCTGTACACCCCAATGGAATAAACAAAACACAATAAGTATCATTCTAAATATAAATAAATAATAAATTCATGAAGTTCAAGATTAGATGGTTTATACAACTGACAACTGTACAGCACTCCCTTATGTAATGACTAATAGATGTGATCCGAGAAAGTTCAAGATCAATAAAATCAGACCCGATTACGTCACCACCGGATGCTGATGTATTAATAACCAAATTGTATCGTTTATTTATAGATTGATATTGACGCTGAAGAAGGCCATCAGTTGGTCGAAAATTGTGTCATATTTATGAATATATTTATTTTATAGTAGAAACATCTCTATACAATGTATTTGTATCGTTGCATAATCCTTTAGACGTATATATTATTTTTTGTTTATGCTGTATCGTCATGTTGGCGATCCGATACTTAGTAAGTGTACTGGTTGGTAGCTTCTTTTAGACTTTATATAAACGTTAAACGCCCCTGATGAGTCTTGAATAGACGAAACGCGAGTCTGTCGTAATGAATTTGTCACCTTGGTAATTTTGATAACATTTTATTGGAATATTTGAACAAAGCCAAGTGAACCCTCATCCCCGGATGGCGGATGGTGGAGGTAATGTATATATAAATGGTCTAAAATTTCTTATATATATATATATATAAGTATAGAGGATTATGCAACGATACAAATAGATTGTTTGTTTGTTTAAATGTTGTTTAGCGCCACTTTCAGCAATTTTTCAGCTTTATCATGGCGTCCAGTTTTTATTGAGGAGGAAGCCGGAGTACCAGGAGAAAACCCCCGACCTTCGGTAGGAAAACTGGCAATCCTTGTCAATTAAGATTGGAGTTGAACGCACCCTGCCCGCAGTGAGGCTCGAACCCACAATCTCAGTGTTGACAGACCACGTGATTAATAGTAGACGAACTACCTTGACCACTCGGCCAACGAGGCCCCCGATACAAAAAGAGATGTTTCTACTATTAAATAAATATATTAATAAATACGACACACTTTTTGACCAACTGAATGCCTTCATCAGTGTCAATATCAATCTATAAATAAATGTTAAAAGTATGTCACTTCTATGACCATTCAGTCGTTTGTGGAATGGTTGTTTGGATTCGCCAACATATTGTAAGCCACAGATGGGACACTCAAGAATGTAAATGACATTCGAGCTTTTGCAGTTCCCAGTAGTAAATATTTTGTATTGTTTACCCGTGATTTTGCTGTTAAATGTAGACAAGGATTCCATATGTTTGCAACATTTTCAGTATTTGTCACCACAAGACTGACTTCTGCCAGCGGAAATGCTGGGCTTTGCAATCTCTGTTTGCACCAATAACCAATAAGTTGCGGAGACTGTTGGGTTGTTTAAAAGCAACCAGGGGAGGGGGCTCTAGAAAGATTCTGGACAACCTGGGATTTTTTCAATAGATTTCCAATGTTCACAAATGATGCTAAATGTGTTTTTCAAACAAGGGTGGTAAGTTAGTACGCAGGGAACTGTACTGCATTTCATTTTTTTTATTTTGAATGTTACTCCTCGTTGTCTGCTGTGCTTTTGGAAATTCTTTTTGATGTTATTATTTTTGTACCCTTTCTTCTAAGGTGACCTTTTAATTTACTTAGTCTAAGAGCTTGACTATAAGGAATGCTCTTTGTAACATGAGGAGGATGACAGCTGTTAGGTACAAGACATTGGTTGGTGTCTGTTTGTTTGGAATACAGGTAAGTAGTAGCTTCCTTTATACTTTATATATGTTCAACAAATTATGACGCTGTTTATTTAAAATATTAAAAATTATTAACAAGTCAAAATAGTTCTATCACACCTAATGTTACTACATGAATCATCCTTTGGATAAAGTTAAAGAAAATATTTTTCTGGGAAATATTATTGACTATAAAAGAAATTATTTAAAAAAACACCCATACAAGAATTTAGGAATAAGGGTTTAAGGGTAATGTTTTCTCTTAAAAGCAGTTTTCATAATTTTCAAGCAGCTCTTCCAGTGAATGTAGCATGTAAATTATTTGATATATTGGTTAGACTCATATTATACAATGTGAATGTTGTTTATGGATAATTATTTACCAACATTTAAATCTCTGGATAGATAAGATTAGAAAAAAATAATTATGTGATATGCTTCCCCTGGAAGACAAATCTGTCCTTGAATAGTACTATGCCTTTATGTTACAAAACACATGATTGCCAAATACAACGCAATGTAATAACTCTCAAACTTCGAGGTGGCTGGTGACGCGAAATAATTACGAACAGTACAGGATTATCGACAGTTTCTTGGTACGAAAGAACCTGTCTTATGAGGCCGTGTTTGTAAATTTTTATTTTTTGGAGGACACTTTAACAAGAAAACTGGTAATCATTTTTTAAATAAGGTTTTAAATGATTTGTATTTGTTTATCTGAATGTTATTTGACGCTACTTTCAGCAATTTTACAGCTATATCACGGCGTCCAATTTTTAGTGGTGAGGAAGCCGGAGTAACCGGAGAAAACTCCTGACCTTCGGTAGGAAAACTGGCGATCCTGGTCAATTATGATTTCAGTCGAGAGCACCCTGCCCGCATTGAGGCTTAAAGCTGCAATCTCAGTGATGACAGACCACGTGATTACTAGTAGACCAAATACTTCAAACATTTGGCCACCGAGACCCCCGTTGGAATTGAACACATCCTGCACGCAATAAGGCTCGAACCGCAACATCAGTGATCAATAGTATATCACATATTTCTCTAACCACTCGTCCTTCGATACCCAATTAGGTTGAAAATCATGCAGAATATTTCGATTTACCTTTTTATTACCACAAAGTGTACCATCCCCAGCTATTCTCCTATAGCAGAGACCATTTCCGGTTACGTCTGAACACCACATCACAGTGCATAAAGTAGAAAAATTTCCTGAATATAGATCCTGAAAGTACATTAAATTTTTTTTACATATTATTTTTATTGCGCAGATAATTTAATCTCATTGTTATACGATTTCTGACTAAATTGATGAAGCTGACCTCACCCGAATTGTGTGATTGCTGTTTTTTTCTCTACTGTGAAGTTTAAAAAACACGATGCAGAGATGTCTGGAACAGCCATAATGTCATTGCACAGTTATGACAATTTTACCAATTGCTTGTGAACAAAGGCGTTGGAAGGACGTCATTTAAGAATACTGTTTTCATATACCATAACTTCTGACATCCACTTTCAGTATACTGAACAAAGAAAACAACTTTCTATAACAGAATGCATGCGCAATAATTAAAAAACACTTACTGAGCAAAAATACGATCCATTACCGAGTATAAAAGCACATTGTTGGTCGGTTGTGTACACCTGTCCAGCCTTGTTCTGATCATACGGCGAAAGTGCAGTGGGGTCAAAGCCTGAACTTAGTGATTTCATGCAGTTGTTATTTCCCCTGAAAGCAGAATACAGTTAATATATTAAAATAATTCAAGCGATTTTACGTTTCTGATAAAATTACACTACATGTCAATATTCAAAAGTATATGATTTAAATGCTTTTCTATTATGCGACTATAATATCAAAATTGTTTCCTTCATATTATAAGAGCCATGAAAACATAATGAATTATAAGATTAAGTGAGGGTAATTATGCTAGACTGCATCATTCAAATCTATACTAAAGATCACAATCTAATAAAAACTAAAAAACTGAACAACAATTAATGGGTCATTCATAATTGTCATCCATTTTCCAAGCGTGCAAACCGCAGGCGTTGGGTAAGGGGATAAAAATTTCGATTTTTTTGCTTACGCTTTCTTTTCTTGTTTACTTCCGGAAAGTTTTCATTTCCACGGAGTTCGATTTTATATTACTGTAGATATGACGGTGCATCTTGTGCGCGTTTGAAAGTTACTGTAATTTCAAGATATTAAAAGAAATATCACAATGAAAGTTTCGCCTGTGTGCTAGTCTCGATCACCCAGACGCATATATAATAGCGTCTGGGATCACCTTGTTGTAATTTCGCTACCAATAGGTGCAGACAAAACAATGATTCTATTTTTAGGGCCCTATTTTTAAACCAGGAAAACCATGCATACTTATAATATGACGTCACATTCAGATTCACTCTTGATTGTGCACAACAATAATATTTGTTTAATTAATTGATAAAGTTATATTTTATAAAAATATTCAAATGTAAACTTTGGCACAATTTTTTATACACTTCTTGATATGAACGGAAGTAATTTTTTAGATAATAAAAATATCATCCAATCAAAAATTACGCCCAGTTTTGGGCGTAATGGTAACGAGTTCAATATAGACATGAATCCAGACGCACAAATGTAATTAAGCGTCTGGATGATCGAGACTACCTGTGTGCATATTTTCACTACCACATATTTTTTTATTTTTCTTTATTTTTTAAAATTTAAAAAAAAAAATTTTGTCTGCACACGCGCACACAGGATGCAGAAAATTTTGATCTTTAGTTTAGTTCTACTTCTACCAAAATGCGGTCACCAACAATCGCTGATGGTACTGTCGAATTTCGTCGAGTATCCCGAAATTTAGAACAAATGTGCTGTACAATTGTAAATGCTAGTAATACAACTTGATGTAATAAATCAAGAGGGTAAGTCTTAAAGACTTCAATATATGTGACCACAGCATTCCAGTCCTTGGTTGTTCTTGCTTAGTTAATATTCCTTTGTATGACTGTGTTACATGAAGACATTTGGCAGTAATATAAACCTATGTTGCAACTCCTTTGTAATGAGCGGGCGAGTATAATCTGTTGCAAAGATTTTTACAAGACTGTCTTAGATTTTGTTAATAATGACCAGTCCAGCCCTAGTTCATCTTTCCTCCGGTGTAGGCCATTTCAGATCGTCTGTACACGTTTAGGTGTTTCGACATTGGTAAGTCACATATCTAGCTACCTTAACTGGACACGTTTTATCGTATGTTGTCCTCTTTCGGTTAGGGGTCCCAGGAGCTGCTGGCCTACTCCACTGTTAGTCTTATTAATGACATATAGAATTTTCTTTGATTTTCGCATTGCTAATCTTTATATTACGATTAAGAAAATTGATAATTTTATAAGCAGATGCTGGAAATATGCTGATTCCAAATCATATCTGATACTATGCAATGATAACATTCCATAATTGGTTGTTTTTTCTGGATATGGTGAGTACATTACACTTCTCCAGATGTAAACTAATTTTCCATGTCTGTTCCCAAACAGCCAGTTTATCGAGTTTTTCCTGCAGATGAGTTGCGTCACAATGTGTTTTTCATTTACCTTGTTCATATCACATCGTTGACCATTGTACACAACATTTTCCAAGTTGAGCGAGAAATAGATAAATAAGACCAATCATAAGAGAAACAATTGTATCATCTGCAAATAATATCAGGTCTTGGATTTTATATTTTATGGCATGTCTTTAATGTAATAATGAAACAACTGATTAAGGGGAACACTTGACTCCACTGCTAATGGGCTTGAAGTTGAGGTTTCACCTTCTGACCATCTTCTGTTATGGAGGAAGCTCTCGATCCAAAGTCCACAACTATGCAACCAATCTGTTTTTCACAATTTCAGTTTCCTATTACATCATCAACAAACGCAACAAGCTGGGATGTATGTTGCTATCCACAACGAACAAAACGGTAAAAGTCCTCTGCTTGTTTTGATGGTAAAGTTTAAAAAAGTATTTACACTGTAAATTACATCAACAATCACAACACGCTGGGTGTCACAGGAAAGAGTGTTTCAAAATCCATGTTGAAATAGTAAGATACTGTGGTTATTACCCTGATACATGTTACTAGTAATGATGTGCTCTATCCGTTTCATTTTCTTTCCCACAAGTATGGGAATGATTGATGCACACTTTTCGAGGGGTTGTGGGGTCTGAAAACGTGTGCACACTTTGGAAAATGGTTGACAATTTTGGACGACCCTAACAAAAAACAAATATCGGATAGAACAAATACGAGGGCAAACTACTGACTTGGAACAAAAACATTATATGTCGGGATTGAACTCTCTTAAGGGATCCATAACTTTCTCCTTTCATTGTTATACAACACAGAAATGCAAAAATGTCATTAGATACCGTAGCCCTTAAAAACAACATATCATGTATTTTTACAACCTTAGATGGATTGCTAATTAATGCTTACGTATCTAGAGAATTGATATAGTTCGTAAAATATGTTGTTGAGCAATTTGAAAATGTCCAAGGATGTGTTGCCGTGGCAGCATTTTGTTGTGGACTTCTTGAAGCTGCCATAATGTAGGAGTCATTAGAACTGCAATCATTGCCGTCTCCGTCAACCCGTGCGCTTAAGCTGAAATTAGATAAACAAAATAATAAAGCACACATTACATAAAATCTTTGACTTGATTTCTTGATGCTCCAATTGCAAGTAACTGGAAAGTAATATAAATACTTCAAATTTTAATATTTTAAACGTTGTAAAAATATTCTGTAATTGTCAGAAGTGTTCTACATCCTTAATTTGGTTCAAGTCTCATGGATTTCCGAAATCCCAAAAAGTATCCATTCAAATCGGAAATAAATGTATAACCAATAACTATGAATGACGCAAAATAGATTAGTGGACGTGCTTAAGTGATCATCAGAAATGAACAAAACGATCACTAACTATAATGGATAAGCGACTTGCTGCAGAAGACATTCTGTGCCGACAATATAACTAGCCTCATTTCCTTCGGTAAAAGTGATACAGTATGTACTGCCAAACAGCTGATTATAGCGATATATTTTTGATTGTGCACCGATGGGCAGTTGATTATATTGGACTTGAAGGAGGCAACTTTTACCATGAACTTGGACAAACAGAATAGACGGTGAGTAAAGTAAATTGAAATATCTTTATTATCCCAAAGAAACTAAATTACCACCACAATAAATCAAGTTTTTTCCCATGTGAAAACGTCCCTTACATGATTTCCCCTTCCGTTTGACTATTAGTAAACAAAAGCTGAAGATGTGTCATTTGTGGTATTTTTAATTTTTGATCACAAACTACTCAATCCGAACTTGTTTCGGTTACAATACTATATATATTTACCCATAACCCAATACGTGTGAAGCATAGGTGATCATAATGAAATTGAATCCATCTTCTACAATGGACTGACTACTTGAAGTACAAACCGCATCAAGATAGGCTCGTCCTGTAAATATAAAACACAAATTAACAAATATAAGATATTGTGTTGTTCGTGTAGTGGTTGTTTATATTTTGGTTCTAATTTTACAAGGACGTGTACGGTCAACATCCTTTCTCCAATGTTCATTGTGTATGTAAACACATAAGAATTGATTTATATGAAAAATATGCCCCGCAGCTGAGAATTAGCGTTGATATGTTTTTTTTTAGAAAACTCTAGTCTTAAGAATTTATTTCAAAATATATTATGTGTTCAAATATCCTACACAAAATAAGCAAAGTAGCTTCAAAGCCAGACAAAACATCAACACATAAAGTTATTCGGGCTGCAAACTGACCAAGTCCACCTAACTATCTGTTGTTTTAATTTTTCATAATAGTCAACATTCTTTGGCCCTGTACACCTCCACTTTGTGTTCAAATATCCTACCAATATAAACACTATATCTTCAAAGTTGTACGGGAAGATAGCTGAACAAGGCATGTACACTTCTATGACATCCAGTCTTTAAACTGACTACTTTAGTAGAACTATCGGTAATGTTATAAAATGTAAAGAAAATCAAAATCATAAATGATGTATTTAAAGATGTGATAGCCGGACAACGTATGTACCCCATTTCAGTTATAAGCTCTGTAAACTATCTACACCTTCACCTCCTACGAAATGTAAATACTGCAACCCTAAAACTGAAGAAATTAGCAGAACAAGCAAAACCGGAAGTTCGAAACGAGGAAAGACGGACAAGGATAAATTCATATACCAACTGACTTTTAGTCGCAAAGACATAAAAATCACTTCACTGTTAGGTCAATAGCAAAAAATTCATTTGTATTCGGCACAGTACACAATCTCTGATGTGCTTTTTACCAAATAAAATTGTATACAAATGCAAAAAAACATATTTCGTACACATATTAAACAATAAAACTATATACAACTAAGCATCAATTAAAAACGAAAAGGTTATGAACGTTCTTCAGGCTGGATCAATTACATGTGTATATTTTAATTTAACTAAGAATTACCTGTCCAGGTACCTTGACCTATTGTATAGAGTAAGGACAAATTTAAGGTTGTTAGATGCTACACTCTCCGGAATAGATTCGTTTAATATTTACATTTATTCCAATGGTTTTGTGTTGTTAAGTTTAATATATAATTTTCATTACCATCATTTGAGTGTGTGTATGTTTTCGTTTAAATTTTAAATAGGTTTTAACACCACTTTCAGGGATTTTAGTCACATAGTGGCATCCAAGTTGGGAGCTCCATGTAGCTAAAATACCCGGTTTAAACCACTATCATTTGCAAGAAAACTGGCAATCCATTTCAATTAAGGTTGGAGTAGAGCAATAAGGCTAGAACGCGCAACCTCCCTTGGTGTTGACAAGCATGTGATTAATCGTAGATGACCAACTACCTAGCCGATCAGCCACAGAGGCCTCTTACCAACAGTTGATGTTGATCCGTTGGCAGTTAAATCATATCTACAACAAGAAAATCTTTTATTAAAACACTTGCATGTATCTAGTTTAATTATTCTGCCATTATTAATCTTTCAAATCAAGTTCTTTTGTTAATATTATTGCTGTTGTCTTATACATTTTATTTTCTAATTTGTCATACAATAGAACTAATCAACTTCTATTGCGCTGATTTTAATACTAGTAACTAAATTCGTTTTATTAGGTTGATAAAATATTTAGAAAAACATATGCTAATGTAATTGCTATTCTCCAAAATTCCAAGCATATTCGTGTGCGGCATACCATATCACGTGGACGACATATCACAAAAAATAAAATACATGTTTTAATGCACACACAAGTAATAAAAACGGAAATAGGAAGATAATGTGCACCATTTTCCATTATATGAACGCTTATTCAAAGAAACCAAAGGAATGTCGAACAAAATACTCCCAAGTTGTTCAATTTAATGAAATTCTTTCGCAACGTAAACGATGACGTTTTATAAACGGAACATTCAAGTGCCTACAAATGCTGATAATAAATAGAGAGACAGTGCCTGTAGATATGAGTAAAGATATATCGGTGCATAGCGGATTATGTTGACTGCATAATGCTACGACTACACCAGAAAAAGAGAAAAAATATGTTTCAAGAAAACAAAATAAATGATACCTGCCTTGTAAATAACATAGCATGATCATGGCCTGGCAAATTGGAGGCAGCTCGATTCCAGCTTTGAAAATTAATTAGAGCATTCAATGAATCTACTTGGTTTGGCATTACAGATGCTATTTTAATAGATTCTGTCCACGATGCGTCCAATGCATTCTACACATTAAAAAACAAAAGCAATAGTTTGTTAATGATCAAAATCACACCAGAAGATAAAAGTCTATTGTTTACATTAGTTGAAATAATCCATGAAGTTTCGAGGATGAAATAAAATATTTTTATGGATGCATTTTTACGTCAAGCTCTAATAATTGTATTAGGTTGCGTTGTAATGTACTGATATTATGTTCTTTGATTTGGCCTGCTCAATAATTCTTGAATAATTGCGTCTTCCATCATTCTGTCATGTTTTGGTGTATACTCAAACTGGGGTGGCGCATCGGTTCCGAATAACCTGAGCGCTAACAGAAACATTTACTCTTTGTAAGATCTTTATTTCACAAACTATAATCGAGGTAATGAGAAGTCTCCATAAAATTAGAGACCAAAGATGCAGACTAATCAGCAATTGCAGAAACGCATGCTTTGATACAATGGGCATTAATCAAACAGGAAACCATCACATCCTTTGAATTTCGTAGACACAATCTTGAATATATATCGTGTTAATAAATCTGGTCGTTACTGTGTTTATGTAAACAAACAGATCGTCCATGAAACAATATCTTTAGTACTTGTAAATATAGACCCAAAAGTGACAAACTTTGCATGTCTTAAATCCGATAAACATAATGCAAAGAATAAGCTAAGGTGGAAGCGATTCAGAGAATGACTCTGAAATTCATGAATGTGTTTGTGTTATTAGGGATGAGACAGAAACCAAAGAATTGTTTCTACCTCGAAAAGAGTAAGCAAAAGGAATGGACATTTCTTAGGCCTTCTATAAGCAGTTTCTTGTTCAGTTGACACAGTTGCGGAAGTAAGTATGATTACAACGTTCACTGTATATTCAATATTTGTGTCAGTAATGAATAGCAACCATAACACGCTCCACACAGATGAAGTTACCACGTTAAACATCTTAGGCTAATTCCAATTCACACTTTCTCGCGACGGGATTGATATGGATTTAGAAGCCGATTAGGAAGTAGATATTTTGGTCGGCATTGCGTTCGTGTCACCAAATGACCTCGCCATTACGGTCTTTTATTGCGTTGAAACTGGTCTAGTGAATCGTGTGTTTGCAGTAAGCAAGCTTTTATTACCTAGTCTGTGGTACTCAGTTGTTTGGCTTGGTTGCTATGAAGAGTTAGTTTACCTCCGGAGGTCAAGCTGGACAGCGCAGTAACGTTTGAACCTTACAGAGACACCTTGGATCAGAAAAATGGCCAAATTCTCAGATCACCTAGCCGATAGCCGCATCAAATCCGCATCATGAACAACACGTAGGAGCCATAGTTTATACAAGGAAATGAGCACTTGTATTGCGTTCGACTTGCTCAAATAATTGATGACAAGTAATATTCTACTCCAACCGACCGTATAAAAGTTAAGTATAAAAGTTAATCGAAAAGCTCTCTATGAGCAAGGCGGTAGATGCCATTAGCGACTTGTGCCACTCATGTGCGTCACATGTTTAAGTTTTCCAAAATATTAATTAAATAATATACTGATTATCTACTTGACTTTTAATCGGCATTTTATTTGCAGCCAACGTCATAAAAACAGTCAATTGATCCTCCTCGTGCACGAAACAGTTATATTAGCTCCTGCTTCATAGAAAACGAAAAACGCGACACACTCGTGTTTCGTCATGCAAAGTCAAACTTCATGAATGTTTTAAGGTAGAAACAACTATTCGTCAAGACACCGATATACCACGAATCCGATGCGAAAACACAGTTTCAAAAAATTACAAACAAATTACAAAAAGGGGGCGTCAGTGGCTGAGTGGTCACAAGATCACAAAGGTACTATTGATCACGTGATCTGTCAACACTGAGATTGCGGTTTCTATTCTCACTGCAGGCAGGGTGTACTCGACTCCAATCTTAATTGACAAGGATTGCCAGTTTTCCTACCGCAGTTCGGGGGTTTTCTCTGGATACTCCGCTTCCTCCCCCAATAAAAACTGGACGCCATGATATAGCTGAAAGTGGCGTTAAACACCATCAAACAAACAACAACAAACAAACCGATGCGAAAACCAATAAAACGGTAACACGAAACTAAAAACAACCCACCACTTAATCAGGATGAACCACCACCTATCTTAATTTCGGGTGCCGACAGCGATACGAAAATTGTTTAACCATCCTACTTCAAACATGCAGATGATAATGCTGTGCCATAATGAACCTAACTGTAATATACCACAATCTGCCAAATATTCCCTTTAAAATGTAAAGATTTTTGTCGTGTATTAACTGCTGTCATGTTAATGGTAATGTGTATTGTGTATAGTTTTTCTGTATTGATAACTACCAAGATTATATACTGGTATGCATATTCGTAAACGTCTTTAAAGAAGCAAAGAGAGTTGAACTTATCACGTATACTACTATTTGATTCTGTAAATTAGTTTCCCCCTCTTAATGGCGAACATAACTGCCAAAAAGCCTTTTCCATGATAAGTCACGGCTAGGAAACTCATTTTCCTTCAAACAAGCCATCTCCATACACATTGATGCTACTACTAGGCATTTGTAACGTATCGTTTACTTCTTTAATTGTATTCGACTACAATACATGTATAAGATATAACGGAGATCTATTGTTTCGTGATAATTTTTCGTAGAAGTTTACAGCTTTTAATTTGATGAAACAGTTTTTAAACTACGACACTAGCAATAGTATATAACATAAATTTTGCAATACCTATTAGAATTATGTTTCAATTGGTAGATTTTTGTACTCCCGAAACTTGTAACGTTTATCAAATTAGAATATATTTTAACACATAAAAAATGAAAACGTTAACCTACCTGAGCAATAACTATTCCTGCAAACACAATCGAAATAGAAAATGACCTAGTCTGGATACTTTTATACATGCTATCCATCTGAAATGAGAAAAACATTCAAGTGAAGGTGAAAAATTTCTTTATTCATACGTGGCGATAAATTAAAGAAGTCCGGAAACAAAACAGATATTTTTGGCACTTAAATGTAACAGCAATAATAATAATAACAATAACAATAATAATACTAGTATAAAGCGAATATTTCTGTTAAACATTACTAATAGTTGAATAAAGTTTGAAGTTAATGTTATTATGTTTTAGATGCCCTATTTTATTGGTCAGCTTATTTAATTCATGCTGTCGGTGTCTTATTTTATTGGTTTTCAACAACATTTTTTATTTAGAAGGGAACTGTCGACCATGGACAAATCAGAACGGACTACTATTTTAAAAAATCTGCGATATGAGTTTTTGATTTCATATGTATAAAACAAGATTAAGTACCCACCTTTCACGGTCAGGGACGTTGTTAACATAGGCTTTCAAAACAGTCATGTAAAAGATTAAGTACTCACCTTTCATGACAGGGACGTTGTTAACATAAGCTTTCAAAACAGTCATGTAAAAGATTAAGTACCACCTTTCATAGACCGGGACGTTGTTAACATAGGCTTTCAAAACACTCATGTAAAAGATTAAGTACCCACTTTTCATGGACAGGGACGTTGTTAACATAGGCTTTCAAAACATTCATGTAAAAGATTAAGTACCCACCTTTCATGGAAAAAGACGTTGTTAACATAGGCTTTCAAAACACTCATGTAAAAGATTAAGTACCCACCTTTCATGGACAGGGACGTTGTTAACATAGGCTTTCAAAACAGTCATGTAAAAGATTAAGTACCCACCTTTCATGACAGGGACGTTGTTAACATAGGCTTTCAAAACACTCATGTAAAAGATTAAGTACCCACCTTTCATGGACAGGGACGTTGTTAACATAGGCTTTCAAAACAGTCATGTAAAAGATTAAGTATCCCCCTTTTATGGACAAGGACGTTGTTAACATAAGCTTTCAAAACAGTCATGTAAAAGATTAAGGACCCACCTTTCATGGAAAGGGACGTTGTTTACATAAGCTTTCAAAACAGTCATGTAAAAGATTAAGTACCCACCTTTAATGGACAGGGACGTTGTTAACATAAGCTTTCAAAACAGTCATGTAAAAGATTAGGTACCCACCTTTCATGGTCAAGGACTTTGTTAACATAGGCTTTCAAAACAGTCATGTAAAAGATTAAGTACCCACCTTTCATGGACAGGGACGTTTTTAACATAGGCTTTCAAAACAGTCATGTAAAAGATTAAGTACCCACCTTTCATGGACAGGGACGTTATTAACATAGGCTTTTAAAACAGTCATGTAAAAGATTAAGTACCCACCTTTCATGGACAGGGACGTTGTTAACATAAGCTTTCAAAACAGTCATGTAAAAGATTAGGTACCCACATTTCATGGTCAGGGACTTTGTTAACATAGGCTTTCAAAACAGTCATGTAAAAGATTAAGTACCCACCTTTCATGGTCAGGGACGTTGTTAACATAGGCTTTCAAAACAGTCATGTAAAAGATTAAGTACTCACCTTTCATTGTCAGGGAAGTTGTTTACATAAGCTTTCAAAACAGTCATGTAAAAGATTAAGTACCCACCTTTCATTGACAGGGACGTTGTTAACATAAGCTTTCAAAACAGTCATGAAAGAGAATAAGTACCCACCTTTCATGGACAGGGACGTTGTTAAAATAGGCTTTCAAAACAGTCATGTAAAAGATTAAGTACTCACCTTTCATGACAGGGACGTTGTTAACATAAGCTTTCAAAACAGTCATGTAAAAGATTAAGTATCCACCTTTCATGGAAAAAGACGTTGTTAACATAGGCTTTCAAAACACTCATGTAAAAGATTAAGTACCCACTTTTCATGGACAGGGACGTTGTTAACATAAGCTTTCAAAACAGTCATGTAAAAGATTAAGTACCCACCTTTCATGGAAAAAGACGTTGTTAACATAGGCTTTCAAAACACTCATGTAAAAGATAAAGTACCCACTTTTCATGGACAGGGACGTTGTTAACATAGGCTTTCAAAACAGTCATGTAAAAGATTAAGTACCCACCTTTCATGGACAGGGACGTTGTTAACATAGGCTTTCAAAACAGTCATGTAAAAGAGTAAGTACCCACCTTTTATGGACAAGGACGTTGTTAACATAAGCTTTAAAAACAGTCATGTAAAAGATTAAGTACCCACCTTTCATGGAAAGGGACGTTGTTAACATAAGCTTTCGAAACAGTCATGTAAAAGATTAAGTACCCACCTTTCATGGACAGGGACGTTGTTAACATAAGCTTTCAAAACAGTCATGTAAAAGATTAGGTACCCACATTTCATGGTCAGGGACTTTGTTAACATAGGCTTTCAAAACAGTCATGTAAAAGATTAAGTACCCACCTTTCATGGTCAGGGACGTTGTTAACATAGGCTTTCAAAACAGTCATGTAAAAGATTAAGTACTCACCTTTCATTGTCAGGGAAGTTGTTAACATAAGCTTTCAAAACAGTCATGTAAAAGATTAAGTACCCACCTTTCATGGACAGGGACGTTGTTAACATAGGCTTTCAAAACATTAATGTAAAAGATTATGTACCCACCTTTCATGGTCAGGGACGTTGTTAACATAGGCTTTTAAAACAGTCATGTAAAAGATTAAGTACCACCTTTCATAGACCGGGAAGTTGTTTACATAAGCTTTCAAAACAGTCATGTAAAAGATTAAGTACCCACTTTTCATTGACAGGGACGTTGTTAACATAAGCTTTCAAAACAGTCATGTAAAATATTAAGTACCCACCTTTCATGGACAGGGACGTTGTTAACATAAGCTTTCAAAACAGTCATGTAAAAGATTAAGTACCACCTTTCATAGACCGGGACGTTGTTAACATAGGCTTTCAAAACAGTCATGTAAAAGATTAAGTACCAATCTTTCATGGTCAGGGACTTTGTTAACATAGGCTTTCAAAACAGTCATGTAAAAGATTAAGTAACCACCTTTCATGGTCAGGGACGTTGTTAACATAAGCGTTTAATACAAGTTATGTACAATTTTAAGTAGCCAGGTTCAAAGGTAAACGTGGTTGCTAACATAAGCCTTTAAAATACGTAATGGAAAAGAGTAAGTAGCCCCGTTCAAAGGTTAGGGACGTCGCTAAAATAAGCATTCAAAACAGTCTTGTACAAGATTTAGTACCCACATTCCAAATCAGGGACGTTGTTAACATAATCGTTTAAAACAGTCATAAGTAACAGTTAACAAAAAAACACTTACGCCATTGATAATGAAAGCATAAAATTGTCGAATTGATGTGAGTGCATCTGTTTCTTTTTCTGCAGCTGTTGGTTTGGTACCTTTGTCATACCAGCTAAAAATTAAAGGTAATATCTAATGAGTGATGATTCTGATACATGTATTAATTCCGCATTTAGTAGTAATATGCAAGGTCAAGTGGTCTATAATAAAGGTATATGAATATAATATGTTTGTCTAGTGTACAAACAAACTCGACCGAGACCCGTGTCATCTACCTTTTGAACAAAGTTTAGAATTCTGTTTAAATAGCTTATGTTCTTATTTTTATGGTATGCACCAAAAACAATTTGACTAGACTGTTATGGGGTAATTTTTAATTGACCTATTTTGGTAAGGGGTGGGGGTTATACTTGTTTACATCAGGTCTTTGTACAATTGAAATATGCATTGACTTACAATTTGTACACAGCATAGTCAACAACAATCAACAGCTCTAACTTGTGCTCCCCTGTTGCTCTTTTATATCTGTGAAATTCATTTTTGGTCGTGTTCAGTCTTTTAAAACCTAAAAGTACATTTATTTCATTAGCTTTTAAACAGTCTTTTAAAGTGCGAACATTGTCACAATTTATTTACTGTGTAAAATATGTTGTTTGAAGTTCTTATGCATATTTAAACAATAACACAATAAACGTTTTTATCATTGTTACGCCACCCTGATCAGTTTCATTTGAAAATGTAAAACGTAAACCGGCAAAAAACCTGTACATATAAGTTAGAGTTGTCATTACTAAAACAACGTGACAAAAGACGAACGTAAAAGTGTACAGTTATAGTTACAATTAATTTTGATGTTTGTCAAGGTCAATAAATAGTTATGGGTTACCAGGGATATTTTTTAGATTAGTTCCTTTCTGAATTGCTGTTATAGGGATGTGGTCACTCTTTTGCATTCCTGTATCAATGTACCATGTGTTTCAAATTACTTCTTGGTGTCTTCTGCTTTCAGTTGTGGCATATTGCTAATTTTAATTTAAAGGTAAGGAAGAGAACAAATCTATGAAGTGGTTTGATGCGTCATTTACATACTATGCAAAATACTCACTGTCTCTCACAAAATCTACTTCAGGAATCTTTTCCTTTCTTATTTCAAATTTATTTAACCCAGATTTTAAAGAGGATGATGATGCATTTCTTATATTCTGGACAACGTACTCCTGGCCTTGCACGCTAAATGTTCCAAACTGAAGTAAAATAGATTGTAAATTAACACAGAATTAGTGTCTTGGTATATAACAAAAAAGAAGAAACTGTTGAACTCCAACGATTGTTTCCACCATGTTCCTGCTATATGAAAAAGGAATCAGTGCCAGTAATTAAGCAGGAAACGCCTGTTTTTCCTGATCGATTTCATGGATTTTAAGTCAGTTTAAGCTTTTACTCTCACTTGTTTTCCCCCGTATTGCGAGTCCTTGTTTTGTACATGGTTTAGCTTGTCATTATTTTGGAAAGAATGAAAACGTTATAGTGACACGTGTCCACTTCCGTTCGAGCCATGCATGACATGTTGGGTTTTTCCAAACGACGATTAAGCTTTGAATTAGATTCAGTTATATTGGACGAATGATTGTTAAACTGAAATGTTTGAAACATATAAACATATAAAAGAGGATTATCGCAAACCGGTTAAAGCCCAAAGCATGCTAAATATCCTAGCATAGTAAAAATAGCTCCACTCATGTCATTTTATGTCTTTCACAAACTTCATTTTGTTATATTCTTATTGAATTCAGGTACTTTGGTGGCAGATACGTTATGTAGTAATCTATTAATGATCACCGACGCGTCGACACTGAGGTTTTGAGTTCAACTCTGACTTCGGCATGGAGTTCGTGACTCTATACATAATGACAAAGATCGCAAGTTGTCACATGTCAAGAGTTTTCATCGGGTTTTCAGTTTTCTCAAACAATAAACACTTGACGCCATAATTTAGCTGCAAAATGCTAAAAGTAGCGTAAAACACCTTTCATTCATGCAAAAATATATTATTAAGCTCACCATGTTATCTAATCGAAGCCCATTATACTGCATAACAAAAACAGCACCTTGTTGAGGATCTTGATAAAATATGGAATTCTATAAACAAAACGTTTCAATCTTTAAGATTTTTATAAACAAAAACCAACCAATAAGGGTATGGCAATACATTCAACAAAATACATATATACTTATAATTCATTTATAACACTTTTGTATAGTTTGTTGAAATGTTGTTGCATATGTTAGAATAAAATTAATAGAATAATAATGAAAGTTGTGTGGTGGCGAAATAAATAATAAGAATAGTAATAAAGGTCATGTACGCCACAAGGTTAAAAGGTAAAATCGAAACGACAAATAAAAATAAAAATAAAATCAAACAAACATAAAAGATGGGCCCGAGCTTTCGGTCCAAAGACCTTCTTCAGGGGGAGAAAGAGGGAGACAAAGAACACAACCGTATAGGACAAGGAAAGAGAGTAGACTGATAGCTGTGATCGGTCGATGTGATGTCTATGTGTGCGACCGATCACAGCTATCAGTGTTGTGTACGTATTCGAATTATCACTTTCATATGTTTCAAACAATTTATCCGCCTAGTGGCGCAAATAGCGAAACTTATACTGCTACTCGGCTACATCTTGTTGAACCAAATGAGTTCTAACCTGACTTCAGTCTTGGTCTTTTTAATGCTAACCTTCAAAAGTTTAGGTTTTTGCTACCTGTTACTATGGGTTATTTCATAATTGTTGAAATGTTCGAAACAAAGTTAAGCCAAATACAAAATAAAACAATAACAAAAAAACCCAGTCAGTATCACTTACATCTGGATCGTTTAACTCCCTAATTCTCAGTGAGCCTCGTTGAATTGTGAGCGTTGGTACCGACGTACCGAAGTTGTCATTTCGGGTCAAACGCAAACTAACAGCTGACGCCGGAAGTGGAATGTCAAGGTCATAGGTCTCTGGATGGAAACTGTCGTCTGCAGATCTTTTTGTTCTTGTCCCATCCTGGACATGTATATCGATGTACTCTAGAATGATATATGTTTTAACTGACTGAAATTGTTCAGTTCGTTAGATATTTTAGATAAACATCATCTATGCATTAAAACTTGTACATTGCTCTATGCTTTTAAATATACGTAATAGGAAGAATACATAATAATTATCATAATATAGGTAAAGAAAAGATTAATAAATATGCGGAATCAATAAGGAAAGATACAAACCCGTCTATGAAATAAACCCAAATATAGACAAGACAATGTAATCCTGTAATGAACAGATGGAAGCTTGGAAGCCAAGACAAAAAATTACCAAGCAAAAAGAAAGATATGATCATGTTTAAACAGTACTATGTCTGAACTTATAACAAGAGCAACAATTCCCGTTTCACTATTG
Organism: Limnoperna fortunei; assembly: GCA_944474755.1. Lineage (NCBI taxonomy): Eukaryota > Metazoa > Mollusca > Bivalvia > Mytilida > Modiolidae > Limnoperna > Limnoperna fortunei. The sequence continues at coordinate 73,794,156 of OX104115.1, read as the reverse complement.
TAATTCACTTCTTATAAATGCTACACGTGCAATCTATTTATCTTTCCCATAGTCGGCTTCATTAACGAGTAATCAGTTTCTTCCTTTTTTGAAACCTTAAATTAAAACTATGTGAAAAAACTGAAGCCTCAAGATGTAAGATATCTCAAACATGTATGAAGACATGTCATGTTTGTGAATTTTTGAAGGAATTATGCCAGAAGACATTTGGACGCTGTTAAAGTATTAATAATTATAATTCCTGATTAACTGCTTTTTTATTTAAAACATGGTGTCCCTGTTTATAGTGTATTGTGTATATGGTCTATCACGTAAACATGCAGGTTGTTACACAAACAAGATAAAGCGTGAAGTTTAAACAATCCTTTTTTAATTTCTTTTGACAATATAGCAACTTTTGAATTTACAAGAAAAATTATCCAATACTACTTGTACAAACGAAACTGAGAACGGTGTTTGCGCAATCAACCTTGACCCACCCTCTCAAGCTAAGGATTCGGAGTGAGTAATGGGTTCTGATTACACGCTCGTTCCGTCATCATGATGCAGCGAATGTGGACTGTGAAGCATTTACATGCGACAATGCTTTAATCGTGTTCATAACATAACAAATTTTATACAGGTAATGAAATTTAAAAGCGAATTAAATAAGGTATTGTTTTGTCTCGTCTTGGTTGTACATTGCTTGGTCATATTTAATTAAGTTAACAATTATTAACAAAATGGACTATATTTAATAATTAATTTCAAATAAAACGTGTCCGTAAATAATTTTTTTTTATTCAAATATAGCACATCACACAGACGTAGTTCGTGTTTTACAAAAAAATTAACCAACCTATCCTATCACATTTATTTTAAGAAATCACCATCTGTATAAATTATTAAATTATTAATCGGATAGATTTGCTTTTAATAAATTGTGTTTGTAGGTTTATTTTTACTAAAGTTGTATGTCATGAAGATGTGTTCGTGCTATAATAACATTAAAGAAGAAACGATGACGTTTATGTCCTGAATAGAAACTTAAAAATACCCACGATTTAATTTGAATTCTATTTGATAAAACCCAGTTCCCTTCCAAAGGTCGGTGATTTTTATAGGTACTTCCAGAATAAAAACTGGATGTCTTGAAAAACTGATGAAAGTGGCGTTAAACCACTAACAAAGAAATAATAGTCCGGCCGTAAATAGGACATATTGTCATGTTCTTTGACCAGTTATGCTGATGGACAAGTTTCGGACAGGTACTATGTTGTAATAGACGAAACAAGCGTCAGGCGTAGCAAAATTTATAGCCTGGAACTTTGTTGTATTTTTGATTTCTAACCATTAATAACTGTCCAAGTGAGATGATTACGTTGCCAGTCTAGGATAAGCCACTCGATATTTCAATTACCAGTAACATTTTCTACAAACAATGGTCAGGAGAAAAAATATGACAAGTATTCTTACCAATATTGGTTCCGGACTCCTCAATAATTCTCAAAATAGAATTAATTGGCAAAATTATTGAACACGCGAAACATGTAAATAACCAATATTTCTTCATGTCTATCCTGTCACAAAAACTTTAAATTCTGAAAATCATATTGAAGATTATGCGTCTAGAATAGGGATGCTACACGGTCACTGGTTCGCTTCACTATTTGTTTATGAATGCACCAATTACAGACTAGTAACGTGAGACACTTAACGCCTGATTTGGTTTATATGATAAGGGGTATAAAGTTATATGATGTATATGTCTCGGGTGGTTTCTCTACCTTTCGTCGTATTATTTCTACATTTAATTGTAGTGTTTACATAACAATTTATTTAGTAATTAATACATACACAATATAATATCTTTACAATACAGATAGATCGATATGTACACACTCGTTGAGCAACTCATTGTTGTGTCTAGGGAAAAGTCAAATCCAGGAAAAACTACCTATGACCCAGCGAAAATGTTCGATCGTATTTGAGCGATGGATTTCAAGTAACGATGAATTCGTGGTGACGAACATAGAACATCTGAAGGGATAATATCATCCTAGGTACGACAAATCTTTGATTGAGTAGCTTAGTAGTCAAAGGCATTGAACGGTGTAGAAAATCGGAATACATGTCGACGGATCTAGTGTCATTTTTGAAGCCTCGTATTTATTGCTGTTAAAATAGTGGTCAGGATTTGCGATAGATTTGTGTTGGTACATTGGAACATCTTACTATAAAATATTGTTTGTGTAGATTGTGAAGTTTGGTATACGAATCCAATTCAAGAATGGTAAATCACAATCTTTGACTAAATGCTGCCAAAACGGATTATGATTTATGATTTATGATTTTCAAGAATCTCCTCTTTTGAAAGCGTAGTGGGTGTGTAAACAATATTAACAAGTAAACTCAGTCCTTATTTCACACTTTTATAATTTTTCTTGCAGCATAAAAATAATGTTGTTTGGAAACTTATCTGCTGGCAAAACAACATATTTGTCATGAATGTCGAGCGTAGTTTTCGCAAGATAAAGACTAGTACTCATAGACCTTCTTAAACGACTTATTGAATCAATTACTAGTAGCTGAAGGCTTTCACCTACTAGGACAAGGTATTGACCTCCTGGTCCTCTTGTTTTGCTCATTTTCTTGCACAATTCTCTATTGAATCCATTAATATTTTACAGTTTTAATTCAAGTTGATGGATTAAGGTTCGCGGTATTTCTGTCTTTGGATAGAACATTAAGTAAGGAGGCTTTCATTCTCAACAATGTTTAAACCTTCTCCAGTAATCAGGCGACCTAAAGGACAGTAAAACATATCAATGCGGAATTTTCTGTACATACCTCTTGTGGACGACTAATTGGAAATAAAAATAATGAATTAAAAATAGAATGTTGTAAAGAACACTATCATAGGACAAATGTAAATAGCTAACCGTGTTGATAAAATACATCCCGTTTTCTTGGCTATTTCATTTATAAATGACTACAGCTAAAAAATCTACCATGTTTAACATAATACATTTTAAACTATGCACAATATTCTACGCAGGAGAAAGGGGGAAGCGAAATTTTACGGTCTAGATGTTTTCTGTCTGGTATGTGTAGGTTTCTACAGGGGATTTATATCGGCAGTTTAAAGTTGGTTAGTTCTTATCTATATTTATTTTATATCCGTTTAATCTTCCTTAAAGATTTATTAGGCAATATAGACTCACTTTATACCATATCTTTTGCCAAATCTCTAACAAAGTGTACAAAAGTATGTATGCACATATTTATATCTGCAATCATGACATATTAAACTTCTGATTTTATTCTTACTATATAATATATGCAAAAATGAAGGATTGCCATCAAAGCACGAAGTTTTTTTGTAGAAAATGAGGTTTTAAAAAACCCCATGAAATTGATGAATATCTTAATGAAAAATCCGAATGCATAGCTAAGTAGGGAATTTACACATGAGTTTTGAAAAATATAAATTATGTTCAAATGTTTTTCATACAAAAAAGAAAATAGAGAATGTCTGAATGAAAATTCTAATGAATGAATGTACGTTAATATCAAAACAACAAAAATAAAGAAAAATAAAGGAGAAATGATATTTGTAATAATGAAATTAATTATATCAAGAAAATTATAATATCCTTAATATCAAAATGCTAGAGGGAATCACAAATACAAATGATAATTTTTAACTCTAAATGTCGGCAAGAGAAGCAGAAGAAATTTCGAATGAGGTAAAAAACGTCTGCATTTCGTAACTTCAAAATACAGTAAGGTGAGCGACGATAGACATGTAGGCGCCTGAATTGTTAAAACAAGTAGCCGTTGTATTTTCCACAATATTTTTTTAAAGATAATGCATCATTTAGCAACATCATTTCAATTTCCATATCAACTTCCAAGGTGACTTACACTTTTCCCTTAAAACCTTTTTGTGTATTGTGTCGTTGACTTGGTCAGTAATATTTCTCTGTCCTATGCTTTTTAATCCTTGTGTAACAATATATAATGAATGATTTTGGATTCGGTAATAATTTATTAACCTAAGAGATCGGATATTCATCGAAGCCAACAACCGAGATAATTATAAAGTCTTGAGTGCTAATAAATTATGATATTAACCGAAATTCAAAATCATCAATTGTTATTATATAAATAATCTGTTAAATAAAATTCAAGATAAATATATTGGCAGCGTCTTTATTTGGTTTTAGAGATTGCAAACAAATCTGAAACAAGATATTTGTGAAGAATTACTCTACATTTAAGTTGATGTTGGTATTGTTTTGTCTGTGAAGAAGTACCATATTGTTCCACACTTGTTTCATGTTAAACCTCACAGCTGACGTCACAATATAAACATTAAGACATTGTAGAAAACAAATAAATAAACATGTCTTGTACTTTTGGCATCTTTTCCAATCAAAATTTTATTGGATTCGTTCTCCTGTAAGGACGCAAAAAACTTTTTGAAAGCAATGTTTCCCGGAGAAGACAGTTGGACTTTCATTATTTATATTATCGTTTAGACCAGCAACTGGGATTGTAGACATTCCACCTTGATAATATTAAAACTTGTCATAAATTTGTTTCAAGGTGATTAAAATAACAAGAAAGTCATCGTTACTTCCTTGTACAAGGATATTGGCTGACGATGAAGCAACAAAGCGTAATGACAGAATTAAAAGTCCTTATTTGTTATATTACAAAACCACATCTGAAATTGCAATTACCATAATATTTTACGCCTGAACACCCACCAAACTGTTTATATCGAGGTAAAATGCAGTCAAATCGGACGGAATATCCGGATCTATATCTATATTCTGGAGCATGCCTCATGTAAAAATATTTTGTCAATCTATGAAGTGGTTTGATGCATAATTTACATACTATTCAATATACTCACTGTCTCCCATAAAATCGTGAAATTCTACTTCAGGAATCTTTTTTTCTTATTTCAAATTTAGCCAATAATACAACATAACAGGCCGACCTAAGTGTATTGGTGGTATTTTGTATTTTAAGCTGGCTATGGAAGATTGAATGCAAATAATCTTCTAATTCAGCATTGTTCAGAGCCAAAACGTCATCATGTAAAATTTAGAGTCTGGGCCAGCGCCTTCTCGTTTTTCTTCAGCAGGCCTTTTGTAAGAGACCTATAAAAGTACAAAAACATTTCGGCGAAAAGAGGAGCACAAATAGTACCACGTCCTTCAAACATGAAAAATATGTTGTCAAACAGAATATCTAACATTGATGACGAAGTAAGCTCTTTCATGCTAATTAACAGGTATTTATATAGTTTTCTTTTAAACGGCGTTTAATAAGATCTTTAAGCCTGTTTTTTAAGCTGCATATGAGGTGATGGCAGTGTAGAGTGTCGAAAAATAAAAGGTTTTTATACTGTTACATTGAGAACGAGGTCCAGAAATTAAGATAACTATCAGTTCTTTTGAATATTTAAGTATCCACATTATACTTAAGCCAGTGTTTAAGTAGCAAGTGTCATTTTTGAAGCCTCGTATTTATTGCTGTTAAAATAGTGGTCAGGATTTGCGATAGATTTGTGTTGGTACATTGGAACATCTTACTATAAAATATTGTTTGTGTAGATTGTGAAGTTTGGTATACGAATCCAATTCAAGAATGGTAAATCACAATCTTTGACTAAATGCTGCCAAAACGGATTTATGATTTATGATTTATGATTTTCAAGAATCTCCTCTTTTGAAAGCGTAGTGGGTGTGTAAGCAATATTAACAAGTAAACTCTCAGTCCTTATTTCACACTTTTATAATTTTTCTTGCAGCATAAAAATAATGTTGTTTGGAAACTTATCTGCTGGCAAAACAACATATTTGTCATGAATGTCGAGCGTAGTTTTTGCAAGATAAAGACTAGTACTCATAGACCTTCTTAAAAGACTTATTGAATCAATTACTAGTAGCTGAAGGCTTTCACCCACTAGGACAAGGTATTGACCTCCTGGTCCTCTTGTTTTGCTCATTTTCTTGCACAATTCTCTATTTAATCCATTAATATTTTACAGTTTTAATTCAAGTTGATGGATTAAGGTTCGCGGTATTTCTGTCTTTGGATAGAACATTAAGTAAGGAGGCTTTCATTCTCAACAATGTTTAAACCTTCTCCAGTAATCAGGCGACCTAAAGGACAGTAAAACATATCAATGCGGAATTTTCTGTACATACCTCTTGTGGACGACTAATTGGAAATAAAAATAATGAATTAAAAATTGAATGTTGTAAAGAACACTATCATAGGACAAATGTAAATAGCTAACCGTGTTGATAAAATACATCCCGTTTTCTTGGCTATTTCATTTATAAATGACTACAGCTAAAAAATCTACCATGTTTAACATAATACATTTTAAACTATGCACAATATTCTACACAGGAGAAAGGGGGAAGCGAAATCTTACGGTCTAGATGTTTTCTGTCTGGTATGTGTAGGTTTCTACAGGGGATTTATATCGGCAGTTTAAAGTTGATTAGTTCTTATCTATATTTATTTTATATCCGTTTAGCATTCGTTTAATCTTCCTTAAAGATTTATTAGGCAATATAGACTCACTTTATACGATATCTTTTGCCAAATCTCTAACAAAGTGTACAAAAGTATGTATGCACATATTTATATCTGCAATCATGACACAGTAAACTTCTGATTTTATTCTTACTATATAATATATGCAAAAATGAAGGATTGCCATCAAAGCACGCAGTTTTTTTGTAGAAAATGAGGTTTTAAAAAAACCCATGAAATTGATGAATATCTTAATGAAAAATCCGAATGCAGCGCTAAGTAGGGAATTTACACATGAGTTTTGAAAAATATAAATTATGTTCAAATGTTTTTCATACAAAAAGAAAATAGAGAATGTCTGAATGAAAATTCTAATGAATGAATGTAAACGTTAATATCAAACCAACAAAAATAAAGAAAAATAAAGGAGAAATGATATTTGTAATAATGAAATGAATTATATCAAGAAAATTATAATATCCTTAATATCAAAATGCTAGAGGGAATCACAAATACAAATGATAATTTTTAACTCTAAATGTCGGCAAGAGAAGCAGAAGAAATTTTGAATGAGGTAAAAAAAAAACGTCTGCATTTCGTAACTTCAAAATACAGTAAGGTGAGCGACGATAGACATGTAGGCGCCTGAATTGTTAAAACAAGTAGCCGTTGTATTTTCCATAGTATTTTGTTTTAAGATAATGCATCATTTAGCAACATCATTTCAATTTCCATATCAACTTCCAAGGTGACTTACACTTTTACCTTAAAACCTTTTTGTGTATTGTGTCGTTGACTTGGTCAGTAATATTTCTCTGTCCTATGCTTTTTAATCCTTGTGTAACAATATATAATGAATGATTTTGGATTCGGCAATAATTCATTAACCCAAGAGATCGGATATTCATCGAAGCCAACAACCGAGATAATTATAAAGTCTTGATTGCTAATAAATTATGATATTAACCGAAATTCAAAATCATCAATTGTTATTATATAAATAATCTGTTAAATAAAATTCAAGATAAATATATTGGCAGCGTCTTTATTTGGTTTTAGAGATTGCAAACAAATCTGAAACAAGATATTTGTGAAGAATTACTCTACATTTAAGGTGATGTTGGTATTTTTTTGTCTGTGAAGAAGTACCATATTGTTCCACACTTGTTTCATGTTAAACCTCACAGCTGACGTCACAATATAAACATTAAGACATTGTAGAAAACAAATAAATAAACATGTCTTGTACTTTTGGCATCTTTTCCAATCAACATTTTATTGGATTCGTTCTCCTGTAAGGACGCAAAAAACTTTTTGAAAGCAATGTTTCCCGGAGAAGACAGTTGCTTTCATTATTTATATTATCGTTTAGACCAGCAACTGGGATTGTAGACATTCCACCTTGATAATATTAAAACTTGTCATAAATTTGTTTCAAGGTGATTAAAATAACAAGAAAGTCATCGTTACTTCCTTGTACAAGGATATTGGCTGACGATGAAGCAACAAAGCGTGATGACAGAATTAAAAGTTCTTATTTGTTATATTACAAAACCACATCTGAAATTGCAATTACCATAATATTTTACGCTTGCACACCCACCAAACTGTTTATATCGAGGTAAAATGCAGTCAAATCGGACGGAATATCCGGATCTATATCTATATTCTGGAGCATGCCTCATGTAAAAATATTTTGTCAATCTATGAAGTGGTTTGATGCATAATTTACATACTATTCAATATACTCACTGTCTCCCATAAAATCGTGAAATTCTACTTCAGGAATCTTTTTTTTCTTATTTCAAATTTAGCCAATAATACAACATAACAGGCCGACCTAAGTGTATTGGTGGTATTTTGTATTTTAAGCTGGCTATGGAAGATTGAATGCAAATAATCTTCTAATTCAGCATTGTTCAGAGCCAAAACGTCATCATGTAAAATTTAGAGTCTGGGCCAGCGCCTTCTCGTTTTTCTTCAGCATGCCTTCTGTAAGAGACCTATAAAAGTACAAAAACATTTCGGCGAAAAGAGGAGCACAAATAGTACCACGTCCTTCAAACATGAAAAATATGTTGTCAAACAGAATATCTAACATTGATGACGAAGTAAGCTCTTTCATGCTAATTAACAGGTATTTATATCGTTTTCTTTTAAACGGCGTTTAATAAGATCTTTAAGCCTGTTTTTTAAGCTGCATATGAGGTGATGGCAGTGTAGAGTGTCGAAAAATAAAAGGTTTTTATACTGTTACATTGAGAACGAGGTCCAGAAATTAAGATAACTATCAGTTCTTTTGAATATTTAAGTATCCACATTATACTTAAGCCAGTGTTGAAGTAGCAAGTGTCATTTTTGAAGCCTCGTATTTATTGCTGTTAAAATAGTGGTCAGGATTTGCGATAGATTTGTGTTGGTACATTGGAAAATCTTACTATAAAATATTGTTTGTGTAGATTGTGAAGTTTGGTATACGAATCCAATTCAAGAATGGTAAATCACAATCTTTGACTAAATGCTGCCAAAACGGATTTATGATTTATGATTTATGATTTTCAAGAATCTCCTCTTTGGAAAGCGTAGTGGGTGTGTAAGCAATATTAACAAGTAAACTCTCAGTCCTTATTTCACACTTTTATAATTTTTCTTGCAGCATAAAAATAATGTTGTTTGGAAACTTATCTGCTGGCAAAACAACATATTTGTCATGAATGTCGAGCGTAGTTTTCGCAAGATAAAGACTAGTACTCATAGACCTTCTTAAACGAATTATTGAATCAATTACTAGTAGCTGAAGGCTTTCACCCACTAGGACAAGGTATTGACCTCATGGTCCTCTTGTTTTGCTCATTTTCTTGCACAATTCTCTATTGAATCCATTAATATTTTACAGTTTTAATTCAAGTTGATGGATTAAGGTTCGCGGTATTTCTGTCTTTGGATAGAACATTAAGTAAGGAGGCTTTCATTCTCAACAATGTTTAAACCTTCTCCAGTAATCAGGCGACCTAAAGGACAGTAAAACATATCAATGCGGAATTTTCTGTACATACCTCTTGTGGACGACTAATTGGAAATAAAAATAATGAATTAAAAATTGAATGTTGTAAAGAACACTATCATAGGACAAATGTAAATAGCTAACCGTGTTGATAAAATACATCCCGTTTTCTTGGCTATTTCATTTATAAATGACTACAGCTAAACAATCTACCATGTTTAACATAATACATTTTAAACTATGCACAATATTCTACGCAGGAGAAAGGGGGAAGCGAAATTTTACGGTCTAGATGTTTTCTGTCTGGTATGTGTAGGTTTCTACAGGGGATTTATATCGGCAGTTTAAAGTTGGTTAGTTCTTATCTATATTTATTTTATATCCGTTTAATCTTCCTTAAAGATTTATTAGGCAATATAGACTCACTTTATACCATATCTTTTGCCAAATCTCTAACAAAGTGTACAAAAGTATGTATGCACATATTTATATCTGCAATCATGACATATTAAACTTCTGATTTTATTCTTACTATATAATATATGCAAAAATGAAGGATTGCCATCAAAGCACGAAGTTTTTTTGTAGAAAATGAGGTTTTAAAAAAAACCATGAAATTGATGAATATCTTAATGAAAAATCCGAATGCATAGCTAAGTAGGGAATTTACACATGAGTTTTGAAAAATATAAATTATGTTCAAATGTTTTTCATACAAAAAAGAAAATAGAGAATGTCTGAATGAAAATTCTAATGAATGAATGTAAACGTTAATATCAAACCAACAAAAATAAAGAAAAATAAAGGAGAAATGATATTTGTAATAATGAAATTAATTATATCAAGAAAATTATAATATCCTTAATATCGACATGCTAGAGGGAATCACAAATACAAATGATAATTTTTAACTCTAAATGTCGGCAAGAGAAGCAGAAGAAATTTTGAATGAGGTAAAAAAACGTCTGCATTTCGTAACTTCGAAATAGAGTAAGGCGAGCGACGACAGACATGTAGGCGCCTGAATTGTTAAAACAAGTAGCCGTTGTATTTTCCACAATATTTTTTTAAAGATAATGCATCATTTAGCAACATCATTTCAATTTCCATATCAACTTCCAAGGTGACTTACACTTTTCCCTTAAAACCTTTTTGTGTATTGTGTCGTTGACTTGGTCAGTAATATTTCTCTGTCCTATGCTTTTTAATCCTTGTGTAACAATATATAATGAATGATTTTGGATTCGGTAATAATTTATTAACCTAAGAGATCGGATATTCATCGAAGCCAACAACCGAGATAATTATAAAGTCTTGAGTGCTAATAAATTATGATATTAACCGAAATTCAAAATCATCAATTGTTATTATATAAATAATCTGTTAAATAAAATTCAAGATAAATATATTGGCAGCGTCTTTATTTGGTTTTAGAGATTGCAAACAAATCTGAAACAAGATATTTGTGAAGAATTACTCTACATTTAAGTTGATGTTGGTATTGTTTTGTCTGTGAAGAAGTACCATATTGTTCCACACTTGTTTCATGTTAAACCTCACAGCTGACGTCACAATATAAACATTAAGACATTGTAAAAAACAAATAAATAAACATGTCTTGTACTTTTGGCATCTTTTCCAATCAAAATTTTATTGGATTCGCTCTCCTGTAAGGACGCAAAAAACTTTTTGAAAGCAATGTTTCCCGGAGAAGACAGTTGGACTTTCATTATTTATATTATCGTTTAGACCAGCAACTGGGATTGTAGACATTCCACCTTGATAATATTAAAACTTGTCATAAATTTGTTTCAATATGATTAAAATAACAAGAAAGTCATCGTTACTTCCTTGTACAAGGATATTGGCTGACAATGAAGCAACAATGACAGAATTAAAAGTTCTTATTTGTTATATTACAAAACCACATCTGAAATTGCAATTACCATAATATTTTACGCCTGCACACCCACCAAACTGTTTATATCGAGGTAAAATGCAGTCAAATCGGACGGAATATCCGAATCTATATCTATATTCTGGAGCATGCCTCATGTAAAAATATTTTGTCAATCTATGAAGTGGTTTGATGCATAATTTACATACTATTCAATATACTCACTGTCTCCCATAAAATCGTGAAATTCTACTTCAGGAATCTTTTTTTTCTTATTTCAAATTTAGCCAATAATACAACATAACAGGCCGACCTAAGTGTATTGGTGGTATTTTGTATTTTAAGCTGGCTATGGAAGATTGAATGCAATTGTCCTGCGAAAATTGAAAATATCGGTAAAATTATGATTTTTATTATTAATATTACTATGAATAATATTATATATTGCATAAATCAAATATAGTCTGTATATTTTGTCCGAGCAACAGTTCATTGGTAAAACCCTGAATGAAAGATTTGTTAAAGCAATATGGTATATTAGAAAAATTTTCAGTAAAAACTTAATTATAACATTCTTCTATAATAATCTTAGATATTCACGTGCATTTGACATTACAATTTGTTTTCACAAAACGTTTAATTTGCGAACAAAGAACGTATTTATACGTTCTTGCCAGTTTCAAGATGGCGCCTGATAAATCTTTGTGTACGAATTTCCGAAGATTGCCGAAGGTGCTGCTAAAGATAACAACGAAAATGGATAACGTGTAGTTATTTCGATATAAAAGTGGTCGTTTATAAGGATTGTCTTTGATTTGATGCATTTTCGTTGAGTACGATACATATTCATATTAAAAGTAATAAAAAATATATTTAGACGGAGATAAATCGTTCATGACGATCGAAAGGCATTTCATGTAATTGGGGCACCTCGAAGAAAACGAGATTTCCGCGGCACAACTGTTTATATTCGCATGATTTCTTTAAGATCGAGACATTTTATCATGTTATCAAAACTACTTACTTCATATCGATTATTTAGTTTTTTTAATTATATCAACTATAATATTCAATGAAGTGTATCCTGTAATTTTGTTATACATGAATTTGTTTAATTAAGAAATAATTCATGGCTGCCCCAATTTAATGGATTATTTAAATATGTGTAGGCATTATATTCATTGCCATATTTAAATATCCATAGAATTGGGGCAGCCATGAATTATTTTTAATCTAATATGAAAATATAAAATTTTACATTTCGTGCCTACATAGGGAAAGGTATATTTTGGCTGTTCCAATTTCCGAGATCCAGCCTAATTATTATTTTTCTCGTGGAAAACTTGGTAGGAAAAAGGCAGAAATATAAATTAAAAACAAACTAACGTATTTATTAACATTAATACAATTTAACAATAGGAACAAATTACGACAAAATTTAATGCTTCTTTACATAAGTCACCGAGTCTGTGACTGTGTTGATGTGTTTGCCTGATGAAAACTGCTTACCTTACTTGGTCGAGCTTATGCTCTTTTTGTAGATCCAAAATGGTGCAAATTTAAATGAACAATAATTTTCCACAGTTAATCAGCATTTTGAGGAATTCGGCTGTGTTTTCATTTTGATACAGTAAATTCGTTTATTGTGGAGGCGGGAAAAGTCTCTCGGTAGTGGGAATAACATTGAAAGTCACTGTAAACATTGCAAGGTCCATTGAAAACACAACGTGGCAAACGACCATTTGACGTGTAAACAAAAGACATCGTAGAAAATATGGACATGTTATCGTGGAAACTTTTTTCTATTGGATTTTCGTAATACAAAGGTTCAATATTAAATAATAAAAAGGCAAGCAAAAACATCAGCACACGGGGGTGTGATTTTTGAAATGGCTGGAACAGCCATATTTTGTTGAATATTTATATAGGGGTTTGTTTCCAAAGCGCTTGAATGACGTCATAAAATATTCTACAACCAACATCGTTTTTGATTTATGTAGTTTTCAGACGAAGTGGTTAGATCGGGAACATCAAGTCCAGAAAGTTTTGACACCAACAGAGATAGGAGGGAGGATAGTTCAAGACGACGCGCAAGAGGTAGAGGACGCGGAAGGAGGAGAGGAGGAAGAGTGGAACAATATTGTATGCAAACACGGCAGATACGGCTAATGAAGCTCGAGAACAGAGACATACACAATTACAGATACTAGAATTATATAATTGTTTCTTTTCTCATATGGTCTATAAATAATGAATATAAAGATGTATCCTTTCTAAAGCAGACAATTTTTTAACAATTACAAACGTTTTAGTATTTTTTTTCAATTGCAGATTTACATCTCCAACATGTCAGAGAAAAGTGTTAGGGAAATATTACATACTGTATGCATAATACAGCCTTCTTTCATTTTAAACATCTTGAAGGAATCTTGAAACAGAAGTGAATCACCGAAAGACTCCAACTGAAAACCAACCAAGTTGGTGCAGATGTACTTATTGTAGAGATATGCCAACTAATGAAGAAAAAGTATGCAGCAACCAGAAGCCTCAGAACTTTGATTCCAGGCTACCGGTAATGGATTAAAATAATGCCTCATCAAAGAACATGATGGGAACCACTCTTTGCTCATTTATTTTTTATTATGTTAAATTTGGACCATAGATAATACTATAGAATGAAAATTATGGCAATTATTTTTTTAAATTTTGAAAGCAGTTGATAGTTTTGTCTGGGTCCTTTACAGTAAATCTTGATTTCTTTTCTACAACAATAACAGCAGTTGGTGGGGGTGGCTCAGTAGCTAGAAAAGCAGATATTCTTCTTGGATCTTTTACATCCAATACCACATTTTGGTACATACCAGCAGCATCAAATATTGTCATCTTGAATTTTTTTTGAAGATGTCTACTGGTATGCTTTTTCTGTCTTTAACGAATAGACTGGCCACCTTTCACTTTTTTATTTTAGTATCTCTTTAATCTGAAACAAAAAGAACCTTTTCAAATTTCTTCTCATCTAATCACTGTTTCAAAATCATTTAAATATTATTGTTAATGCCGCCCTAAGCTGTTTTTTCTTGTATTAAAAATTAAACATTCTATGTTTATTTAATATGTTAACTTAATAATGCTTGTTTATTGGTTCATAGTGTGGAAAATAAGCATTACCACGTGCTTCCATCTTTGATCAGCATAACATTTCTATCAGTTAGCATTATTGTCCAGGGCTGCATGGATGTTCATGGCTCTGAATGCAGGTGGCTTGTAGGAATGCCGTTTAGTAGCATACTTTAATATGAGGTTCTGGAAATTGTCAAGGTCTGCTGTATTTCTGAAAATATAAAAAATATATACAATGTGCAAATGTTTACAAAATTAACAAGTAAATGTTAATTGTGATTTAATTTCGTGTTTAACCTTTTGGAAAACATCGCAATCGCAAAAAATTCAAACAAACACAAATGTTTGTTTTGTCATTTATGTGTGCTATAAACATACATGAAATATCCTAAACAAATGTTCCTTACCTTCAGTTTAAATAATAGGGAGTCTTCTTCATAAGGAGCCTTTTGTTCATTACAATTTCTCTAAGGGTATCATGTGCTGGCGATCCATTTTGCAGCCATCCTTTATCCCTTGCTGTTGTCAGGGATCCATGAAGACATGAACTACCTCCGCTGTCACTGTACGCTAATATCCATTAGATTATGGACAATGCCGAACCATAGTCTCTGTAATAATTGAATGATGACTGAGCAATATAGTACGTGGTACATGCTATAATTTGATTACAGAATAAATTATAAATTATTAAAATGTAAATATAACTTCAAAGGAATCTTGGGCTTTAGTTAGTTAAATGAAATATATTGTGAGACAAAAATGTATAACATTTCTCCTTTTCTTATATTGATGTACAGTGCATCTACTCGATTATTTTCGGTTTTCCATTTTGCAATGTCATGATCATTAAAACGTTAATGTACATGACCACAAATTATTCTACTGTCTTTGAAACATCAGCACATTGCCAAAACTGCTTTTTGTTCATTCTACTAATGGCTTCTTGTTTTTGTTTCCTAGACAGCCTGAATTTTTTTTCACATATAGTTCCTATTCACATTTTAGAGATAAACAGGTGTTAATTAGAACTTTAGTGGTCCGATGCTTTTTTTTAAATCTCTATATTTTGCATGATACGCAATTAAATGCATACAAATTATCTTGATGACAGATTCTTTAAACAAGCGAATTACTGGATTCTACAAGGAAGATCTATCTATTAACTACTTACTTGTATTTTTTCCTTCCCCAAATTTTCAGCTCCATGCCACATATCGAAGGAATGCTTTATGGCTGGAAAATCCTTCTCTGAAAAAGTAAAAATAACACAATGGTTAAAAATATTAATGTATAGATCAAATTTTACACGTGCATATTCTATTAAATTGCTTGATTCTAGTTTCGAATGTGTATTGTATATATAACTGTAAATCTTTTAAGAGAAGATTTAATACAAATTCTCATACAGTCAGTATGATATAGTTTTGATTTTTATTTGAAATAATAATACTATAAAACATACCCATTAATACTCAAATTTGTACATGTGCATCGATTACTATTTTCCCCACTCGAACATTCTTTTTTAACAGAAATCTTCAAGAAATAAGCTTTTGCTAAGTTGGTACTCTTGTGTCTGTCATTCTATTATCCATAGTTATTATGCATAGAAGTTCTTTGAAACCTTCTCCATAAAAGTGTATGTACCATATTGGGCAGAGTGGCCTAGACTATCAATTCTTGCATCACCTTAATCATAAAAACAAAGCTAAATCAGAATTTTTATCAAGCAGTCAAAACGGAGTACATGTAAACTGACATTCCCATAATTTGTGTAATATTTAATGTAATCGCTATCAAATAGTGAGGGTCATAACATTGGTTTAGTACTAGTAATATTTTTCTGTAAAGTAGACTGAAGCTGTACTTGAACTAAAAAAGAAAACCAAGTAAACAATATTGGTCACATAATGTACATATTAACCACCAAGTAAAATAACACCTTGATATCTGAATTCCTTCAATTTGCGTAAATAATAAACTTTATAAAGGTTGATAGTCTTCATCACCAGAATCATCTACAGTTTCAAAGGTTCCTTCGAATTTGGTAATAGTCCGAAAAATAAAAGTACATACATAAGTTTCTTGCTTCACTAACAGTCAGTCAACCTGATTAAACATGCATGACTGCAACCAAGCACCGCATTTGTAAAATTGTACAGTGAAATAAATTTTCTTTTAATCATATATACTATAGAGAATTACAGAATTATATTAAAGTCTTAAGAAAATTTTATTGTAAATTAAACAACTTAAAATTCTTACTCAAATGGATTTATGAAGCTACTTTTTTTCAACACCAAACATTTGGGTTTCTTCACTGAAATACAGGTTTGTAGATTGTAAAATGTTTTCGTACATGCATGCATGTACATGTATTTGAACAACTGTCATAAATACAAATATTTACAGATTTGTTTTATTAAAAAAAAGATCACACTGTGCATGTGTTCTCTTATACTGATACATATTTCTATATTGTCTTTTGTATAAATACTATTCTACAATTTTAACGAACTTGTCAAACGTTAAATAGACACACATTTCACGAAATAGAAATTATGGGATATCTTTTTCAACTTAAAAATAAAAACAAAATGAATTTATTTTCATTTATTACACTTACATTGTCCCCATTTCATTCCCAGATGATATCCCTGAAATATCTGACATGTGCGTAATCCTGATTTGACCTGGGGTTGATGTCACTGCATTTCCAAACCCAGTTCGCGCTAATGTGGATGCCTGAGCATTTGGTTTTTCAAGTCTACACATATTTTAAATACTAAAAATCCTAAAGTCCTAGCAAACTAGAAATAATCAGTACACTAGTATAATCAATGCTTGCTTACCTTATAAATTTTTGATATATTCTTATTTCACTATAGAAGCTATTTGCAACATACCTTCTTTCTTTTACTCTGTTAAAGAAGACTAAACTTTTTATGAAATGTGACAAGATAATATCAAACAATATGCTCACTAGCTTACTGCAATCGTCATTAATATCACTTTGACGATAAGGATGACTGTCGTAGTCAAATGATTACTAATCCCAATAACCTCCGAAAGCTAATTGTGTTTCCTTTCACAATTGTAGTTACGGCAACATAACGAGTCGACAAGCATGTATGGCGTTTGGACACCAGCTCTACAAGACAACAATCATTCGGCATAAAATATTGACAAATATAAGGTCTAATTCGCATAGAGCCCGCTCGCAATAATCTATTTCTTAAATTAATTTCGATAAAATGTTCAACTGTGCAAGAGGTGCAGCTTGTGTGACATCACAACTGTTCAAAAACTATTGCGCCACCCCATGCATCCTTAAACATGTCATAATGCGATAAGTATAAATTTGAAGGGGTATATTATCTTGTTTTTTTTAGGCTCAGCATGCATCTCTGTAACAATGTTACATACAGCAGTGTCGGCTTCAATGTATTGAATATTCGGAATAGTCGACTCCACTCTGTTGTTTGTTAAATACATTCAAATACTTATTTGTGTTACTTTTTGACATGACAAAATGCTGATTTTCAATACAGCATTTAAGCTTCTCGTCCAAAATAAGTTTAAAGAACCCCAATGCATTAACATAGGATGAATTGGGTTCCATTTAAATAGAATTTGCGTCACTGCATGTCACTGAAAAATCCAAATCCAAATCTAAATATCCAGGTGCAAGATATTGATGGACAGTTGACTTGTATACCTTTTTTCATTTCCGTAAAACATTATGTTTCCCTTTTATTATTTTAGCTACTTTATTTTCAAGGTGGAGTTGGCGGGATTTTTTATAACGTTTTGGAATTTTGATGATAAAAGCTCTACAACATCTTAAACATTTGGATTTTAAATATTGTTTGGGTTTGAGCACAACTTATGAGTCTTGATTAGACGTAACGCGCGTCTGGCGTAGTAAATTCTATTAACCTTGGTATCTTTGATGACATTTTGTTTGCTATTTTAGGCAATGTAATATCTTCCAAACTTGAACAATCTCGCGACCATATTTTTTTTGAGAATTGCTCCCACAGACATTCCATTTGTGCACATGATATCTGACATCGTTGCACTTATTTGATTTTGCCACGCATTGAAACATAATGAAATCGACGTTGAAAACTTCAGCGGACCATTACATAAACCATTTATAATACTTGTCTGTCATTTACTATATCTGATTGATAGCGAAGGGGTGGATCCTCGTTTTGTCGGATTCGATACACGCTCGTTCGGCGGAAATAAGATACAACAAATGTAGCACGTAGCAAACTTAATGATGCTGAAGTTTATATCATGATGGTTTGTTGGTTTTAAATAATACTACCGGTTTTTAATCGCCTGTATATTTTCTGCTCTTAAAAATAATTAATACAGCATACCATAAATAGATTACGTAAAACCTGGTAATCTGATAGCTACTATAAGGATTCAAAAGTATTCAGTCTGCAAGTATCCAAACTTATTTGATCTGAAATTAAACTATTACAAAAATTAAAACAAACTTTGCATTAAGACAGTTTCTTTTTATTTTATCTTCAGTGCTCTATTGATAAAGGTAATAAGTTATCTTTTAACACTGATCAATGTCACTTAATGTATCAATATTTTATATAGAATTAAAAAAAATGTGTTTAGTAGCGTTAAGCTGTGTTTTAACATAAATAAAAATATATTCTAAGGCAGTAGTTAAAATACAATTTGCAAGAGACAAATATAGCATTGTGTCACCATGAAATTATTCTAAGAAATGCTAGTTTACCTTGTCACAACATTAGATTTTTCCATACCAGAATGTGGAATATTTAATACAACACGGTGCTATGATTTCACATTAGATATATAAGACTGTTTTGTATGCTCAGTTATGTTATTATTATTATTATTATTATTATTATAATCATTATTATTATTATTATTATTTATATTATTATTATTATTATTATTATTATTATTTTATAATATTGCAATAACATATTTTATAATAATAATATATAAAACTACTCGAAGCGCACTACAATTTAACATATACTAGATACAACAATACAGAGTTCATGGAAAATATACAATCAAATAAGAATTATAATCAACACACGATTAGTTATAAGGGTTGTATAAAATAATGCATTCATCCTATAAAATCATTTAGAAACAGAAATTGACATTAAGAATAAAACAACATATAAACAGAGGTTATTATTTCAAAAAAATTAAACAGCATATTGAACCACATATCATTTAATAATACGTATTATATAAACAGTACCACCACCAGTAAAAACTTTTAACACGTAAGATAAAAAAAAATAAAATAAACCTATAAAAGCTATATTATGAATATTTAAGTACTGAATCTCTTCACTCTTATATTTTATCACAATATATAATTTTGTTCTTCATTTAACTTTGCGAATGCCAATATCGGCTAAAAAAGACTTTATATTTGAAATTGTAGTTTTTATTTAATCACAACAATTGATTGAAAAAATACTTTATTCTTCATTATTAACTTTTCTGTTTGATATTAAACCAAATAACTTTGCCTGAACTGTAAACTGTCCTTAAATGAGTAAGCAAGATACGTAAGAAACAAGCATCAAATTGGTTCCAGCATCGAAGATATGTATAGATATTTTTGCAATGTCAGACACGCATGACAACATAATACTGTTGCTTTTATGTTTTTTTTCACCAACATTTATAAAAATATGACAATCTGTCAAAACACGTTAAAATAAATAGTATATGCAAAACTTTAATGTTGTTCCTTTTTGTTTTTTTATGGCTTAATCGTTAAAATAAGAAAAAGTATTAAACATGTTGAAATATGTGTTCTCTGCAAAACGTAACGTTGTTCCTTTTGTTGTTTTCGACTTCTTGCGCTAAAATATGAAAACGTTTAACATTTTCAATTAACAGATTTCTGCAAAACGTAATGCCGTTCCTTCAGTTGTTTGTTTGTTTTTTTTTGTCGTCTTAATTCGTTAACATATGACACAGCCAAACATGTTCATACAAATTAACGAAATAAGTCAACCTCCTTGCCATTTACTTTTTTATAATTTTATTTCATATATCAATAACGTTTTTCCTAATAAACTTGTTACTGTGTTAAATGTGATGATTTATAAAACTACGCTTACTTAAGAGAGCAATGTGGCGAATTATCTGTTGAATTCAATCTACACTCATAATTTTCGAGGCAGTTTTCTAACTGTAAGAATATTTTACAGGAGTCATCGCCTCTATTGAGATTGGCTGTAAAACAAATATTCGCGTAATTTGAATATTACTGTACGAAATGTCTCATTATCTATTTTCTCGTCTTCTTAATAAATAATTTTGGGGGTATGGTATTTTCCTCATTGACGTACGTGGTGGGCTTTTATATCGCTATAATTATAAAATAAACGAATATAAGCGCCCACCTTGTATGTAAATAAGTTTGCTTTTTTATGACCACAACCATCTATTGTCCACTATACTTTGACTTCATGTTTGTTAAAATAGTGAACACAATTACTTATGTTATGTTTGAATGGATTAAAACGTTCATGCTAAACAATTGACATGGCATGTTTACTACAGAAGTGCACAGGTGGTACAAGGTGGAAATTGTGTCCACTGTACCCATACGAAAGCGGTGGATTGTTGGAAAAAGTAAAATCGGCCTGAATCATCGTGTAATTTATAATACAGTTCTTAGTTTATTATGCACAAAAAGAGATTGAAAGAAGCAGGTGCAAGGTTGCTATCTACTGCAAACACAAACGAGGACTCAACTCTCGTGTATAATAAGTCAGTTTTAATTGGGATTATGTTACGTGCTTTCTGAACTGAAATGAACTGAAACATACTTAATGTATATAATGAAATGCAATTATATAGAATTATTATTTATTGCAAGTTCAAAATAAATATATTGTGAATTTAAAGTTTGAGATTAATTATGAATACGAACTATTGGATTGTAGATAAATAGCCACGTAAATATATCGGGTTGTATAATGAAAGACTTGACATTGCAGAATACTCCGATATCTAATATTGTACATCAATACAATATAATATACATACTTGTAGCATCATTATCGGAAATATTTGCCGACAAAGCTCTGACAGTTTGGGAGTTAGAGCTGTTTCCAATAGTTAAAGTTTCATTGCCATTAACAAGTTCATTTAGAGCGGCTATTACATTACCACTGGAACCATTATCAGCAACAACGTCATGGTCGGCTATCAAACTGCCAATGCTACAACAGAATGAAAAAGTAAAGACATCCATCATAAGCAACATTGTCATAGTTTGATATCAAACTGTCAATGCTACAAACAGATTGAAAACGTAAAGATATAATTGATCCATCATCAGCAACATTGTCATAGTTTGATATCAAACTGCCAATGCTACAACAGAATGAAAACGTAAAGATATAATTGATCCATCATCAGCAACATTGTCATAGTTTGATATCAAACTGTCAATGCTACAAACAGATTGAAAACATAAAGACATACTTTCTTTTATCCCGCAGTCATTTGCAGTAAAATATCGGTATATGAATATTTTTTCGCTTTATGTGTCTTGTTTATAAAGAAATTTTTTCTGGTAACATTGTTCTCAAAATTTTTTATTTTAGAATTAATTTGTAGAGCAACAGTAAAAGTAGATAACTAACTACATTACATTTCGGCCTTTATAACAACTTAATGATCTGTTTCTTGTAAAAAAGAATTTTGACATTACACTGTGAATCATATATGATACAGTTTTATATTAAATTTTCAAACAGTAATTTTATAGATGATTAGAGTTGTTATTTGGCTAATTTTTTCCCAGATGGTTACTAGCTATAGGATTATAGTTCTCAATTGTAATTACAACGTACCTTATTCCGTAGAGAATTATGCGTCTGAATAGTTTTCCTAGCGACATTGACGTTCTGTAGTAGTTTGTCAGCTAAAAACATACATATGCAGTTCATATACTAGAACATGCCTGGTCAGTATATAAAAAAATCGTGATTGGTGTTTGTAAAACCTTTTATACGGTACAACAAGGACAATACGATCACATTTTAAGCTTAACTTAGCACTGCAAATACAACCAGTATTTACGATATTTTTTTAAATATTCATCTCTTTAGAATAATAGGCGTCATCAAAATAGTTAACTTCAAATTTTAACATGACGTCTATAATCATAAAATGTACATCGTCAACTATGGAAACATTTTTGAAAATATTTTTGTAAACTTTTTAAAAATATACTGAATGTGCTATTAAAGCATAAATACAGAAATTCACTATAAAAATGTTTTAACGAAACTTTATTCTAATCTTGGACATATAAGATAATCCCCAAACCTATTCATGGAATTTTTTTCATTCGGTCACACTTTTCACATTTTGCTGATTTGTATTATGTTTTGTTAAAGGGCATGATGTCCCTACTAATCGAATCGATATGGTACCCCAACATACCCTACCTGCCACTGTTAAACAAAAAGTCCCTGCACTAATTCCACCTGCCTTTGTTGAACGCCAAGATACCTAAACGCACCTACCTGCCGTTGTTGACCGCAAAGATACCACACATAACCTGTCTGATATTGTTGAGTGATGAAGAGATATTCTATCTACCCCTCATACAACTGTTGAGTGACATGGCTATCCAGCTTACCGCACCTGCCATTGTTGAGTGACTAGGTACCCCACATACAATAACTGTCATTATTATATATGAGATACACCTACTTACCCTATCTGCTATTACCTGACAGAGTACTTGACATGGTCGCATTTTCTAATTTCAAACATAAACTAATTCAGAACCTTAGAATACACGATTGCATTTTCCAAAAAATGCAATCTATGATTTGTGTACATCTTTTCTTGACAAATTTGTGCATTTCGAATAATAAGGTTGATCACCTTTATATTTTGATATCAATTTAGATAATGGTCTAATTCTGTAAATCGACATAAAGATAAAAATATGTCACAATATTACAATTAGGCATTATGAACGTTTTTATCTTGTGATTGTGACTAATGAAACCTCACATTAGAAAACAATATTTTCCTTTAACGCTCGGACATGTGAAATACAGCAGATATTATTTAACAAGTGACCTTCGTTTTAAAATTGTGGAAAGATTGTGTTATCTATGCTATTTATTGTTATCGTTCGTCAATAATTACCCAATCAACAACACCACATTTGGCTCGTATTGTATTTTTATAGTCTCTCCTAATGCGCAGCCGAGCATTGCCTCATACTGAATACATGCTATATTTTTGCCAACAAACTAATATTGTATATATACTAACTGCTTTTTCTGTGAGAGAAAATAAGTCCTGGTAGCCTTGTGTGTTAATGTCAGATAAGCTGATATTAACAATAAAGTTTATCCTCAGTCGACATCTCAATTTGTATTCATCGGTAGCTAAACAAAATAAAGAAAAATATTTTTCATCATAAACGTGTTTTTTTCTATTTACAAATGTTGTTTTCAATTACATTATACCTACCGAGGGTCGGGGGTTTTCTCCGGGTACTCCGCTTCCTCCCCCCAAAAAACGCCATGATATATCTGAAAAATTGCTGAAAGTGAAACACCAAAGAAACAAACAAACAATTACATTATAGACAAAAGTGTATTATGAAAATGTGTGCAATATAAGGAAGACGTTTTTGCCACATGATATCCTTATAAACAACGATCAAATATATTATTTTCGCGACATCGATCAATTCTCGTCATAATGAACATATAAAGCAGTTTTTTAAAAATGTAAATTAATCCTTATCTGTAACTTTAAATTGTATAGCCTAAATGACCATCGGTGCACTTTGAATAATTCATATTGATATGAAAACTTGTAAAACCTTGCCTGGTTTATAAGTTGTAGTCGGCAAATAAGTTGCTGTAGATGTAGCGTTAGATGTAGTAGTTGTAGGTGCCCGAGTAGTTGTCGTAAGTGCTTGAGTTGTTGTTGTAGTTATAGCCTGAGATAAAGTAGTCGTCACAGTCTGATTTGCAGTCGTAGTAGGCTGAGTTGTTGTAGTCGTTGTAGTCTGCGTTATTGTAGTCGTTGTAGGCTGCGTTGTTGTAGTCATTGTAAGTTTCGTTGTTGTAGTCGTTGTAGGCTGAGTTGTTGTAGTCGTTGTAGGCTGCGTTGTTGTAGTCGTTGTAGGCTGAGTTGTTGTAGTCGTTGTAGGCTGCGTTGTTGTAGTCGTTGTAGGCTGCGTTGTTGTAGTCGTTGTAGGCTGAGTTGTTGTAGTCGTTGTAGGCTGCGTTGTTGTAGTCGTTGTAGGCTGAATTGTTGTAGTCGTTGTAGGCTGCGTTGTTGTAGTCGTTGTAGGCTGAGTCGTTGTAGTCGTTGTAGGTTGCATTGTTGTAGTCGTTGTATTTTGCATTGTTGTAGTCGTTGTAGGCTGCGCTGTTGTAGTCGTTGTAGGCTGAGTTGTTGTAGTCGTTGTAGGCTGCGTTGTTGTAGTCGTTGTAGGCTGAGTTGTTGTAGTCGTTGTAGGCTGCGTTGTTGTAGTCGTTGTAGGCTGCGTTGTTGTAGTCGTTGTAGGCTGCGTTGTTGTAGTCGTTGTAGGCTGCGTTGTTGTAGGTTGCGTTGTTGTAGTCGTTGTAGGCTGCGTTGTTGTAGTCGTTGTAGGCTGAGTTGTTGTAGTCGTTGTAGGCTGAGTTGTTGTAGTCGTTGAAGGCTGAATTAATGTAGTCGAAGCCTGAGTTGTAGTTTTTGTAGTAGTTGTGGCTGGCGCTTGGGTTGTGGTTGACGCCTGTGATGTAGGTGTGGTTGGCGGCTGTGTTGTTGTCATAGCTTGAGTTGTTAGACGTGTTGTTGGCGGCGCAATCGTTGATGTCGTGATATAGGGTGAACATGATGCACAACACGGTGTTGGTACAGTAGCGCAATTATCTGGACCCAATCTTATCATTTCTGCGCACGTCCATCCATTTGTGAATACTGGACCATTTCTATCACCATACAGACAACTTTCTTAAAGGAAAAGAAGTACGATATAGAAAACTTGTCTATTAGGTTTTTTTTATTAGTTTTTATAAGTCAATTACACTAAACACAAAGATATGTATAGAAGCTACAGTCACATAAAATGTTTATTGTGACAAACAGATAGACGGACTATTTAACACATGTACCTGTTATCTGAAGAAAGTCGATTGCGTACGCGTATGGCGTGTTAATTCTTCAACACGATAGGGCGTCATCATGCAAAAACAATTACTGGATACCATCTATTAGTGCACAAGTATTCATGAGTGAACACACCACATACGTTTCTGTCCCAATTATTAAATACTAGACCAATTTGTCAATGAGAGAATTATCGTTCTTACTTCATTAACACAATGTATATATTGTTTTGTTAGCTTGGAATTTATTGAAGAGAAACCGGAGTACCCTGTTAAAACGCCGGAACATCTGCAGGAGTTCTGACAATCGTCACGAGTGTTTTTTTAGCTCACCCTGCCCTGCTCAAACCCACAATGTAAGTGACAGACTCGTGATCAATAATAGATGACTTCCCACCTTAACCTCTCGGCCACGGATGCCCTTTCGACTGTATAGTAAACTTTTGCAGAAATATAACTTTTAATGGACCTTGTTATCTTCACAACAGAAAGCTGTAAAGCGTCTATACTTAAAGCCAATGTAAATGCAATTGACAGTATTGATTATTGTTCAACGTTAAGTACACATGGAAACTGGCAATAGTTTATCTGAACCTACCGTCTCCGCTTGGAGCATTGGCGTCATAGGTGCAAACACCGGAAATACACCACTAAAACAATAAAGCAAAATAAATTGGAGTGTAAATATTGGATCAATAATATACGCATGTGTATAGCACTATTGTCTTTCTTCTTATTGACTGGCAGGCTTGTTTAGTCTACATTAAATCGTCGGATAAGAATTTTTTTGCTATGTAGCTCGAGCAAATTCTCAAGTAAGAGTTGTAAAGACTGGTAGTCTGAACTAACTCCTCACGTAATAACTGTAATTGCCACGTAGCAAAACCTAGAATTTTTTATGTTGTTTGGACCACTGAATTGTCGTGATTTGACAAATTTAGAACTACTGCATACTGTAATCTTGGTATCAAACTGCATAGCATGTAATAAAGAGCAATATTTCGGAGAGATCTTTCACGAAAATTATCTATTCGCAGACTTCCCTTGTATTGCGATTTAGTTGAACAAAAATTATCGTTTGCAGATCTTTGGCCCAAGATATAACAAATAATATAAGGCAAAAACAAAAAAACAAGGGCTTATCATAAATTTTAGCATTCAACTCATTGCAAAACTTTTGGCGACAGTTAAATTGTCGACTGACGTATACAAATATAATGTCTATTTTGAATAATGAAAACCCATTAGTTCCTGTAAATAATTGTTTTATATGGGATTGTACTCTATTGGCATTTCCGACTGATTTAGAGTACCCTATCAAATATATGTAT
This sequence comes from Limnoperna fortunei, assembly GCA_944474755.1. Taxonomy (NCBI): domain Eukaryota; kingdom Metazoa; phylum Mollusca; class Bivalvia; order Mytilida; family Modiolidae; genus Limnoperna; species Limnoperna fortunei. Next base: position 73,767,078 of record OX104115.1, on the reverse strand, counting down.
GTTACATATGATAAATTATTTAATAACAAAATACGAACAATATAAAAAATAAACTTTTTATATTTATATATTTATATTTCAGCATGATACACGACGAAGAACATGAATTGTTTACAATGAAGATTGACTTCTATTAACTATTTGGCTCAATTTGTTGTTTGTAGTAATAGTAGAGGAAATAGAATTGGGAAACTTCAGTAAATAACTAAATTAAATATTGATTTTTTAGTGTGATTTTACATTTAATGACTATTTTAGTACGTCTAGTATTTAGTTGGGAGGAAGCAATATATCATCTGTTAATGTTGTTTTACTATATTGTCAGTTACAGTCAAAACCATTAACAATTAACAGTTTAATTCCCAAAATCAAAAGGTTTTTTTAAATTCTGACATCCAGGTCTTAACCGTTAATTTAACAATTCTTAAAAAAGTCTCTGCGTGGTTCAAATGCTTAGACATATTAAATAAAACATATTTTATTATTGGTTGTTTTTGTCAAAAGCAACAAAACCCAACGTAACTTTGTAATATAATCGTCTCATTTATTGAAATTAGTCTTACGACTTTTGTTTATGCTAAGGTCTTTGGAAGACTATCAGCTTTAAATTTGCGCTCTTCAACAAATGAAACTAGTCTTATACTGTAGTAAGAACATCACTTCCTAGAAAAGGTTCGACTTTGGATAATATCGGCATGTTATGTAATTCTGGTGTATGACGTTTATAGGCTTGTTGCAAAATTTTCGGTTGTAGTCTAGTCTCTTGCAAATTGTTTATAAGGGTAACATATTCTTACAATTTGCTCAGATGACTTGTTTTTGTCTTCTCAATCATGGTCGGGATTTCATACAGATTTTCAATATACTTGTCAGCGAACGTCATATATTGGACACAACACCAACTTTTTTACTAAGTGAATTTTTCTCTTGTGTTTCGAGTCATCAATACAAAGCAAAACTAACATGAACCTAAAGCTTTCTGTCGTCAATATACTCAGACACCACTCATTTATCATAAACACATATGTTACACGATGAAGTAGTCTGTACAACTTATTCTCTTCAGGCCTTAAGCTTATAAAATTTCAGATTCAGTTTAACCACAATGTGTATCAATCTTCGCATACGTACGTAGTTATCCAGACGTCACAGAAGACCATTTTTGGCAAGTTGTCTCCGTTGCCTTGTCAACGTCCAACCTGGCAAATGGAATGTTGTTTTTCTAGCAGTACCAGGACAGTAATGTTGGATGTGATACATGCAGTTCTGGATTAATAATTAATAATTTTATTCCACTCGTAGTAATGAATGATATTGTCCACTTGTAATTGATCTTGCAAACCATATAATGATGCTTTACTATGTTTTTTTTTACCTCTGCGTCTCCAAAACATATAGGACGAGGCGATTTCTGTCACCTCCTAGTTATGTTTTGAAATTCCAACACACAGATGTCTGCTGGAACGCTTGCTTGTTATCTGTTAATTTCAGAAACACTCAATAATAATAATCCTTCTGGAACATAACTAACACATATGCAATGCTTATTCATAGATTTGCTTGCACAACATCCAATGTGTTGAGCCTTGGTGGTTGACCTCGTGTGCTAATTAATCTCTACATCCTACGAAACCTAAAACTGTTTTAGAGTTTATTCGCCCCTCAATCGATTGGAAAATTCAGGGTTTGGGTTGTTTATTAGGCTTTTGTTCATTAGTAAAAATCTAATAATCATGGAACTTTCATCGATATTTTAAAATTGTGTCTGTTACTACATCTGGCATCTTGACTTTGTCGCAGTACTGTTTGTGCAAGGTCAGGGTTGTTTTCTGTGAGATTGGTTGAGACATCTGCTGCAAATGTAGATCTTCCAGATGTGCTCCGTAATTTGGTCTAAAAGCATTCTTGACGTAGATTTGAGCCGGCCGTATTATTTCTGATATTCGTTCTTCATCAATCCTGAACGTTCGAGTCTCTTTTATTGGTGGCCAAAATCGTCCGTAAAGTAAGGTTTGTTCTTCTCTAGAAAATTAATTTTGATTGAAATCTTAAGGCTGCTTGTGCCACACTAGAGGACCCAGAAGAGTTAAGGTAAATTTAGCCCTTCTTTCGAAGTTAATCTCGGTTGTCCATAGTACATGTAGCATCATGTTTCTGATTTAAGTATTCCTGTATAACACTGTCGTCATTGCCTACTGGAACCACACTTTTTCCTGTGTCATCACGATCAATTGGTTACAACTTTTATTGACCTTTGCCATTTTAAAGCAACTGAACTTTAGCTTTAGATGCTAATCATTATGCCTAACACATCTACGCTGTCAATTCTGTGAATGCACCTTCTTACTCATCATGTTTTTAATGTTTGTCGCATCTAACCACGTCGTTTTACCGAGAATAAGTAATCGGTCATGTTAAAAACACTGAATCTTCGGTAGTTTTATTGACATGGTAAATACGTTGAGGCTATGCACTAACAAAATTTGTTTATTCATTTGAGTACTGTATTACACAATGAAAACAGTCTACAGTTAAAGTTATAAATTCAAAAAATGAAATGAAAAACGTTCTGGGTAGTCGAAAAGAACGTTAGGTTGTGCTGATTTAACAGATCTCTATAAAAGATCTATTAAGTCAAATACAACACGTTTCAGAACATTTCTAAAGTATTACATTATAGGCTGTTCTTTCATTAACGGTTGATACAACACCATTCAAACACAAAAAGTACTTGGCATATCACTTGCAGGAATTTGGTTTCACATGTTTTGATATAAAAACAAAGAAACACAGTTTTATGAGATCATACTATTGTCGTATATTTAAAGCCGCATATAACGAATATCTAAGTTCATTTAGTTTTTATAAGTTACTATCTAAAACAGATATATTTGTATATATAAATTAAATGTTTACTAATTGGCTAAACGGGAAGTTCTTGTGATATGTTCAACAAACTCTGACATTGTTTCGTTAAAATATATAAATTATTAAAATGTTTAAATAGTTCTATCACTGCTACTGCTACTACATGAATCATCATTTGAATAAAGTTAAAGAAAATATTTTTTCTAGGAATGTTATTGACTATAAAGGAAATTAATAAAAACAGCCATACGAAAGAGAGAAGGGTTTAAGGGTTCAATTTCAAATTTTTTTAAGCTTTTCAAATGAATGTAGCATTTAACTTATTTGATATATTGGTTAGACTCATATTTTACAATGTGAAATTTCGTTTATGGATAATTATTTACTAACATTTAAATCTCTTTAATCATTATGTGATATACTTCCCTTTAAAAAAGTCTGTCAATGAATTAATACACAATAGGATTTGGAAATCTGTTGAACTTAAAAAACAGAATTTTTATGAATTTTATGTTACGCAGCACATAATTGTCACACATATAGATACATTATATATATGCTGAGGAGTCTTAAATAGACGGACGAAACGCCCGTCTGGCGTAATGAATTTGCCATCTTGCTAATTTTGGCAACATTTTATTGGAATATTTGAACAAAGCCAATTGAAACCCCATCACAGGATCGTGAATGGTGAAGGCAATGTATAGAGGTTTTGAGTTCAGTTGGAGTGAGAAATTTCAAGTTCAATATTTATGACTTGTTGACGTTATTTATTTTTATTGACACCCAGTGACTAAGGCCATTCATCGGTCGGTCTGTGTCTAAAATTTTGACAAAAACACCGTCATCTGCACCGTTGCATAATCTTCTAGACTTATACATTATATTTTGTTTATGCTTTATCGTCATGTTTGTCGATCCGATACTTAATAAGTTAACTGGTTGGTAGCTTTCTTTAGACCCTTTATATAATATTTTGAACTACATGTATTGTGTATTTACACGATCCCAGTAGACTTATATTATTCCATATCCCTATGAAGAATAACGTAAGCATTTAGAGTTAAACACTACTGATAAGTGTTGAATAGACGAAACGCGCGACTGGCGTAATGAATTCGTCACCTTGTTAATTTTGATAACATTTTATTGGAATATTTGAACAAAGCCAAGTGAACCCTCATCACCGGGTGGCGGATGTTGGAGGCAATGTATATGTAAATGGTCTAAAATTGCTTATATATATATAGTATAGAGGATTATGCAACGATACAAACAGATTGTTTGTTTGTTTGAATGTTGTTTAGCGCCACTTTCAGCAATTTTTCAGCTATATCATGGCGTCCAGTTTTTATTGATAGAAGAACCGGCGTACCCGGAGAAAACCCCCGACCATCGGTAGAAAAACTGGCAATCCGTGTCAATTAAGATTGGAGTCGAACTCACCCTGCCTGCGGTGAGACTCGAACCCACAATCTCAGTGTTGACAGACCAGGTGATTAATAGTAGACGAACTACCTTGACCACTCGGTCACCGAGGCCCCCGATACAAATAGAGATGTTTCTACTATTAAATAAATATATTAATAAATTCGACACAATTTTTGACCAACTGATGGCCTTCTTCAGTGTCAATATCAATCTATAAATAAATGTTAAAAGTCACTTCTACCATTCAGTCGTTTGTGGAATGGTTGTTTGGACTCGCCAACATATTGTAAGCCACAGATGGGGCACTCAAGAATGTAAATGACATTCGAGCTTTTGCAGTTCACAGTAGTAAATATTTTGTATTGATTACCCGTGACTTTGCTGTTAAATGTAGACAAGGATTCCATATGTTTGCAACATTTGCAGCATGTGTCACCACACGACTGACTTCTACTGCCAGTGGTAGTGCTGGGCTTTGCAATCTCTGTACCAATAAGTTGCAGAGACTGCTGGGTTGTATTAAAGCAACCAGGGGGGGGGGCTTTGGAAAGATTCTGGACAATCTGGGATTTTTTCAATAGATGTCCAATGTTCACAAATGGTGCTAAAAGTGTTTTTCAAATAAGGGTGGCAAGTTATTACGCAGGGAACTGTACTGCATTTCATTTTTTTTTATTTTGAAGTGTACTCCTCGCTGTCTGCTGTGCTTTTTGGGAATTCTTTTTGATGTTTTTATTTTTGTACGCCTTCTTCTAAGGTGACCTTTTAGATTCCCTAGTCTTCCTTTTAACGAATCATTGGTGGAACAGATTCGTCGTAGTCTAAGAGCTTCACTATAAGGAATGGTCTTCAGGAGGATGACAGCTGGTTGGTAAACGAAATTGGTTGGTGTCTGTTTGGAATACAGGTCAGTAGTAGCTTCCGTTAGACTTTATATATGATCAACAAACTATGATGTTGTTTTTTAAAATATTAAAAATTATTATTGTTTGTTTGTTTGATGATGTTTAAAACCAATTTCAGCTATATCATGGCGTCCAGTTTTTATTGGGGGAGGAAGCCGGACTACCCTGAGAAAACCCCCGACCTGCGGTAGGAAAACTTACAATCCTTGTCAATTAAGATTGGAGTCGAGTACACCTTGCCAGCAGTGGGAATCGAACCTGCAATCTCAGTGTTGACAGACCACGTGATTAATAGTAGACGAACTACCTTGTCCACTCGGCTACCGAGGCCCCCTTTAAAATTATTAACATGTCAAAATAGTTCTATCACTCCTAACGGTATTACATGAATCAGTCAAAGAAAATATTTTTCTGGGAAATATTATAAAAGAAATTTAAAAAAACCCAACCATATAAGAATTGGGTTTAAGGGTAATGTTTTCACTTAAAAGCCGTTTTTAGTGAATGTAGCATGTAAATTATTTGATATATTGGTAAGACTCATATAATTCAATGTGAATTTTGTTTATGATAATTATTTACCAACATTTAAATGTTGGGATAGATAAGATTAGAAAAAAATAATTATGTGATATGCTTCCCCTGGAAGACAAATCTGTCCTTGAATAGTACTATGCATTTATGTTACAAAACACATGATTGTCTAATACAACGCCGTGTAATAACTTTCAAACTTCGAGGTGGGCGGATGACGCGAAATAATAAAGAACAGTACTAGATTATCGACAGTTTCTTGGTACGAAAGAACCTGTCTTATGAGGCCGTGTTTGTAAATTTTTATTTTTTGGAGGACACTTCAAGAAGAAAACTGGTAATTATTTTTAAATAAGGTTTGAAATGATTTGTATTTGTTTATCTGAATGTTGTTTTACGCTACTTTCAACAATTTTACAGCTTTATCACGGCGTCCAGTTTTTAGTGGTAAGGAAGCCGGAGTAACCGGAGAAAACTCCTGACCTTCGGTAGGAAAACTGGCGATCCTGGTCCATTACGATTTCAGCCGAGAGCACCCTGCCCGCATTGAAGCTGCAATTTCAGTGTTGACAGACCACGTGATTACTAGTAGACCAACTGCTTTAAACATTCAGCCACCGAAACCCCCGTTGGAATTGAACACATCCTGCACGCAATAAGGCTCGAACCGGAACCTCAGTGATCAATAGTATATCACATATTTCCCTAACCACTTGTCCTCCGATACCCAATTAGTTTGAAAATCATGAAGCATATTTCGATTTACCTTTTTATTACCACAAAGTGTACCATCCCCAGCTATTTCTCCATAGCAGAGACCATTTCCGGTTACGTCTGAACACCACATCACAGTGCATAAATTAGAAAAATTTCCTGAATATAGATTCTGAAAGAACATTAATTTTTTTTTACATATTATTTTTATTGCGCCTTGAATGTAATCTCATTGTTATAAGATTTCTGACTAAATCGATGAAGCTGACCTCACCGTAATTGTGTGATTGCTGTTTTTTTCTCTACTGTGAAGTTTAATAAACACGATGCGAAGATGCCAGGAACAGCCATAATGTCAGTGCACAGTTATGATAATTTTACCAATTGTTTGTGAACAAAGGCGTTGGAAGGACGTCATTTAAGAATACTGTTTACATATACCATAACTTCTGACATCCACTTTTAGTATACTGAACAAAGAAAACACCTGGCCATAACAGAATGAATGCGTACTAATTAAAAAAAAACTTACTGAGCAAAAATACGATCCATTACCGAGTATAAAAGCACATTGTTGGTCGGTTGTGTACACCTGTCCAGCCTTGTTCTGATCATACGGCGATAAAGCAGTGGGGTCAAAGCCTGAACTTAGTGATTTCATGCAGTTGTTATTTCCTCTGAAAGCAGAATACAGTTTATATATTAAAATAATTCAAGCGATTTTACATTTCTAACAAAATTACACTACATGTCAATATTGAAAAGTATATGATTTAAATGCTTTTATGCGACTATAATATAAAAATTGTTTCCTTTATATTATAAGAGCCATGAAAACATAATGAATTATAAGATTAAGTAAGGGTAATTTTGCTAGACTGCATCATTCAATTCTATACTAAAGATCACAATTAAATAAATCACTAAAAACTGAACAACAATTAATTGGACATTTATAATTGTCATCCATTTTCCAAGCGTGCAAACCGCAGGCGTAGGGGAGGGGGATAAAAATTTCGATATTTTGCTTACGCTTTCTTTTCCACTTCATTTCAGTTCGAATTTATATTACTGTAGATATGACTGTGAATCTTGTACGCGTTTGAAAGTTACTGTAATTTTAAGATATTTAAAGAAATATCGCAATACAAGTTTCGCCTGCGTGCATATTTTCACTTTTATTTTTCTTTATTTTCTTTATTTTATTATAAATAATTTTGTCTGCACACGAGCACACAGGATGCAGAAAATTTTGATCTTAAGTTTAGTTCTACTTCTACCGATATGCCGTCACCATCAATCGCTGATGGTACTGTCGAATTTTGTCGAGTATCCTGAAATTTAGAACAAATGCGCTCTACAGTTGTAAATGCTAGTGATACAACTTGAATTAAAACAAGAGGGCAAGTCTTAAAGACCTCAATATCTATGACCACAGCATTCCAGTCCTTGGTTGTTTTTGCTTAGTTAAGATTCCTTCGCATGACTGTGTTATAAGAAGACATTTGGCAGTAATATAAACCTAGTTGCAGCTGCTTTGTAATAAGCGCGTGAGTTTATTTGTTGCAAAGATTTTTACAAGACTGTCTTAGATTTTGTTAATAATGACCAGTCCAGCCCTCTTTCATCTTTCCTCCCGTGTAAGCCATTTCAGATTATCTATAGACGTTTAGGTGTTTCGACATTGGTTAGTCACATATCTAGATATCTTAACTGAACACGTTCTATCGTATGTTGTCCTCTTTCGGTTAGGAGTCCCAGGTGCTGTTGGCATACTCCAGATATAGAATTTTCTTTTATTTTCGCATTGCTAATCTTTATTTTATCGTTAAGAAAATTGATAATTTTATAAGCAGATGTTGGAAATATGCTGATTCCAACCAAATCATATCTGATACTATGCAATGGCAACATTCCATTATTGGCTGTTTTTTTTCTGGATATGGTGAGGACATTACACTTCTCCAGATGAAGACTAATTTTGGATGTTCCCAATCAGCCAGTTGATCGCGTTTTTCCTGAGTTGCGTCACAATGTGTTTTTTTTCATTTACCTTGTTCATATCACATCGTTGACCATTGTACACAACATTTACCAAGTTGAGCGAGAAATAGACAAATAAGGCTAATCATAAGAGAAACAATTGTATCATCCGCAAATAATATCAGGTCTTGAATGTTATATTTTATGGCATGTCGTTAATGTAATAATAACTGATTAATGGGAACACTTGACTCCAATGTTAATGTGCTTGAGGTTTCCCCATCTAACACAACTGACCGTCTTCTGTTATGGAGGAAGCTCTCGATCCAAAGTCCACAACAATGCAACCAATCTGTTTTCTACAATTTCAGTTTCCTGATCATCATCAACAAACGCAACATGCTGGGATGTATGTTGCTATCTACGACGAACAAAACGGTAAAGCCCTCTGTTTGTTTTGATGGTAAAGTTTAAAAAATTATTTACACTGTAAATTACATCAGCAATCACAACACGCTGGGTGTCACGGGAAAGAGTGTTTAAAAATCCATGTTGAAATTGTAAAATACTGTGTTATAACTCTGACATGTTACTTGTAATGATGGGCTCTATCCGTTTCATTTTCTTTCCCACAAGTATGGGAATGATCGATGTAGACTTTTCGAGGGGTTGTGTGGTCTGAAAACGAGTGCAAACTTTGGAAAATGATAAACATTTTTGGACGATCCTAACAAAAACAAATAACTTATAGAACAAATACGAGGGCAAACTACTGACTTGGAACAAAACATTATGTGTCGGGTCGAACTCCTGAAAGGGATCCATAACTTTTTCCTTTCATTGTTATAAAACGAAGAAATGCAAAAATGTCATTAGATACTGTAGCCCTTAAAAACAACATATCACGTATTTTTACAATCCTTAGATGGATTGCTAATTAATGCTTACGTATCTAGAGAATTGATATAGTTCCTAAAATATGTTGTTGAGCAATTTGAAAATATCCAAGGATGTGTTGCCGAAGCAGCATTTAGTTGTGGATTGGTTGAAGCTGCCATAATGTAGGAGTCATTAGAACTGCAACCATTGCCGTCTCCGTCAACCCGTGCGCTTAAGCTGAAATTAAATCGACAAAATAATAAAGCACATTTTACCCAAAATCTTTGACTTGATTTCTTTTCATTTACTTCGGTAAAAGTGATACAGTATGTACTGCTAAACAGCTGGTTAAAGCGATATATTTTTGATCGTGCACCGATGAGCAGTTGATTATATTGGACTTGAAGGAGGCAACTTTTACCATGAACTTGGACAAACTGAATATACGGTTAGCAAAGTAAATTGAAATATCTTTATTATCCCAAAGAAACTAAATTATCACCACAATAAATCAAGTTTTTCCCATGTGAAAACGTCCCTATTAGTAACACAAAGATGTGTCATTTGTTGTATTTTTAATTTTTGATCACAAACTACTCAATCCGAACTTGTTTCGGTTACAATACTATTTATACTTACCCATAACCCAATACGTGTGAAGCAACGGTGATCATAATGAAATTGAATCCATCTTCTACAATGGACTGACTACTTGAAGTACAAACCGAATCAAAATATGCTCGTCCTGTAAATATAAAACACAAATTAACAAATATATGATATTTCTGTTGTTCGTGTAGTGGTTGTTTATATTATGGTTCTAAGTTTACAAGGACGTGTACGGTGTTCAACATCCTTTCTCCACTGTTCATTGTGTATGTAAATGCATAAGAATTGATTTATATGAAAATTATGCCCCGCAGCTGAGAATTATTGTTGATATGATTTTATGTTCGAAGTCCTGAACACTTTCATTTTGGGCACAAATACGCAACCAGATATAAATGTTGTTGCCCTTGAAATTAGGGAGACGATGCCTCGATAAAAAACATGCACACCTATTTCAGCTATCTGGCTTGCAAACAGACTCTAGTTGTAAGAATTTATTTCAAAATATATTATGTGTTTAAGTATCCTACACAAAATAAGCAATGTAGCTTCGAAGCAAAACAAAACATTAACACATAACTCAGTTATTTGGCCTGCAAACTGACCAAGTCCATCTGTTGTTTTAATTTTTCATAATAGTCAAAACTCTTTGGCCCTGTACACCTCCAATTTGTGTTCAAATATCATACACAATATAAACACTATATTTTTAAAGTTGTACGGGAAGATAGCTGAACAAGGCATGTACAATTCTATGGCATCCAGTCTTTAAATTGACTACTTTAGTAGAACTATCGGTAATGTTATGAAATGTAATGAAAATCAAAATCCTAAATGATGTAGCTAAAGAAGTGAAAGCCGGACAACGTATGTACCCCATCTCAGTTATAAGCTCTGTAAACTATCTACACATTCATTATGAGTACAAACCTCCTACGAATAATAAATCCTGTAACCCAAAAAAAGAAAAAATTAGCAGAACAAGCAAGTTCGTTAGTTCGAAACGACGAAAGACGGACAAGGATAATTTCATATACCCCCGACTTTAAGTCGCAAAGACGTAAAAATCACCACTGTTCTGTCAATAGCAAATATTAATTTGTATTCGGCACAGTGCACAATCTCTAATGTGCTTTTTACAAAATGAAATTATATACAAATGCAAACAAAACATATTTCGTGCACATATTAAACTGTAAAACTAAATACAACTAAGCATCAATTAAAAAACGAAAAGGTTATGAACGTTCTTCAAGCTGGATCAATTACATGTGTATATTTTAATTTAACTAAGAATTACCTGTCCAGGTACATTGACCTATTGTATAGAGCAAGAATACATTTAAAGCTGTTAGATGCTACACTCTCTGGAATAGATTCGTTTAATATTTACATAGTTTTTAACAATACTTTTAGGGATTTTAGTCATATAGGAGCGTCAAAATTGGGAGCTCGATGTAGCTGAAATACCCGGTTTAAACCATTATCTTTTTGCAAGAAAACTGGCAATCCATTTCAATTAAGGTTGGAGTAGAGCTCACAATGTCCGCAATAAGGCTAGAACGCGCAACCTCCCTTGGTGTTGACAAGCATGTGATCAATTGTAGACGACCAACTACGTAGCTAATCAGCCACAGAGGCCTCTTACCGGCATTTGATGTTGATCCGTTGGCAGTTAAATCATATCTACAACAAGAAAATCTTCTATTAAATCACTTGCATGTATCTAGTTTAATTATTCTGCAATTAATAATTCTATTCATGCTGAAATTTATTTATATTAAGTGCTTTTATTGGATAAAAACACATAAATGGCGTTATCTCAGATAATTTATATATCAATATTTCCTCTGAGCGGACTACTTTCAGTATCCAATGTAAACCGGCGTAAATGTAAATGGCGTCCTCCTAGCGTATCGTCAAGGAAAGGGGGACAATGTTTTCTCTGCCGCAATGATTTCCAATAAATCGACAGTGATTTCAAATAAAATATACATGTAATATATATACAATTTAGTGTTTCATTTTGTTTTTTTTTCCTATTAATATCTACAGAACAGCGATTCCTTTGGTACTATGTTTTGCATTACCCAATGCTTTCCGCCTAGGTATATTTTAAGGTCTAGATGGGTTTTGGTAACAGTTTTTGCCGTTTTAAAAATCGCAACGATTATTTCACAGAATTATAAAGATTAAACACTGGGTTTTAGGAAATTATCAATGTGTAAACACAGGCGACTTCCTCACAAACTTCGGACTGTATATTTAGTTTGTGAGTCAGTGGCCGGAGTTTACACATTGATAATTTACTTAAACCCAGTGTTTAATTCTATATTAATCATTCAAATCAAGTATATTTATTAATATTATTGCTGTTGTCTTATACATTTTGTTTTCTAATTTGTCATACAATAGAACAAATCAACTTCTATTGCGCCAATTGTAATACTAGTAACTAAATTCGTTTTATTGGGTTGATAGAATATTTAGACGAACATATACTAATGTAATTGCAATTCTCCAAAATTCCAAGCGTATTCGTGTGCGGCATATTATAACACGTGGATGACATATCACATTCGTGAAATAATAAACGAACACAACAAATAAAATACAGTTTTTCATGCACACACAAGTACACATCTATATCAGTAATCAAAACGGAAATAGGAAGATAATGTGCACCTTTTTCAATTATATGAACACTTATTCAAAGAAACCGAATGAATGTCGAACAAAATACTCCCAAGTTGTTCAATTTAATGAAAATCTTTCGCAACGTAAACGATGACGTTTTATAAACGGAACATTTAAGTGCCCACAAATGCTGATAATAAATAGAGAGACAGTGCCTGTAGATATGAGTAAAGATATATCGGTGCGTAGCGGTTTATGTTGGCTGCATAATGATTCGACTACACCAGAAAAAGAGAAAAAATATGTTTCAAGAAAATAAAATAAATGATACCTGCCTTGTAAATAACATAGCATGATCATGCCCTGGCAAATTGGAGGCAGCTCGATTCCAGCTTTGAAAATTGATTAGAGCATTCAACGAATCTACTTGGTTTGGCGTTACAGATGCTATTTTAATAGATTCTGTCCATGATGCGTCTAATGCATTCTACACATTAAAAACAAAAGCAATAGTTTGTTAATGATCAAAATCACACCAGAACATAATAATCTATTGTTTACAATAGTTGAAATAATCCATGAGGTTTCGAGGATGAAATAACATATTTTTATGGATGCATTTTTACGTCAAGCGGCAATAATTGTATTATGTTGCATTTTAATGTACTGATATTATGTTCTTTGATTTGGCCTGTTCAACAACCGTTGAATAATCGCGTCTTCCATCATTCCTTCATATTTTGGTGCATCCTCAAACTGGGGTGGCGGCGGCGGTTCCGAATAACCTGAGCGCTAACAGAAACATTTACTCGTTGTAAGATTTTTATTTCACAAACTATTATCTATGCAGTGAGAAGTCTCCATAAAATTAGAGACCAAAGATGCAGACTCTTCAGCAATTACAGAAACGCATGCTTTAATACAATGGGCATTAATCAAACAGGAAACCATCACATCCTTTAAATTTCGTACACAATCTTAAATATATATCGAATTAATAAATTTGCTCATTATTGTGTTTATGTAAACAAACAGATCGTGCCTTTAACAATATCTTTAGTACTTGTAAATATAGACCCAAAAGTGACAAACGTTGCATGTCTTAAATCCGACAAACATAATGCAAGGAACAAGGTGGAAGCGATTCAGACAATGACTTTGAAATGCATGAATGTGTTTGTGTAATTAGGGATGAGACAGAAAAAAAACGAGTTGTTTCTACCTCGAGAAGAGTAAGCACCAAGAAATAGACGTTTATTAGGCCTTCTATAAACAGTTTTTTGTTCAGTTGACACAGCTGCGGAAGTAAGTACGATATCGTTCACTGTATATTCAATAGGTGTGTCAGTAATAAATAGCAACCACACAGATGAAGTTACCACGTTAGACATCTTAGGCTAATGCCAATGCACACTTTCTTGGATTTAGAAGACGATTAGGAAGTAGATATTTTGGTCGGCATTCCGTTCGTGTCACCAAATGACCTCGCCATTACGGTCTTTTATAGCATTGAAATTAGTCTAGTGAATCGTGTGTTCGCAGTAAGTAGGCTTTTATTACCTAGTCTGTGGTACTCAGTTGTTTGGCTTGGTTGCTATGAAGAGTTAGTTTACCGCCGGAGGTCAAGCTGGACGGCGCAGTAACGTCTGAACCCCACAGAGACACCTTGCTACAGAAAAATGGCCAAATCCTCAGATCACCTAGCCGATAGCCGCATCAAATCCGCATCATGAACAACACGTCGGAGCCTAAGTTTATACAGGAAATGAACACTTGTATTGCGTTCGACTTGCTCAAATAATTGATGACAAGTAATACTCTACTCCAATCGACATTTTAAATTCTTGGACCATTTCGCTTCGTCATGCAAAGTCAATTTAATGAATGTTTTAAGGTAGAAACAACTATTCGTCAAGACATCGATGTTCCCCAAATCCGATGCGAAAACCAATAAAACGGTAACACGAAACTAAAAACAACCCACCACTTAATCAGGATAAACCACCACGGACCTTAATTTCAGATGTCGACAGCGATACGAAAATTGTTTAACCATCAAACATGCCATAATGAACCTAACTTTGTAATATACCACAATCTGCCAAATGTTCCCTTTAAAATGTGAAGATTTTGTCGTGTATTAACTGCTGTTATGTTAATGGTAATGTGTATTGTGCATAGATTTTCTGTCTTTATAACTACAAAGATTATATACTGGTATGCATATTCGTAAACGTCTTTAAAGAAGCAAAGAGAGTTGGACTTTTCACGTATAATACTATTTGATTTTGTAAATTAGTTTCCCCCTCTTAATGGCGAATATAACTGCCAAAAAGCCTTTTCCATGATAAGTCGCGGCTAGGAAACTCGTTTTCCTTCAAAAAGCCATCTCCATACACATTGATGCTACTACTAGGCAGTTGTAACGTATCGTTTACTTCTTTAATTGTATTCGACTACAATACACGTATAAGATATAACGGAGATCTATTGTTTCGTGATAATTTTTCGTAGAAGTTTACAGCTTTCATTTTGATGTAACAGTTTTTAAACTACCACCCTAGCAAAGGTATATAAAATAAATTTTGCAATGCCTATTAGAATTATGTTTTAATTGGTAGATTTTTGGACTCCCGAAACTTGCAACGTTTATCAAATTAGAATGTATTTTAACACATAATAAATTAAAAAGTTATCGTACCTGAGCAATAACTATTCCTGCAAACACAATCGAAATAGAAAATGACGTAGTCTGCATACTTTTATACATGCTATCCATCTGAAATGAGAAAAACATGGACAGGGACGTTGTTAAAACAGGCTTTCAAAACAGTCATGTAAAAGATTAAGTACCCACCTTTCATTGACAGGGACGTTGTTAACATAGGTTTTCAAAACAGTCATGTAAAAGAGTAAGTACCCAGCTTTCATGGACAGGGAGTTTGAACATAAGCTTTCAAAACAGTCATGTAAAAGATTAAGTACCCACCTTTCATGGACAGAGAAGTTGTTAACATAAGCTTTCAAAACAGTCATGTAAAAGATTAAGTACCCACCTGTGATGGACAGGGACGTTGTTAACATAAGCTTTCAAAACAGTCATGTATAAGATTAGATACCCACCTTTAATGGTAAGGGACGTTGTTAACATAGGTTTTCAAAACAGTCATGTAAAAGAGTAAGTACCCAGCTTTCATGAACAGGGACTTTGTTAACATAAGCTTTCAAAACAGTCATGTAAAAGATTAAGTACCCACCTTTCATGGTCATGGACGTAGTTAACATAGGCTTTAAAAACAGTCATGTAAAAGATTAAGTACTCACCTTTTATTGTCAGGGACGTTGTTAACATAAGCTTTCAAAACAATCATGTAAAAGATTAAGTATCCACCTTTCATGGTCAGGGACGTTGTTAACATAGGCTTTCAAAACAGTCATGTAAAAGATTAAGTGCCCACCTTTCATGGTCAGGGACGATTTTAATATAAGCGTTTAATACAAGTTATGTAAAATTCTTAGTAGCCAGGTTCAAAGGTAAACGTGGTTGCTAACATAAGCGTTTAAAATGGAAAAGAGTAAGTAGCCCCGTTCAAATGTTAGGGACATCGCTAACATAAGCATTCAAAACAGTTTTGCACAAGATTTAGTACCCACATTCCAAATCAGGGACGTTGTTACCGTAATCGTTTAAAACAGTCATAAGTAACAGATTAGATACCCACCTTTAATGGTAAGGGACGTTGTTTACATAGGTTTTCAAAACAGTCATGTAAAAGAGTAAGTACCCAGCTTTCATGGACAGGGACTTTGTTAACACAAGCTTTCAAAACAGTCATGTAAAAGATTAAGTACCCACCTTTCATGGACAGGGACGTTGTTAACATTGGCTTTCAAAACAGTCATGTAAAAGATTAAGTACCCACCTTTCATGGACAGGAGGTTGTTAACATAGGCTTTTAAAACAGTCATGTGAAAGATTAAGTACCCACATTTCGTGGTCAGGGACGTTGTAAACATAGGCTTTCAAAACATTCATGTAAAAGATTAAGTACCCTCCTTTCATGGTCAGGGACGTTGTTAACATAGGCTTTCAAAACAGTCATGTAAAAGATTAAGTACCCTCCTTTCATGGTCAGGGACGTTGTTAACATAGGCTTTCAAAACAATCATGTAAAAGATTAAGTATCCACCTTTCATGGACAGAGACGTTGTTAACATAGGCTTTCAAAACAGTCATGTAAAAGAGTAAGTACCCAGCTTTCATGAACAGGGACTTTGTTAACATAAGCTTTCAAAACGGTCATGTAAAAGATTAAGTACCCACCTTTCATGGACAGGGACGTTGTTAACATAGGCTTTCAAAACAGTCATTTAAAAGATTAAGTACCCTCCTTTCATGGTCAGGGACGTTGTTAACATAGGCTTTCAAAACAGTCATGTAAAAGATTAAGTATCCACCTTTCATGGACAGAGACGTTGTTAACATAGGCTTTCAAAACAGTCATGTAAAAGATTAAGTACCCACCTTTCATAGTCAGAGACGTTGTTAGCATAGGCTTTCAAAACAGTCATGTAAAAGATAAAGTACCCAACTTTCATAGTCAGGGACGTTGTTAACATAAGCTTTCAAAACAGTCATGTAAAAGATTAAGTATCCAGCTTTCATGGTCAGGGACGTTTTTAACATAGGCTTTCAAAACAGTCATGTTAAAGATTAAGTACTCACCTTTCATGGTCAGGGACGTTGTTAACATAAGCTTTCAAAACAGTCATGTAAAGGATTAAGTACCCACTTTTCATGGACATAGACGTTGTTAACATAGGCTTTAAAAACAGTCATGTAAAGGATTAAGTACCCACCTTTCATGGACGTAGACGTTGTTAACATAGGCTTTCAAAACAGTCATGTAAAAGATTAAGTATCCACTTTTCATCGACAGGGACGTTGTTAACATAAGCTTTCAAAACAGTCATGTAAAAGGTTAAGTACCCACCTTTAAAACAGCCATAAGTAACATATAACAAAAAACACTTACGCCATTGATAATGAAAGCATAAAATTGTCGAATTGATGTGAGTGCATATGTTTCTTTTTCTGCAGCTGTTGGTTTGGTACCTTTGTCATACCAGCTATAAAATTAAATGTAAAATCGAATGAGTGACGATTCTGATACATGTATTAATTCTGCATTTACTAGTAATATGCAAGGTCAAATGGTCTATAATAAAGGTATATGAATAAATTATGTTTGTCTAGTGTACAAACAAACTCGACCGAGACCCGTGTCTTCTACATTTTGTACAAAGTTTAAAATTCTGGTTAAATGGTTTATGTTCTTATTTTTATGGTATGCACCAAAAACAGTTTGACTAGACTATTAGGGGGTAATTTTTTATTGACCTATTTTGGTAAGGGGTGAGGGTTATACTTTTTTACATCAGGTCTTTGTACTATTGAAATATGCATTGACTTACAATTTGTACACAGCATAGTCGACAACAATCAACAGTTCTAACTTGTGCTCCCCTGTTGCTCTTTTGTATCTGTGAAATTCATTTTTGGTCGTGTTCAGTCTTTTAAAACCTAAAAGTACATTAATTTCATTAGCTTTTAAACCGTCTTTTAAAGGGCGACCATTGTCACAATTTTTTTACTGTGTTAAATATGTTGTTTGAAGTTCTTATGCGTATTCAAAAACTAACTTGTTAAACGTTTTTATCATTGTTACGCCACCCTGATCAGATTTCATTTTAAAATGTAAAACGTAAACCGGTAAAAAACCTGTACATATAAGTAAGAGCTGTCATTACTATAACAACGTGACAAAAGTCGAACGTAAAAGTGTACAGTTATAGTTACAATTATTGTTGATGTTTGTCAAGGTCAATAAATAGTTTTTAGATTGGTTCCTTTCTGAATTGCGGCTATAGCGATGTGGCCACGCGTTTGCATTTCTGTACCAATGTACCATGTGTTTCAAATTACTTCTTGGTGTCTTCTGCTCTCATTTGTGGCATATTGCTAATTTTAATTTAGGTAAGGATAGAGAACAAATCTACGAAGTGGTTTGATGCGTCATTTACATACTATGCAAACTACTCACTGTCTCCCACAAAATCTACTTCAGGAATATTTTCCTTTCTTATTTCAAATTTATTTAACCCAGATTTTAAAGAGGATGATGATGCATTTCTTATATTCTGGACAACGTACTCCTGGCCTTGCACTCTAAATGTTCCGAACTGAAGTAAAATAGATTGTCAATTAACACAGAATTAGCGTCTTGGTATCACAAAAAAGAAGAAACTGTTGAACTCCAACGATTGTTTTCACCATGTTACTGCTATATGAAAAAGGAATCAGTGCCCGTAATTAAGCAGGAAACACCTGTTTTTCCTGATCGTTTCATGGATTTTAAGTCAGTTTAAGCTTTTACTCTCACTTGTTTTCCCCTGTATTGCGAGTCCTTGTTTTGTACATGATTTAGCTTGTCATTATTTTGGAAAGAATGAAAACGTTATAGTGAAACGTGTCCACTTCCGTTTGAGCCATGCATGACATGCCGGGTTTTTCCAAACGACGATTAAGCTTGGAATTAGATTCAGTTATATTTGACGAATGATTGTTAAACTGAAATGTTAGAAACATCTAAACATGTAATAGAGGACTATCGCAAACCGAATAAAGCCCAAAGCATACTAAATGTCCTAGCATAGTAAAAATAGCTCTACTCATGGCATTTGATGTCTTTCATAAACGTCATTTTGTTATATTCTTATTGAATTCAGGTACTTTGGGGCAGATACGTTATGTAATCATCTATTAATGATCACCGATGTGTCAACACTGAGGTTTTGAGTTCGACTATGACTTCTGACTGGAGTTCTTGACTATAAACATAAATGTCAAAGATTGCAAATTTTCACATGTCAAGAGTTTTCATCGGGTTTTCAGTTTTCTCAAACAATAAACACTTGACGCCATAATTTAGCTGAAAAATGTTAAAAGTTGTGTAAAACACCTTTCATTCATGCAAATATATATTATTAAACTCACCATGTTATTTAATCGAAGCCCATTATATTGCATAACAAAAACAGCACCTTGTTGAGGATCTTGATAAAATATGGAATTCTATAAACAAAACGTTTCAATCTTTAAGATTTTTATAAACAAAAACCAACCAATAAGGGTATACCAATACATCCAACAAAATACATATATACTTATAATTCGTTCATAACACTTTTGTATAGTTAGTTGAAATGTTGTTTCATATGTTAGAATAAAATTAATATACATATTGGTTGCTTGTTTCGGAATAACTGAATTATTTATACTTATAATTATATATAGAATTAACGCAGGTTTTAACGTAGATCAAGGATTAAGAGTGTTAAATCTTATCACTTTAAACGATCAATCGTACAACGTGAAGAATTTGTTTACATGTAATTAATATGTAATAATTAAATTAAAAAAACACGGCAAACATGTCAGTGCACAAGCAATACGTATTTATACTATGATTTTTTTTTATAACGGACTGGTTGTTCAACTAAGGTCTTTCATATCGGTTTAAGGATGCCTATATTTACACAAAGAGACTGCCGGGGACATTATAACAGACCGAGGATAAATGATCTCTCAGTGTGAAAAAACAGTATTATATTTATTAACCAGTTTGAAGAGGAAACAGACATATCTGAAAAGTGGTCCAAACGTTTAGCTCATAAATTTCAGTTTTCAAAATATTGTATGCCTTTGCCCTTCACTTTTCTGTGGTGTTTGAATTACTTTTTAAAGGAATTTAAAATAAAAATATGAAACCTTTTATTTGAAAAAAAACCATAGAGAAATATATGAATGTGTGTTTTGTCCCTCAACAATGCTTCATTTGGTGACTTTTTTTTATCATATTTACCCTGGCAAGCCTAAAGACACCACCAATACAAGTAGGTCGGTCTCTTACTTAAACCTACTTCTAGAAATAGACTTGGGAAAACTACAAACTAGACTCTACGAAAACTTTCTAATTGTCAACCTCCCGTTCATCGATAGCAACATTCAAGCAGCCAGCTTACACTTATACTTAAACTTATACTTTATTCTAGATTGATCATATCTCTTCAGAAGTTCTATGGTCGTCAAAATTACTTGAGTCTTAGATAGCCTTTCCTATTCCTGGATTTGACTTTTTCCTAGACATAACAATGAATACTTGACGGGTGTCTAATAAGAGGCAGGCACTGCTTACTCGAAGCACATGAGTGCACCCATGGTTTTTATTCGGTTCAGGTTACTTACTTTCCGTTTTAGTGTTTTTGGTTTTTGGTTTGCGTTGTTTATGTTTGTTTATAACCGGATTTTTAATTGTCCCCTGACTTTCGACTCTAGATCTTGTTGTTGGGTCGGTTTCTTTTGCTATTTGTCTTCTTCTTTTATACAATTCATCTGCTCTCTTGAATTCAATATGAAATGACCAAAATCCATAACTTACCGGGGAAACTATAACAGACTGACAAATCAATAATGTTACAGCTATATATTGTTTGATATGATGTGATGATATAAATAACATTTGTTTAATAACTGGAGACCAACAGTTTCTTATCTCAGACGGTTTGTGTGTGGTAGTGATAGTGGTGTTTCTTGATCACAATATTTATTCTTATCCGATAAAAAACACAAATTTTAAAAATCCTTCTTTTTTCTCCCTAAATACAATTTATTTTGGAGAAAAATAATGTGCGCGTCTTTTTAGGAGATCCTAGGCCCCAGTAAAAACAATAACTAGTAAATCCAACAAAGTTCAACAAAGTCTCACCGTATATTATAGAAGATATTTCTCAAATTTAACCTGGTTCTTAAATAACCACCGGTCGCCTGTCGAATAGACGGTGTATCAAGTGTCTTTTTAAATAAGCATTTAAATCGAAACAAAGTGTGTTAACCATGTTACCTGTGAGGGTTCATTCAACCTATGCCAACATTTTTAATTTTGGTTTAAAAAGGTAAGAAAAAAATGTTGGCATACATTGAATTGTTGTATAAACATTTTAATCCCTTCTATTAACAATTCATTAATTAGTGTTTATAGGTAAAAATACATTTTAAGGGTTTTGTTCTGTTTTGTTTAATAATAATATATATTTTTTTATTTTAATATTTTTAACTGATAAAATCCTTTAGAATCAGCAGTATTTATACAAATTTCTAGTGAAAAGTGTTCACTTTGTGTACTTGAAATTTAACAATAATTGAGGATTCTCATTAACTCATACAATAATTTTGCCTGTGATTTAATTAATTAATAGTTTAATTACTATCAAAACATCTATTGTATTCTGCATGTTGGCATTCCTTGAATAGAAATTTTTAAAATGTTGGCATAGGTTGAAGACACCACCTGTGAGAATTGGATGTCCTGTATCTAGGTCAAATTTTCTGACGTGAATTTATTGTTTGAAGAGTTTTTTTGGTCTTAAATATTGCTAAATACTGCTTGTTTGCCGTAACAGTCAATATTTGCGGTCATGTTTACCACTCAACATTCAATGGTTAGAAAACGGGTTACAACTCTAAACCCACCTGCTACGTTTTTGTCATTCAACCGTTAGGGTGGTATATGTCCAAATCATTGCAGGCCTTATTGTAAAATGACCCACACGTGTTGTGCACGTATTCAAATTATTACTTTCATATGTTTCAAACAATTTATCCGCCTAGTGGCGCACAAAGCGAAACTTATACTGCTACTCGGTTAAATCTTTTTCAACCAAATGAGTTCTAACCTGACTTCAGTCTTGGTCTTTTCAATGCTAACCTTCAAAAGTTTAGGTTCTTGCTACCTGTTAAAATGGGTTATTTCATATTTGTTGAAATGTTCAGAAACAAAGTTGCGACAAAAACAAAACAAAAAAAAAAAAAAAAAAACATAAACAAAAACAAAAACAAAAAAACCAGTCAGTATCACTTACATCTGGATCATTTAACTCCCTAATTCTCAGTGAGCCTCGTTGAATTGTGAGCGTTGGTACCGACGTACCGACGTTGTCATTTCGGGTCAAACGGAAAAGAACAGCTGACGCCGGAAGTGGAATGTCAAGGTCATAGGTCTCTGGATGGAAACTGTCGTCTGCAGATCTTTTTGTTCTTGTCCCTTCCTGGACATGTATATCGATGTACTCTGGAATTATATATGTTTTTAACTGACTGAAATTGTTCAGTTCGTTAGAAGTCTTGATAAACATCATCTAAGCATTAAAACTTGTACATGTATTGCTCTATTCTTTTAAATATACGTAATAGGAATACATAATAATTATCATACAGGTAAAGGAAAGATTAACAAATATACGGAATCAATAAGGAAAGATACAAACCCGTCTATGAAATAAACCCAAATATAGACAAGATGTAATCCTGTAATGAACAGATGGAAGCTTGGAAGCCAAGACAAAAAATAACCAAGCAAAAAGAAAGATATGATCATGTTTAAACAGTACTATGTCTGAACTTATAACAAGAGCAACAATTCCTGTTTCACTAGTGTAATTCACTTCTAATAAATGCTACACGTGCAATCTATTTATCTTCCCCATAGTCGGTTTCATTAACGAGTAATCAGTTTCTTCCTTTTCTGAAACCTTAAATTAAAACTATGTTCAAAAACTGAAGCATCAAGATGTAAGATATCTCAATCATGTATGAAGACATGTCATGTTTGTGAATTTTTGAAGGAATTATGCCCGAGGACATTTGGACGTTGTTAAAGTATTAATAATTATAATTCCTGATTAACGGCTTTTTTATTTAAAACATGGTGTCCCTGTATATATTGTATCGTGTATAGGGTCTATCACGTACACATTCAGGTTGTTACAGAAACAAGATAAAGCGTGGAGTTTAAACAATCCTTTTTTTAATTTTACTTAAGTCGTATGTCATGAAGATGTGTTCGTGCTGTAATAATATTAACGAAGAAACGATGACGTTTACGTCCTGAATAGAAACATAAAAACACCCACGATTTAATTTGAATTCTATTTAATAACACCCAGTTCCCTCCCAAAGGTCGTTGAGTTTTATCGGGTACTTCCAGAATGAAAACTGGATGTCTTGAAAAACTGATGAAAGTGTCGTTAAACCACAAACAAAGAAATAATAGTCCGGCCGTAAATAGGACATATTGTCAAGTTTTTCCACCAGTTATGCTGAAGGACGAGTTTCGGACAGGCACTATGGTGGAATAGACGGAACACGCGTCATTCGTAGCAAAATTTATAGCCTTGAACTTGGTTGTATTTTTGATTTCTAACCATTAATCACTGTCCAAGTGAGAGGATTACTTTGCCAGTCTATGATAATCCACTCGATATTTAAATTACCAGTAACATTTTCTACAAACAATGAAAAAATATGACAAGTATTCTTACCAATATTGGTTCCGGATTCCTCAATAATTCTCAAAATAGAATTAATTGGCAAAATTATTGAACACGCGAAACACGTAAATAACGAATATTTCTTCATGTCTATCCTGTCACAAAAACTTTAAATTCTGAAAATCATATTGAAGATTATGCGTCTTTAATATAGATGATACACGGTCACTGGTTCGCTTCACTATTTGTTTATGAATGCACCAGTTAAAGACCAGTAACGTGAGACACTTAACGCCTGATTTGGTTTGAATGATAAGGGGTATAAAGTTACATGATTTATATATCCCAGGGTTTCTCTACCTTTCGCGTATTATTTCTATATTTAATTGTAGTGTTTACATAACAATTTATTAAGAAGTTAATACATACACAATATAATATCTTTACAATGCAGATAGATCGACATGTACACACCCGTTGAGTTACTCATTGTCGTGTCTAGGGAAAAGTCAAATCCAGGAAAAACTACCTATGACCCAGCGAAAATGTTCGATCGTATTTGAGAGATGGATTTCAAGTAACGATGAATTCATGGTGACGAACATAGAACATCTGAAGGGATAATATAATCCAAGGTACGACAAATCTTTGATTGAGTAGCTTAGGAGTCAACAGCATTGAACGCTGTAGAGAAATTGGAATGCATATCGACGGGTCTAGCACAACGTATAGGTTGAGAAAAGCACACACCATACGCTGGAGCTGCTGTAATGTTGCTATCAATGAACGCGAATTTGACAAAAAGAAAGTTAAAGCCATCACACTTTTCGTGTACTCTGGTTTCTAGTTTTTACCGAGACTATTTCTATAAGCGGCCGACTTAAGTGTATTGGTGGTGTTTTTTATTTCAAGGTGGCTGTGGAAGATTGAATGCAAATAATCTTTTAATTCAGCATTGTTCAGAGCCTAAACGTCATCATGTAAAATTTTGAGTCTGAGCCAGCGCCTTCTAGTTTTTCTTCAGCAGGCCTTTTTTGTAAGAGACATATGAAAGTACAAAAACATTTCGGCGAAGAGAGGAGCACAAATAGTACCACGTCCTTCAAACATGAAAAATATGTTGTCAAACAGAAAATCTAACATTGATGACGAAGCTCTTTCATGGTTAATTAACAGGTATTTATATCGGGTTTATTTTAAACGGCGTTTAATAAGATCTTTAAGCCTGTTTTTAAAGCTGCATATATGACGTGATGGCAGTGTAGAGTGTCGAAAAATAAAAGGTTTTTGTACTGTTACATTGAGAACGAGTTCCAAAAATTAAGATGACTATCAATTCTTTTTAATATATAAGTATCCACATTATATTTAAGCCACTGTTTAAGTAGCAAGTGTCATTTTTGAAGCCTCGTATTTATTGCTGTTAAAATAGTGGTCAAGATTTTCGATAGATTTGTGTTGGTTCACTTGGAACATCTTACTATAAAATATTGTTTGTGTAGATTGTGAAGTTTGGTATACGAATCAAATTCAAGAATGGTAAATCACAACCACTAAATGATGCCAAAACTGATTTATCATTTATGATTTTCAAGAATCTCCTCCTTTGAAAGCGTAGTGGGTGTGTAAGCTGTATTGACAAGTAAACTCTCAATCCTCATTTCATACGTTTTATAATTTGTCTTGCAGATAAAAATAATGCTAATTGGAAATTTATCTGCTGGCAACGTAACATATTTGTCATGAATGTCAGACGTAGTTTTAGCAAGATAAACACTAGAACTTATAGACCTTCTTAAACGACTTATTCTCAATGAATCAATTACTAGTAGCTGAAGGTTTTCGCCAGCTGGACAATGTATTGACCTCCTGATCCTCTTGTTTTACTCATTTCTGGCACAGTTCTCTATTGAATCCATTAATATTTTACAGTTTGATTTCAATTTGATGGATTAAGGTTCGCGGTATATTTCTGTCTTTGTATACAACAATGTTTAAAACTCCAGTTTTCAGGTGACCTAAAGGACAGTGGAACATATCAATGCGGTATTTTCTGTACATGCCTCTTGTAGACGACTAATTGGAAACAAATGAATTGCAATTTTAATTTGTAAAAAAACACTATCATAGGACAAATGATAATAGCTAACCTTGTTGATAAAATACGTCCGGTTTTCTTGGCTATTGTATTTATAAATGACTATAGCTCAAAAATCTACAATGTTTAACATAATACATTTTAAACTATGCACAATATTCTACACAGAAGAAAGGGGAAGAGAAATCTTACGGTCTAGATGTTTTGATTGTTATGTGTCGGTTTCTACAGGGGATTTACATCGGCAGTTTAAAGTTGGTTAGTTCTTATCTATATTTATTTAATATTCGTTTATCATTCGTTTAATCTTGTTTAAAGATTTAGCAGGCAATATAGACTCACTTTATACCATATCTTTTGCCAAATCTCTTAACAAAGTGTGCAAAAGTATGTATGCTTATATTTATATCTGCAATCTTGTCATTTTAAACTAATGATTTTTTTTCTTACTATATAATGTATGCAAAAATGAAGGATTGCCATCAAAACACGAAGTTTTTTTGGTAGAAAATGAGGTTTAAAAAAACCCCATGAAATTGATGAATACCTTAATGAAAAATCCAAATGCAGAGCTAAGTAGGGAATTTACACATGAGTTTTGACAAAATATAAATTATGTTCAAATGTTTTTCTTACAAAAAAGAAAATAGAGAATGTGTGAATGAAAATTCTAATGAATGAATGAAAGAATGTATGTAAACGTTAATATCAAACCAACAAAAATAAAGCAGAAATGATATTTGTAATAATGAAATGACTTTATATCAAGAAAATTATAATATCCTTAATATCAAAATGCTAAAGGGAATCACCAATACAAATTATAATTTTTAACTCTAAATGTCGGCATTAGAAGCAAAAGAAATTTTAAATGAGGTAAAAACAAACGTCTGCATTTCGTAACTTCGAAATAGAGTAAGGCGAGCGACGACAGACATGTAGGCGCCTGAATTGTTAAAACAAGTAGCCGTTGTTTTTGCCACAGTATTTTGTTTTAAGATAATGCATCATTTAGCAACATCATTTCAATTTTCATATCAACTTCTAAGGTGACACACTTTTCCCTTAAAACTTTTTTGTGTATTGTGTCGTTGACTTGGTCAGTAATATTTCTCTGTCCTATGCTTTTTAATCCTTGTGTAACAATATATAATGAATGATTTTGGATGCGGTAATAATTTATTAACCTTAGAGATCAGATATTGATCGAAGCCAACAACCGAGATAATTATAAAGTCTTGGGTGTTAATAAATTATGATATTAACCGAAATTCAAAATCATTAATTGTTATTATATAAATAATCTGTTAAATAAAATTCAAGATAAACATATTGGCAGCGTCTTTATTTGGTTTTAGAGATTGCAAACAAATAAGTTGATGTTGGTATTGTTTTGTCTGTTAAGAAGTACCATATTGTTCCACACTGGTTTCATGTTAAACCTCACAGCTGACGGCACAATATAAACAAATTCCTTCAAGACATTGTTACTCCAGCGACAAACCTCTAGCAAGTTGATCAAAATAATCAAGCTGTATGATTGACATCTCTTATCAGCCTAAAATTTTACTCCAAACTGAGATACTACAGCAGCTTGTTACAAAAATAATTAAAGGTCAGAGAAGTCATTGAAAACTTTAGCAGACCAATTTATCATTATGAGATTGTGAAAACAAACATAAAATTTTGTGCTTTCTATTTACATTATTTCATTAATAAGAATAATGTTAAAAAGTATTAATTAAAATGAATGTTTTACGTTACTTTACATTGAATCTCTTTTATACAACAAATACATATGTATAAAGACATTTGTCTTTTACATAGTTATGCAAAATGCATTTTGTGGAAAAAAACATATAATTGTTCTGAAATTTATTATCATTCAATCAGTATGAACCCCATTGATGCTAGTTTTAAATTTCACTTCAACATCCATATAGCGCCTTTTCCAATTGCACAAATATTTATATCCAAAGGAAAGAAAACAAATATATTGATATATATATCCAAATATATTGATATTTATATCCAAAGGAAAGAAAACAAAGGGATAATTATGCCGTTTTATCACACACAATTTGTAAGTATTACGTGGAAAATAAATACTATAATAAAACGAAACTCAACATCCACGTATCCCCTTAGCTCCAAAAATCAATGTTGCCATTTCATTCATTTAAATTGTATATTTCTACAGAAAATTATGAAATATAATTGACTTCATTGAACTTGACACTTAGCAAAATGTCAATTTGACAGTTTTTAATATGTTATTGCTAATTTTAGGTAATATGCTTGCATCAATCCTATGCCAATCTAGAAGTTCGGCGGTGATTATATATTTTTTTGAGTAATTATTATTCTATTCTTTTGTAATTTGGTATATAGGCCCGCCATCATCAGGGATTGTCCTATATAATGCTAAATGGCCATAATGTTCATTGGACCTTTACAAAGTTTGTGTTTTATGTTAGTTTAACATAGGACCCTATGGTGGAAAAGTTAAAAAGGCTTCTTCTCTGAAACCGTTTAAACCAATCAAAACAAAATTTACTGGCAGTATTGTTTGGATTGTCCTTTATAAAATTTATGTTTTTTATGACAATTGGAAAATCAAAATGGACCCCACTGCAGGACTTAGTTTAACATAGGCCCCTATGGTGGAAAAGTTAAAAAGGCTTCTTCTCTGAAACCGTTTAACCAATCATAACAAAATTTACTGGCAGTATTGTTTGGATTGTCCTTTATAAAGTTTATGTTTTTTATGCCAATTGGAAAATCAAAATGGACGCCACTGCAGGACTTAGTTTAACATAGACCACTATGGGGGAAAAGTTAAAAAGGCTTCTTCTCTGAAACCTGTTAACCAATGGAAACAGAACTTACTGACAATATTGTTTGGATGGTCTTCATTAAAGTTTATGTTTTTATTGCCAATTGGAAAATCAAAATAGCCACCACCGCAGGACTTAGTTTAACATAGGACCCTAAGCAAATTAAAAAAAAATCTTCTCTATAAATCCAGTTAACCAATGGAAACAAAACTTTCTAGCAATATTGTTTGGATGGTCCTCTATAAAGTTTATTTGTAATTTGTAAGTATTACGTGGAAAATAAATACTATAATAAAACGAAACTCAACATCCACGTATCCCCTTAGCTCCAAAAATCAATGTTGCCATTTCATTCATTTAAATTGTATATTTCTACAGAAAATTATGAAATATAATTGACTTCATTGAACTTGGCACTTAGCAAAATGTCAATTTGACAGTTTTTAATATGTTATTGCTAATTTTAGGTAATATGCTTGCATCAATCCTATGCCAATCTAGAAGTTCGGCGGTGATTATATATTTTTTTGAGTAATTATTATTCTATTTTTTTGTAATTTGGTATATAGGCCCGCCATCATCAGGGATTGTCCTATATAATGCTAAATGGCCATAATGTTCATTGGACCTTTACAAAGTTTGTGTTTTTTTATTTGGATTGGAAAACCAATATGGCCACCACCGCAAGACATAGTTTAACATAGGACCCTATGGTGGAAAAGTTAAAAAGGCTTCTTCTCTGAAACCGTTTAAACCAATCAAAACAAAATTTACTGGCAGTATTGTTTGGATTGTCCTTTATAAAGTTTATGTTTTTTATGCCAATTGGAAAATCAAAATGGACGCCACTGCAGGACTTAGTTTCACATAGACCACTATGGGGGAAAAGTTAAAAAGGCTTCTTCTCTGAAACCTGTTAACCAATGGAAACAAAACTTACTGACAATATTGTTTGGATGGTCTTCATTAAAGTTTATGTTTTTATTGCCAATTGGAAAATCAAAATAGCCACCACCGCAGGACTTAGTTTAACATAGGACCCTAAGCAAATTAAAAAAAAATCTTCTCTATAAATCCAGTTAACCAATGGAAACAAAACTTTCTAGCAATATTGTTTGGATGGTCCTCTATAAAGTTTATTGAAAATTACAGGACTTAGTTTAACATCAGGGAAATGCCATCTTCATTGCCTATAAAATCAGGTGATCGATACAGGCTCTTAAGAGCCTCTGGTATTTTATATGATCACATCTGTCTGAATCTAGTTCATCAATATCATTTTATATAATGGCCAATTTGGCTTTCGTAAAAAAATGTAGGACAAGTGATCATATCCTTACACTAAAAACCTTATAAATAAAGCTTTTAAGTCATCAAAGCGACTCTATGCTTGCTTTGTTGACTTAAAAAAGGCTTTTGATACGTAAATAGAAAAGCTTTGATGCACAAAATATCTGGTTTAGGTATTATCCGTAATTTCCTTAATATTATGGAGGATATGAATAGGGAGGTTAAATATAGTTTAAAAATTGGAAAATTCATTACTGATGAGTTTAATTCTAAAGTTGGCCTTAAGCATGGTTGTATATTAAGCCCTAGTTTATTTTCTCTCTATATAAATGATTTATCAGAATCATTAGATGATCAAATCTGTGATTCGCCTAAAATTGATATATGTAGTATACCATGTCTATTATATGCTGATGACATTGTGTTGCTATCTGAATAAGCAACTGGTCTACAATTTAGTTTAAATAGATTACATCAATATTGTAGTAATTGGGACCTCTGGGTCAATACAGTATAAATAAAACAAAAGTTATGATAAAGGAGGAAGATTGCTAAAAAAAATACACATTTTAAGTTTGATGGAAATGATTGTTTGTATGTTTGTTTGAATGGTGTTTAACGCCACTTTCAGCAATTTTCAGCTATATCATGGCGTCCAGTTTTTATTGGGGGAGGAAGCCGGAGTACCCGGAGAAAACCCCCGACCTGCGGTAGGAAAACTGGCAATCCTTGTCAATTAAGATTGGAGTCGAGTACACCCTGCCTGCAGTGAGAATCGAACCCACAATCTCAGTGTTGACAGACCACGTGCTCAATAGTAGACGAATTACCTTGACCACTCGGCCACCGAGGCCCCTTGATGGAAATGATATAGATTGTACAAATGAATACAAGTATCTTGGTATTTTATTTAAACCATCTGGATCTTTCACAGCGGCTGTTGAACGTTTATGTAAGAAAGCCAGTAAAGCAATCTTTAGTTTAAGGAAATCTTTTTTATCTGAATTTATGAATATACCACCTCAACTGAAATTATTTGAGGCTTGTATTAAGCTTATTTTACTCTACTGCTCTGAATTTGGTCCTTGGATTTAATAATCAAATAGAAAAAAAGCCTTGAAGATAGATATTTTTTATTTCCGCCATTTACAGTTCAAATTAAATTTTTGAGATATTTATTAGGAGTAAATAGACGGGCAGTCAATCTAGCTGTTTTTCAGAACTTGGTGTCACTCCTGTTTCTATAGATGCACTTAAACTAGCAACTGGGTATTGGTATCATGTTATTAAGTCAGAAAACTCCAAACTAGTATCAATGGCTTATAAACGCCCACAGCTTTGAAAAGTTGAAAAACTCATATGCTGCAAATATTAGATTACTTCTTTGTAAATTGAGTTTCAATCATATATGGGAGAACGAAAATACTTTTTTCTAAATCTAGACTATTACATGCTTTATCTAGTTAGCTGAAAGAAAGTTTTATTTCATTCTGGGAGAAACAAATATATAATGATACAAAAACACAAAACAAGAATAAACTAAGAACTTATAGAGAACTGAAATCAGAATTTGTGTTAGAAAATTTTTTATTACTTGACATTCCTAAAAAGGTTATATCTAATTATGTTAAACTCAGAATAAGTAATAGCAATCTTTATATTGAGCAAGGGCATCATAATAATACACCTTTAGACCAAAGAATTTGTCCTCTATGCAGAAAGGATGTTGAGGATGAATTTCATTTTGTGTGCAAATGTGAAAAGTTACAAATTAATAGATTAGCTGTATTTAGGAAAATAGAAGAAATCATCCCTAACTTTGTTAATATGTCAGATAGAGAAAAATTTATATTTACATTTAGAAGTAATGATTATGATATCATGAAAATATGTGTGTCAGAGATTTTTGATATGGCTAATCAGCGGAAAGTGATATGCAACCAAGACATTGTATTTTAATAAGTTGATGTATTCATTAAATGTGTTTCATCATACAATTTATTGATATTTAGAATATTTGCCTATTATATACTCCAGTGCTTAACATGCCAGGTTATGTTGTTTAATAATGTCTTAAAATTGTACTGTATAATTGTATGTTCTGTATATATGTCTATTAATGTTGTTGATATAAGTCCTAAGTTGGGATAACAAATCAATATTTGAATTTGAATTTGAATATCATTATGCATTTTCAAATTAAGAAATTTCCATTGAAACAATTAATATAATTTTAATAATACAATGTAAATATAAATAAAGATAACAAAATAAGACATGGATTGGAATGCAACACCATGTGTAACAGTTTACCTTATGATGCGAATAATGAGGTCATGATCATGATCTGTAGCATGCAAGATTTTATCAGCAAGTGCTGACAAGTTTATAGACTTATTTAATTTGTAAAAACAAATAACCAGAAAGTAAACGCCCACAGCTTTGAAAAGTAGAGATTTGTCGCTGGAGTATTGTAGAAAACAATTAAATACACGTCTTGTACTTTTGGCATCTTTTCCAATCAAAATTTTATTGGATTCGTTCTCCTGTAAGGACGCAAATAACTTTTTGAAAGCAATGTTTCCCGGAGAAGACAGTTGGACTGTCACTATTTATATTATCGTTTTGACCAGCAACTGGGATTGTAGACATTCCACCTTGATAATATTTAAACTTGTCATAAATTTGTTTCAAGTTGATTAAAATAACAAGAAAGTCCTTGTAAAAAGATATTGGCTGACGATGAAGCAACAAAGCGCAATGACCGAATTAAGAGTCATTATTTCTTATATTACAAAACCACATCTGAAATTGTAATTACCTTAATATTTTACGCCTGCACACACACACCAAACTGTTTATATCGAGGTAAAAAGCAGTCAAACCGGACGGAATCTATATTCTGGAGCATGCTTCATGTATTTGGATTTTATTTTTAGTAAGATAACTTGAAAAAAAAAACGTAAAAATATTCTGTCATTCTATGAAGTGGTTTGATGCATAATTTACATACTATTCAATATACTCACTGTCGAAGGGTGATGGATAGTGATCTAGTGGCATACAGGATGGCCATTGGCCTGCTCAATTGTCATCGAAGAAAAGTCCGTGGTTTACCTGAACAATACAAATATTCGGAAATATTTCATGTAAACAGACTTTGTTCATGCCTGGTTCTCTCTTCATCTGCAATCAACTTTACCAAATGTTGACATTGTTTTCTTGGTGTTTGTCATTTATTATATCCTTATTATCGGAACATCGAACAAAATCCCGGACCTCATACCAATGCAGGTAGTCTAGAACACGATTTTATATCCATGTGCACTATTAACATAAGAATTATAAGAAATAAACTAGATTTTTCTCAATGATTTTGCCGACGAATTCTACATTCTAGCTGTTACCGATACACACCTAGATCCCAAAGTGAAAAACGAATCACAAAATCCGATTAGACGTGACCGAAATAACTCCGGAGGTGGAATAGTAATCTACGTGAAAGAACACGTTTATATAAAACAAATCACTGAACTTGAGAATCAAATAGATGAAACTATCTGGGTAGAAATTCGAACTAAAGATCAAAGGTTTCTCCTTTGTAACACCTATAGGGCTAGGCCTGAGTAGACGGACGATAGATATTGGACACGATTAAATCATGCTTTGAGTATTGCCAACCAATTTTCAGACAACATTGTTTTGACGGGTGATTTAAACCCTGACCATTTTAAGGTAAATAACAACAAACTTATTGATATAATGCGCATGTTTAATCTGAACAACGTTACTACAAAACCCACTCGTGTAACAGCAAACAGTCAAACGCTCTTAGATCCAATTATTATAAGTGATTCACTTAACTGCAAAGCCTAAGCATAAGCTGATACTATTTCATAAAATTGTACATGGAAATACTGAGTACCTGTCAAACTTGGTTCCAGCTAGCTTTTCTCAAACTCACCATTACAGAACCCGAAATGCTAATAACCTAGTCCCCCCACCCACCCATAGTATGTTGTATTATAACAGCTTCTTACCATCAACAGTTCGACTTTGGAATGACCTTCCTGCTAACATAAAAACAAAGATTCTATCAATAACTTCAAATCATTTTTAAACAAGCCAATTACAGTTCCGTCCTATTTTTATGCGGGTTGTCGTATCGGTCAAATACTTCATGCTAGACTAAGGACTGAAAGTAGCGCCCTAAAAGATCACCTTTTCAAAAAAGAATCTTGAGTTTGACCCCTATTGTAAATGCAAACAAATAGAAAATTCTGAACATTTTCTGCTCTCATGTCCATTGTTTAATAGACTACGAAATATTCTATTTCCAAACTTATCATGTTACCTAAATATTAAAAACCTTCGATATGGTGACTCAAACCTCTACGATGCGGAAAATACACAAAACTTCTTAATTGTTCAAAAATATATTATCAAATCAAAAAGGTAACCATAGTAATAGTAACACTAATGTTATGTTACTTTAATATGAAATAATGATTATGTCACTGTATGTCATGCATTCTACTATGTACTTTCTTATATACTGGGAGAAGAATTTATAAAAGTGCTTGTAGCACTTGTTTTCTAATCCCAACCTGTACTATACCTACATGTATTGTGAACTATGCATTTATCAATAAAAATAATGTTTACACCAACTGCACAGCCTCCGATGTTTTAATTGTTCTAAGATAATAAGTGACCACGATGCATCCATGGCATTCCTTGATTATCCTTTTATTCAACCCCCGTCTTTCAAAAGGGAAATTTGGCTATATAAAGACATCGATAAAGATAAGCTCGGTCAAAAACTTGACAATGTGGATTGGGATTCCGAATTACAGTAGTGTTGATATGTGCGAGACATTTACCAATACATTTTTAAATATAGCTAAAGAATGCATTCCAACAAACTGTTAGAACCAAAGACAAACCATGGTTCAACAACGAACTGTGTCGTGAAATGAGAATAAGAGACTAAGAAAAAAGGCTTTAAAATCAAAAACAGAGATTGCTAGTTTACGATACAAACAACACGAAATAAGGTCAATAACTTAAAAAAGATTGCAAAAGAGAGGTTTGAACAAAATATAGATAGTATTATTTTGGAAAATGCTGGAAATTCTAAGACTTTTTGGAAACTAATGAAAATGTTAATAAAATAAACCAAAGGTTTGAGCAGTATCCCGCCTTTAAAAATTATTGCCAACAATCCCAGTTTTATTTCGATCAAGACAAATGTAACATAATGAATCAATACTTTTCTTTAATTTCAAAAGTTAACGATGAAAATATCCCTCTCCCGAATTGTCTAAATAGATGTGATACTCAACTTAATGATATTGAAATTGAGGCAAATGAGATTGTTGACATTTTACAGACTCTAGACCCTAATAAAGCTTCAGTACCAGATGTTATAAGCCACAGAATGCTAAAACTATATCCAGAAAAAATAGCAAAAATAGCAATACCTTTAAGACTTATTTTCAACAAATCATTACGCCAAAGTAGCTTTCCCTCTAAATGGAAAATTTGACATATAACAACTATTTTCAAAAAAGGTGATCCATCTCTCCCCTCTAACTACAGACCTATATCTCTCATTAGTTGTGTCGGGAAGGTAATGGAGTGAATTATCTTTAAGCAAATGTAAATCATCTTCACGACAGCCGACTTATATACCAATACCAATCGGGCTTTATTCCAAAACTCTCAACAGTACATCAGTTAATAGAAATGTTAATTCATATGAAAAGAAAGAAATTAACTGTTTCGTATTTTGTGATTTCGCGAAAGCCTTTGACAAAGTTTGGCATAATGGTCTACTACACAAATTGAAAGCCTATGGTATTAATGGTAATTTACACAATTGGTTTGCTAATTACCTTTTCGAGAGATCACAGAGAGGTATGATAAACCAATCTGCGTCCTCTAGCTGAAGCGTTCAAAGCTGGTGTTCCACAAGGTTCTGTACTTGGACCTTTGCTATTTGTTATATATATTAATGATATTGCAGAGAAATTAACCTCATTATGTAGACTTTTTGCCGATGATACATCCTTTAACTATTCTGATAGTGATCAAGATCGATTTAAATTAGTCATTGGCCGTGATCTTAAAAAGCTTGATGATTGGTCGAAGAAATGGCTTATGTCATTTAATCCAGACAAAACAGAAATAATAATAATATTCTCCCATTCTGCTACACTAAATCTCAGTTTTGAGCTAAACGGCAAAACCATTCCTATTACTCGCATAAACACTTAGGTGTTACATTTAGCCATGATGCTAAATGGAATCTTCACCTAGAAAATATTATAAATAGTGTTAAGCGACATTTAAACATCTTAAGGAAACTAAAATACCAATTATGTAGAAAAACACTTGAAAATCTTTATCTTGTATTTATAAGACCCATTTTCGAGTATGCGTCTGAAGTTTGGGACAACTGTGGAACTATTAATTCTAATAAACTTACAGCTGGAGGCCGCAAGAATAGTTACGAGTCTTCCCATCTTTACTAAAAAAGAATAAATTGATAGTGAAGTCGGTTGGGAACCATTAGCAGATAGACGAAGAAAACGTAAAGTTAATATGTTTTACAATATTTTTTAATAATAATGCCCCATCGTATCTTACAAATCTTATTCCATCGCTAGTTCAAAGTATTTCAACGTATCCCTTTAGAAATGGACAAGACATTTTCCTTCCTTATTGCAGATTATCCTTAACTAGAGATTCTTTTATCCCTGCAACTATTAGACTATGGAATGACTTAGATTTAAACATTCGACATATGCAATCACCTAAACAATTTAAATATAAACTTAAGAGAAACAATAACTTTATTTGGAAAGTTCCTAAATACTTCTCCTATGACCCACGAAAACTCAACATAATATTGACCCAATTGAGATGTTCCGCTTCGTTCCTAAATGGTGACCTGTTCAAAGCCAATATCATTACCGACTCTTCTTGCCAATGTGGCTTCACCATAGAAACACTAACCATTACTTCTTAGAATGTCCCTTATATAACGAACATAGAGCTATACTTGTCAATGATCTCAGCTGGCTTCCCAATAACACTATTTTAAATGTTGCACTTCTCACATGTGGCAGTACCGCATTAAGTCAAGAGCAAAACGAGAGGATTTTTAAACATTCCTTTGATTATATCAAACGGACTAAAAGATTTTTAATAGTGTAGAGGCCCCACTCATCCCTTCCAACACAGCCACCAAGCATTCATTTTCCCGGCATTCGCTTTCTCTTATTTTCTGTATACTTCAAAAACCTTTCCTCATTCTTATTCAGCAATTATGTTTCTCTTTTGTATTGTTATTTATAATTTTAACTTGCATGCATGCTCAAAATGTATACTCATTGTATTGTTAAAATATGTTATGGAGTGGACTTCATAAGTATGTTTTACTTGTGTCCAATCCTATTTGTATATTTTGACAAATAAAATATGTTTAAACTAAACTAATATACCCACTGTCTTCCACAAAATCATAAAATTCTACTTCAGGAATCTTTTCTTTTGTTATTTCAAATTTAGCCAATAATACAACATAACATCGTGTAATATTTATCCAATAATTCATGATACTGCGGGTCATATCGTTTTAAATGGACCCGGAGCTCAAATCTATATAGTTTATGGACCGAAGCGAAGTTGAGTCCATATACTATATAGAGAAGATTGAGATCCGCGGTCCATATAACATCATATGGTCCTCAGTATCATGAATTATTTGATATTTCAAAATTTCAATCACTACATTTTTTATTCCATATAAAGAAAAATACACATAAACATGAATGTATGCTAAAGTTTCATGAACGATATTTTCATTAACGAATTTTCATGCACATGATTTTAGGAATATTTTGATTTTTTGTGGCTATTTTGAAAAAGACATGTTTCTGAAATCTTAATACCAACGAAATAAAGCAAGATAAATTAACATTTAACTCATCAATTATAAATTAAATCTATAAGCTCTGGGCCATATACGAAAATATTGCCTGGAACAAAACACAAAGGCCTATAAGGAAAGTAATAGGTATAATATTTGTATTGATTATAAGTTACATATAATTATACTTTAATAAGACAATAAGGTTGGTTTTTTTGGGTTTTTTTTAAATGTTCCCACGAAAGCAGTCAACTTCCATTTAGGGGTGGGACAATAAAATTTTCGTGGATCAGTCGATAATCTATTATCTAATATCTTGTCCTGAAACTATTCGAATTTTCTAGACGAAACCTTAATTTGTCTTCAGCTAGCCATTTTAGAGAAAAAGATTTTTTTGCTTACAGAAACAAATCATCAGTGTTTGATTAATTAAAAATATATTTGTGTTGTTTCAGCTTCCTTTTAAAAAGTGAAAGTGGCGCTAAACACTATTCAAACAAATAAACAAAAATATTTTATATAGCTTGCATCAGAGACATTATATGTCTTTGGTTGCATATAGTGTTTATTACTAATGTTTAATAAGATTTTTTTTAAATATTCAAGCTGAATCTAGAATACCTTATTCAACGCTAACGATTGTGTTACACTATTTATTTCAGGGGATGCAGGACACCATCCGCCATTTTTGTAAAATCTCAAAATAGATATCACATTTATGGTAAATTTAATAATAATTTCTTTCACTATTAACTCTTAATTTCCATAAAATTCTAAATAATAACCTATACTTATATTATTACTTATTACAATTTATTAATGGTTGAAATAAAAAGTTTTCGCAAAAATGAGTTCTGTTTAGGCCAAAATAACGAAATTTTTAACAGGGAGGTAATTTTGACTCAAAAATACATCTTTTTATCACTTTTTGACCAGTTATTTCATAATAAACAAAAAGATTTACTCAGAGACCTTTATGTTTCTTTCCGTCAATAAAATGTATACCCATTGTTTGACATTATATAAAAAATTCAGAAAATTTCATTGGACAGAATTTTGTAACCTTTTATTTTAGTGCCTTTTTATTCTCTTCTCTGTATACCAGTAATCTATTAGAAAATTTAAAATTTCAGTGCTGAACACCTCCAAATATAAGCTGGGGAAACGTCTATGTTTTTATTTTGAATTGTGATAATTTGATAAAAAAAATTAACTATATGGCGAATTAAATGACAAATTATTTTCAGTAAAAGTATCCTGAACACCCTTGAAAGCAACGCAGGTTTTAAATATATAAGGTTTATATTTGATACTGTATTGTATTTCCTTATCTTGTTTCACTTTCCTAACGTTGACAACGAAATGTTGTTTATAGCGCATCATATGGGCGTAACGTGAAATAAAAAGTTGTTTGTCGATTTTGTTTACATTCCACTGCCAATCAAAGGTATCTAAAAGAAACCTCCTTAAATTTCTTAATGCAGCGTTGTTTTCCTTTGTGGATTTCAGGTATGCTTTTCTCAAATAATATTCTTGCAATTAAAATCCCATATGCGAAACCCCTCTTTTACCAACGAAAATAAAGTTTTTGTGTTAGTTGAAAAATATAAAGCTTCATTTTTAGCAAACAAAAGGTATATATCGTTCGGAAAAATGATCAAATATTTGTGGTTGAAATATTCAGCACTGAATGTCACTGTCGTTTCTCAATATTCAATTGATAAAAGTTTTCTAAGCTCTTTTAAATATCCTCCTAAATTACAAACTTTTTTAATAATCATTATTGTTTTTAGATTTATATTTGCTATTTTCATTACCCTAACATCCAATCAGTTGCCTATGTGAATTTTCTTCTGAATATTGTGTTACAAACTTTCCGGGTGTGTTGTAAACAAATAACTAGACTGTGGTAACCTAGAGAGACATAATAGAGATTTATATCAAATATTGATAGGTTCATCGAACTGCAAATCCAGGTTTTATATCTAGAAATAAAAAAGAATGCATCAGTGATTAATGAGCCTTAGTCGTTTAGATGGAAACCGAATTTATTGATTGATTTACTTGATGCTTGACGACTATCGAGCAAATCAAGCTCTACATTCCGTCGATAACAAATATATCAGTTGTGGTATGGACCAATGGGCAGGAAATTGGCACAAAAACATGTGGAGTTTTGGTCATGATGCCGCCTAGTCGATTCTACAGGCTTTCATAACTGATATCATAACCTGTCCACTGCCGATAAATAAATAAATAAATAAATAAATAAATAAATAAATAAATAAATAAATAAATAAATAAATAAATAAATAAATTTAATTAACTATATTATACAATTAATGACTTTGATATAGGTCACTATCAGGATTTATCAGCCAGAGAAATGTAATATTCACCGAGCCGCTAGGCGAGGTGAATATACATTTTGAGGGCTGATAAATCCTGATAGGGACCGTATATCAGTCATTAATTGTTTTATTACATGAATAAAACCACCATTTCCATTGATCAGAAAAACTGAGGATGTATATTCTATTGGAGCGCCTGCTTACATTTTGTAATTGTTGTAATGTTAGTTACCCTTAATATGTTTTATTTAATACTGCATTTTGATATCAATTTGCTGATAATCCTGAAATTCCAGTTTCAAATATTGAGAAGAGTATAATTGAATGAATATATCGCAGAACCGACGTGTTGTTTACACGCACGATGTATGTATAGCTGACGTCATTGAATTGTGTACAATTAATACAATCGATTTGATTGGACGACTGAATTTATTAAGACGGCTATTCTGATTGGCTAAAACATAAAAACCAAGTCGATATCGGATTCCGCTTGACTACTATGCAGCGGAATCGTGCAGCGTACAAACATTTTATGTAATTTTAGTACTGTTGCGATTTATCGTGACCCGAAAGTTGTTTTTTGACAAATCAAAACCACGCAAAATTCTATTCATGTAATAAAATGAGTTATTTTCTCTCGGTGCCTACTTAGCAATTGTTTAGTTATAAACTTGTGCTATGCATGTTTTATGTCAGTTTTTTTTTTGGACAACTTTTAATTTTTTTAGTGAAGTTGCTATTAATTGATGTTTTAGTCAGTTAAGAAGTTGAGCAGTCCCATTTCCGTGAAAAGCAAAGCCCAAGAAAGTACAGTACCAAACTTGTGAAATGAATACTTTACCACTTAACTACTTAATATACCGGGTGTATGGAAATTGTACCACCTTAAAGTATTTCTGGTTAGCCTAAGGCGGAACCAAAGCCTGTTCAGAAGTTATTTCAGGTAAGTAACGTAGTTATTCCCGGCTTGTTATAAGTTTAAATGGCTTAAATATGTTCCTTTGTCAGCAGAAATTAGCTATTAAATTGCAACTTTATCGCAAATTCCCACAAAACATCGTACGTTTTTCATACAGAAAATGTACATTTATACAGGTCGATGATGGTTTGTTTCAAAACAGAAGTTACAATATAAATGACAGCAGAGAACTGGATTTTATAACATATACAGGTGTTTTAGAACAAATTTAGCAGGCACTGGATTTTTATCGACAGGTAACCACCCAATCAAAAGTCCGCATTTTTACATGCCTAGGATAAAAGGTATGATTTCCGTGGCTGCAGATGTAAGACCTCAAAGATAGGTCAGAGTACGGAAACGCTACTGCCCATGTTGGGTACTGATGTAGGCCAACGTTACATCAAAGCATTCCGGCCGCTAGTAGGACATATGCTGCCGAGTTCTTCGACCAGGTATCCCGAAGTCCGGGCTTCGACCAAACCACCATGGAGTCCATGGACTACTAACAACTAACAACCATCCGACCGAGGGTATTAATTTTTCAGTGTCGGACGTTAAAACCCCCAATCGAATAGAATCGGCTGGGAAAGTGACCGCCCTTGAACATGACGACGATTGACAGAGTTTTAATGCTCCTTTGAATAAAGATTACCTTATACACACCGATCAACCGACTTATATCATTTTGGTGAGAAGATGTATGACACGATGAAAAAAGATATCAACAAGTTAAGACCTATACGTATACAGATGACTTTTTCCAAATCGCTACTTTTAAAACTCACTGTATCAAATATAGTGTAGTAAAAAATTATTTGGCATATATTTGTCCATTAACATATTAAATCGTTTTAACTAATGTTTTCATCTGTTATCTGAAAATAGGTTCCAAAGGTACTGGCATCACAAATTTGAAAAAATAAATGCAAAATTTACGCTTCTGCACAATATATTTCTGTATCCGATCAACCGACTTATATCATTTTGGTGAGAAGATGTATGACACGATGAAAAAAGATATAAACAAGTTAGAAGCGATGAAAACGTAGTTAAGTTTTTCAATTTTTTTTATGTTTTAAATCTACTGTAGCGAATAAAATATATTAAAACACGATTTAGCATAGA
Organism: Limnoperna fortunei; assembly: GCA_944474755.1. Taxonomy (NCBI): domain Eukaryota; kingdom Metazoa; phylum Mollusca; class Bivalvia; order Mytilida; family Modiolidae; genus Limnoperna; species Limnoperna fortunei. The sequence continues at coordinate 73,724,529 of OX104115.1, read as the reverse complement.
TTTGGCAATAGATATATTCAGTTCTTTAAGCTCTTGCTTTTAGTTTTGTCCACCTTATCTTATAAAATAAACGAAAAAATGCAGATATAGTTATTAAAATGCTAAAATGACCTTTTATGATATAATTTTATTTCAAATCGGCCGTTTAAATATTAAGAATATTCCTTTGGCTTTCGCTTGATGCCAAAAATGTATCTTTAACATAATGCATTAACAATATTAATTTGATTTTAATTGCAGTGTCAGAGAAATTACGATACGATGTAAATCAGTTCAATGATATGATTAAAACAAGAAATATGACTTTGTATTAGCTATTAAATTCTGCTAACCGATTGAATAAGTATGCACTTTTAGAGTTCGTAACGTAATAAGAAAGGTAAATTTTTTATTTTCTTGTCAATATCAAGCATGAAGAGGAGGGTGGGGAAAATTAATTTGGATTACTGTGCATAAAATATGAAATAAACAAATTGCGACACACAATAACATTTGCAGAAAAGCTTTCAAACTATCCTTGTATTTGTATGCAACTCTTATTTTATTATGTATACCAAACGAAGATAAATAGGAGACATATTGTTTTTGTCTGGTAATTTACATCGTCTTCTTTTTTCTTTTCTTCTCCTTTAAGACTGATATTTTTAGCTAAATTTATTTGACACTGCAAATCGCATACTAATACACGTTTAGGATATGTAAGATAGCTTTTTCTAGTGTTACATAACACTTTTCATTTTTAGGAGGTTTATATTGGGATTTTGGTAAAAGAGGCAAAAGAAGGTCGACATATTTATGTGTGTTCGTCCGTGCAGCCATTATAAATCTTGTCCGAGATATAACTTTTTTTAGGAAGGCTTTTTGATATTTGGCATGTGTATAACTTATCGATGTTTCGCATGCCATAGGTGTTGATATTTAATTTTAAATTTGACCCCCAAGGTCATATCATTGCCTTTTGAGTGACTGCCCCATGTCCGGAATATTTAACTTCGAAATTTGACCCCCCCCCCCCCACCCAGGATAACATCAATGCCTTTTTAGTTATTGATTCGCGCCCGGTATAACTTTTAAAATAATTGTTTGACTGTTTGTTTGTTTGTATGAATGCTTTTTAATGCCTTTCAGCAATTTATCAGCTGTATGATGTCTTTAATGGGAGTGGAGGCCCGAGTACCCAGAGAAGACACCGACCTTCGCTGATATAGGCTAAGCTTTTCATATATGCCATGTGGGTAGATAATTACTAGACAATGGGTCTCCTATCATCGTTGTAGACCTTAGACTTTGAACTTTGCCAAGTCGATTCGCATTTTGTTTTGATTGACAAATAAGTACCAGGGTTTTAAATTGTATACAATCCATTAGTATAAACAATAATATGAAATATCCAACCAGTACAATAAACGAAACACGAGAAACGTTTGACGAAATTGTTCAATACGTATAAGCTGCAAGCAGAAAGTAGAGGGTCGACAGTGAGATTTGTGCAGAACTTACTGCCTATTAGTACGAATCGCGAAATAGCGAACCGTTCCAATTTCCAAAAGGGGTTAAATGTTAAACTAAAATCATTGTAATGCACATCGGCCAACAAGAAGTAGGGTTCTGTCGGATAACACCCTATAACGTACTATTCGTTTGCACAAATCACCTTATCAATCAGCAAACTATTTTGATTGAAGAAAACCCAAAAAAGTGACAAAATAAATGTCGACGTTCGTACTTTCTGCAAAACTGAATTTTTATGTCACCGTCTAAAGGCGAAGGTGGCCTTCGCATTTGGGGCGTTGAGATAAAAATAAAGACAATATTATATGACATCGTTGATTTGTGTTTGTTTGATTGTTTGTCATTATTTATTTTTCATTTATTAGAATTAACAGTGAAAGTTCTGGGTAATTAAAACCATAAATATAAATAATTGTAATAAAACAGTGTACATTTGTGTAAGTATTCTCTAACCAGTTTGGTAGATTCTTTTCTGTGTATTTTGTAGGTGTCTACAGGGGTAATACGCGATGAAAATTGTGTATAATTCGGTCAATGAAGGTAAATCTCGCGGTCTGTTTGAATGATATAATATTGTCCTTAGTAACTACATGTCTTACACGTTTTCCTTTTCTGTTTTTATGTACATGATAGTAAATGATGATGTGGAATTCTCAAAATATTTGCAACCGATAATGTTAAAAATTATTAGACATAGGCAGTATTCGTGTTACAGTTATATATGATGTATTAATTCTTGAGATTTAACTCTCATTTGTACGCTAATTAACCTTAAATTTCTCGCTCTTCGTCTTTATTATAAATTGAAGCTGGAATAGTATATATGTTCCTGATTGTAGGCAGCAAATTTGATAATGTTCGCTTAAATTCATACCTTATAATTTGTAAAAAAGTTTGACATCAATATAATGACCTACCAAGTAGATGGATCCGTTATATACTATTTAATGTCGACATAGTAGGAAATATTTGTACAAGTAGGAAATATTTGTACAAAATCGTGTTCGTTATGTGTTATTTGTTGATAGGTGAGAACTCATATGTAGAGCGTTATCGACATATAACACTAATTTCCGCTTAAGCTCTGCTCTGGGATTGTCTAAATGAGAGCATTTACTCTATGTTTAATTCCTCACTGACTATGGTTTTAAGATGAATTACAAAGCTGCTCCGCTGCTTGTTACCTTTTTCCATGTCTAGTGATTTGTGTCAAGAATGTATACATAATAGTCCTATTGTATTAACAATTGTAGACTTTTTGTATAATATTCAATGATATACAGACATTAGTTGTAACATGTTATTGAAATGCCCCATGTGGAAGTATAAAACTAATCACTTAAGAATTACGTGGCTGTTTTCAATCGTGTCAAGGAACTTTTATTCATCGTGTCATTATAAAAAGATGAGCTGATTTTTTTACGTATCATTTTTTCAGTAAATGCGTAAAGAAAAATGATTCAAACTCCTAATAAATTGCAATTGAAAGAATAATTTTGGGGTCAGAAAAAACGTTGGATATATGTCCTTTTGAACAAAAACACTGGATACAGAAATATATTGTGCAGAAGCGTAAATTTTGCATTTATTTTTTCAAATTTGTGATGCCAGTACCTTTGGAACCTATTTTCAGATAACAGATGAAAACATTAGTTAAAACGATTGAATATGTTAATGGACAAATATATGCCGAATAATTTTTTACTACACTATATTTGATACAGTGAGTTTTAAAAGTAGCGATTTGGAAAAAGTAATCTGTGTACGTATAGGTCTTAACTTGTTTATATCTTTTTTCATCGTTTCATACATCTTCTCACCAAAATGATATAAGTCGGTTGATCGGTGTGTTATATATGCCTAACATCAGCGAGTAGTATTTAGCTATATTCAGGGCGATAAAGTTAACAAACAATTAATAGATTTCGGGAAATTTTATGGACCACACTGTAAAGAGTCTTTATCGTGTAGGGAGCGCTGCAGTCTCCAAACATGTTGCAATCTATGGTCCGCAGTTAGGCTTTTTGTGTTTTTTTTAATTCAAATCCACAACTACGGTGCTTCGACTATAATCAACTTACTCAGCAGCTTTTGGATTAGAGTCCTGTAAAGCCCTGATTTTGAACAACCTTTGTTTATTATGCCACATTGAGGATTTTTGACAAAACTAGTATGATGTAAATATATTCAATTTAAGAGAAAAAGAATTGAATGAAATTTAATGGGTTTATTTTGGTCTACCCAAAACAAAAAAAAAAATTAAAATTAAAAATTTTAATTATAAAATTGATGTTTTTATGTTTTTTTTTTAAATCTCGTATACAATTAAGTGTAATGGATTCGGCGTTCCAATTGTCTCACATTACTCTTTTTAAATGGTTTATTCATAAAAAAAACTTAGTGGAGCGTGTAGCATGTACAGGGCGTTTAAATAGGATTTTTAGAATTTTAAGTTTTGTCACTGGACCGACATGAAGAAATTTTGGTTGTTTTCGTGTTTCGCGTGTACAGTAATTTTGCCAATTGATTCTATTTTGAGAATTAATGAGGAATCCGGAAGCAATATTGGTAAGAATAATTATCATAGTTTTTTTTCTACACAACGTCAATCGATTGTTTGTAAATATAGTACATTTAACTGTTTATCTAAGTTGAAACGTGTATGTTCATCGTGTGAAATATAAATGTTAAAAACTTTTAGCAAATAGATGACACAATGTGTTTTATTAATTTACCCTTGACAATATTTTCAGACACTATTTTTGTATAAATGTTATATTTGTAAAATGTTTTATAAGTCACTAATCGTTGAGTACCAATTAATTCTGTAATAAAAATAAAAATGTGAGGTTACGCCATAGACAGGCAAACTAATCCTCTCACCTGGCCAGTTATCAGAACTCGTTCAGACGGTTATTAACTCTGGCCTACTAACGGCCGGGCTGCTACGATGTAAAGTTGGTCTTCATAAATAGCTCTGGCCGTCTAGGAGGTAATATTATTTTAACCGTTGTGTATTGACATGTATTGTATATATTGGCAAGTGACATTTGCGCCTCGGTGGATGTGTGGTTAAGGTAGTTTGTCTACTAATGATACGTGGTCTGTCAAAACTGAGGTTGCGGGTTCGAGTCTCACTGCGGACAGGGTCCATTCTATTCCAATATTAATTGAGAAGGATTGTCAGTTTTCCTACCGAAGGTCGGGGGTTTTCACCGGGTACTCTGGCATCCTCTACCAATTAAAACACGACGTCATGATATAGAATGGAAAATAGCTGAAAGTGGCGTTCAACATCATTCAAAACAAACAAAACGTGACATTGCAATAAACCAGGACGAAGCTTATTCTAGTTCCATTTGATGATAAATTTTAAATTTAAACCGAGATAAATCAAATTTATTTATTATTATAAGAGACATTAAACGAGATTCACATATTTTATTAATTAACACAAATTCTGCAATCTCTTCAGATTATGACCACCTTAAAAAGACAATAATTGTATACTGTATGAAGCTCATAAAAATTACCAACACGTATACATTTTCATAAAAAAATTGTAATTATAACAATACTTTTGTACTTTGTATTATTTGTGAACCTCACGTAAAACATTTTCTTGTTTTTTTTTCATGTTTTAATACTACTGTCAGCAACTTTTCAGCTGCATTATGGCGTCCAGTATATATATCGTAGAAAAATATATAGTGTTTGAGCGTTAAAAATATAGAAACTGATACTACTCAAGTTTACAATTAGTGGTTATTATTAAGTTTCTATTCAGCGAACGTCATCTTTTCTTCTTAAATATTTTATAGCCTCCATGACATGTGACTTTAAAAAAACCCGACGAACCTAATTTATTTAAAGCAAACCTAATATGTCAAAGGCTTGAAACACAATATAACATTTTAATCATATATCAGATCGTGATTTCTAAAAATAAATATGATAATATATACTTTGGCTATATGTGTGTAGATCACGAACTGGGTATGTGTGCACTGCTATAAAGAATTTTCTACACACACGTTTAGTTGAAATATAGAACTAGTCCCATTTTCTAATAATTGTTTACTTAAATAAACATGACCAAGCATTGTACACCCAGGACGAGACCAAAACAATATTTATTTAATTTGCGTTTAAATTTCTTTACAGGTAAAATTGATTTGTTATGTAATAAACACGTTCAAAGTATCGTTCCAAGTCAGAGGTTATGAAGTCCATATTTGCTCCATTCCTAGCTGGCTCAGTCTGAGACTCGAACCCGAAACCTCATGGTTGATAGGGCACGTGATAAATAGAAGACGACTATCTTAACCACTTCACTGAGGCCCCCTTGTTATATTTTTCTATACATGTAGTAATGGCACTTTTTCTTGTAAATGTCCCCAGGTTTTATATTGTAACATGAATTAAATAAGGAGTGTGGTCTAGTTATTGTTTAAACACTTTTCGCTCTAAATACGAAAGAAACAAATACGAAAATAAGAAACAAATCTTGCGTATAGTATAAATATCGTATATGATGAACCAACAGGTTTCGCACTGTTTTAATTGAAGGTTTCAGACAAGGAAGAAAATTATTCTTTAATTAATCCAACTATGACAAAGATAGATAGGTTGCAAGTATAGCATTTAGTAAAACAGCTACTACTGTAGCATCATTGGAACTATCAGGTTTTTAACTTTCTGTGTTTATCCTGTTACACTCGTCTTTTACTTTCCTAGTCTTATTGATTAAACTTGTTTTTTGAATTTTTCGTTTCCATTTATGACAATTATTATGTATTCCAATTGTGTATTTAAAACAGCAGTGGCATAGCTAGGCGGAAGCTAGTAAGCCTAGACTCCCATATCGTTTCGGCCAAAAAAAAATAAACAAAGAAACAAACCAATAAAAAAAAGACAGAGGAACGTTTAAACAGTAAAAGGTATCTGGAGCTTACGCAGGGAATCGCCACCCCACCCCCCCCCCAACTCCCGACTCGTACCACGGCTTTGTGCTAGACCAACTGAGTCCTACAGCGGCTCCTGCAATCGAGAACAACGGCTTCCACATCATTTAGACCTATCTATGCCACTGAAGAGCAATAATACGCATTTTTTTTTACATCAAACTACTAATACCGAAACTGAACAATTAAAGTCAGGGAAATAACATATATTATTCCAGTTAACATCGATATTCATGTCCAGGAAGGGACAAGAACAAAAAGATCGGCAGACGACAGTTTACACCCAGAGACCTATGACCTTGACATTCCACTTCCGGAGTCAGCAGTTCGTTTACATTTGACCAGAAATGACAACTTCGGTACGTCTGTACCAACTCTCACGCTTCAAGAAGGTTCACTGACAACTATAGAGTTAAACGATCCAGAGGTAAGTGATACTGACTGATTTGGGTTTGTGTTATGGTGAGTGATTACGACACTTCGTTTCTAAACATTTCAGCTGTTAAGGAATAAATCGTAGTAGCAGGTAAGAACCAGAACATTTGATTCAACAAGACCAAGAATACCAGTATCAGTTTGCTAGGTGTGTCTCTGCGTGGAAAAAGTGTTAAAGTAAAATGAATTCGCGCACACGCACGGGGATTATTATTCAATGTCTGAAAATGATTTTCCCGCGAACCGCTCGAGGCGTTATTTTACGAACACTATAATAGTTCTTCTTGTAGATGTATATAGACTGTAACTTAATTCGAAATACCGACTTTGGAAGTCAAAGTGGAAAACCTCGATTTTCACAGTTGAATATTGATTGGTTAACAGATGTCGGAACTTCTTGATGCCAGTTTTTGTTTTTAAAAATGACATCATTGTTGTCAAACTAAAGTGTTTTCTTCACAGACATAATATTATACAGTGAGCGGTACTCAAAATCTATAGGCCTTAACATACAATATCGAAGAGAAAGCTGTGAATCGTACTAGACGTCTTTAAACTAATAAAACAGCGAACAATTTAATATTAATTAGACATTAAAAGAACTAAAATTGACTTTTGCATGACCGCATAGACTGATTGTTACTTATCGTCAGACAAGCAGTATTTGTTTCACGACCAGAATAACTCGACAGGCAATAAAATTTGGCCTAGATAACATCCAAATCTCACCGGTAACATGGTTAACACTTATTGTTTTAATTTAAATGCGTATTAAAACAAACTCTCTTGAAACACCGTCTCTGCGACAGGCGGCAGGTGGTTATTTAAGAACCAGGTCAAATGGAAAACTACCTTCTTGTTTAATGTTTAATAGTTCTCTACTTCAAATTTCGAACGTTCTTATATTTCTCTAGTTTTTTTTCAAATAAAAGTGCCCTTAATTTTTATGTAGGTTTTAAAAATTTCTTGAAGTAATTCAAACAACGTACACAAGTGAATTACAAAGACAAAATATATATATAATTACATTAATGAGCTCAACGTTTGGATCACTTTTCGGATCTTTTTGTTTCTTCTTCAAACTTGTAAATAAATGTTTTAAAAAGCTGTTTTCATAATGGACATATCACTTATCCTCGGCTTTTAATAATGGCCTTTACAGACACTCTGGACTGGCATTAAAGACCTTGGATGTATAACCAGTCCGTTATGAAACAAATTTCATTTATTGATACTATAGTATTATACAATTATAGCTTTGGTATGAGATCGATACGAGAATATATCGACCAAACAGATTTGCATATCGACCGAGGACGCAGTCCGAGGTCGATATTCATCTGTTGGTCGATATATTCTCGTATTGACCGAATCTTAAGCTATAATTGTTATATTATGAATATAACCTATTGTCATGATTGTTGAACAATATTTCCTTTTTTGTGTATACACCATTTGTTTGACAGGTTTTTAAAATGTAATATGATTACGAGTCTACACACATAATAAATGTATACTTGTTCTATGACAAGTATTCCACATCACAAAATACAACAGACCCCTTTTTCTACATAAAATTTACCAAAATAGAACCAAACTGTTAACCATATATTAAACATGTTGAATAAAACTCCTCATTTCTTGTAACCATTTTTAGAATGTGATATACCGATTTAACTTTTGGAATTTTTGAAATCTGTTTTAGTAACTTGCTGTTTATGTATACAGTATAACAAAATATCGTTGGAAAATTCTATTTTTAGGTATATTATATGTGCCCAAAGAAATACAAAATGACCACGTGGTATCGTTAGACAAATCAAAATAAAGAAAATATCTAATATTAATAATATAAATACATATTGCATCACTTGGTTGTCTACGTTTTAATGTATCCAGACCACAATTGACCATGTAATCATAGGTGTCCCGGATGTCTATATTGATTTTTAATGGAGCAGACATCGGTAATGTACGGCAAACATCGGAGATACTATTTGAGTAACTAACCTTTTTACTCAATGTTAACATTGCCTCAAAGTAAAACACTATTCAATATGTATCATTAATTAGAAGTACATTAATTAAATTAAGCTGTGTTTCTTGGTCGAAAAATAAAATTAAACGGTAACTTCAACTATGGGTCGGATACCTTAACTTATTACATATTATTTATTAACCCATTTAAAATTTGTGCTATTGATCGTTTACTGTCGTTACATCCTTTATCTACGTTTAAATCAGAGTTTATTCAATATTTAATTATACACATAAATAATTCCGTTATTCCTTAGCAAGCAACCGATATATATTAATTGTATTCTAACAACATCTCAAGCAAACTATACGCAAGAATAAATGTATATGTTATTTTTTGAATGTATTCACTACCCTTGTTGGAGATTTTGTGTTAATAAAATTCTTAAACCTTGACACGTTTGTTTATAGAATTCCATATTTTATCAAGATCCTCAGCAAGGTGCTGTTTTTGTTATTCAGTATAATGGACTACGATTCGATAACATGGTGAGTTGAATAGGATTTATTAATGTGAATAAATGGTGTTTTACGCCACTTTCAGCATTTTTCCCGGATATGTCATGGTGTATTATTGTTTCATGAAACCAAAAACCTTGTGAAAACTCCAGCCCTATGAGAACTGGCAATCTTTGTCATTTATGTTAGGGGCCAAGAACCCAATACCAAAGTTATTCTTGAACTCGAAACGTCATTGTCGTCACGCCGGTTATCCCTAATAGATGACTCTCTGCCGCCAAGGATTCTTTTGACATGAGTGAAGCTTTTCTCACCATGCCGGGACAGTTTTCATGATGAGTGTTTAGGCTTGCAATCCCTTTTTATGTTCATATGTGTTTCTAATATTTAAGTTTAACAAGCATTCATAAATAAAATAATTGAACATAATTAAACACTTAATCATCGTTTTAATAATTATTGGAAAAATCAACAAGTCATACATGGCTCAAACGGAAGTGGACACGTTTTATTTCACCTCCGAAAAAGTGGCTACATATCTTTCTATGTCAAAATTCACATCTGCCACACAAGAAATTGAGCTTCTCCCATATTTATTGATTTATTGATCATAGGCGTGATGCCCTTAGCGTAGTGTTTCAGACTATGGAAAGCGGATATGACTTTGGCTCCGGAGATTGCGTTTTAATATAACCTTACTACTCTTTCCAAAAAAGTTAAACCGTGTACAAGACAAGGACTTACAATATACAGGACAGAAAACACACAATTACAAGAGAAAACTTAAACTGTACTTAACATGATGGAAGCAATTGTTGGAGTTCATCAGTTTCTTTTATTTTGTTAGATACAAAGACGCCTAATTTCGTTTTAATTGACAATCTATTTTACTTGCTACAGTTTGGAACATTTAGCGTACACGGACATGAGTACGTTGTCCAGAATACAAGAAATGCATCATCATCCTCTTTTAAATCTGGGTTAAATAAATTTGAAATCAGAAAAGAAAAGATTCCTGATGTTGAATTTCACGATTTTGTGGGCGACAGTGAGTATTTCGCATAGTATGTAAATTGACGCATCAAACCACTTCATACCTTAGTTCTCTGCCTTGTCTTTGATGCTAAAATGGGCAATATGCCAAAAAATGAAAGCAAAAAATAAATGGAAATAATTTGAAACATATGGTAGATTGCAACAGAAAAGCAAACGCGTGGCCACAAGCGCTATAAAAAGAGAAACACAAAAAAGAACAAATCTAGCCTATGTGGCTGCTAACCTATGTAACTATTTATGTACCACAATAATGTATACAAGTAACCTATCAGTCACCTTGTCATAGTAGCGACAGCTCTTACTGGTGCTTTACAGTTTCAAATGAAAACTGATATCGGTTTGGTGACAATGATAAAACCTTGTATGATAGAAGTATACCAATAATAAATTTTAATGATAATGAAATATGGCAACGTTCGAACTTTAATGACTGTTTAAAAAGTAATGAAAGAAATGCACTTTTAGGTTTTAAAAGACTGAACACGACCAAAAATAAATTTCACAGATATAAAAGAGCAACAGGAGAGTACAAAGTAGAATTGTTGATTGTTGTCGACTATGCTGTGTACAAATTGTAAGTCAATGCATATTTAAATCGGACTATAGGTGGAAATATCCGAAGATGATCAGAGTGCACATATGTTGATAGTAGATTGTTTCTAAAGGCTAGGTGTGCTTGACTCCAACCTTTATTGACTAGGATTGCGATTTTTTCCGCCACATGTGGAAGACGGGTTTCTCCGGGGACTCCAGCATCCTCCTCGAATACAAAATGGATGTCATGTTTTTGTTGAAAAACTGCCGATAGTTGTGTTATTCCTTTTCAAACAAACAAACATATTTGAATTGTATATAGGAAAGAAGCGACATATGTCTATTGCGAAACGATGTTCTATATTTCCCTTTTTTATATTAGATTTCTAGTTTCTTTAGGAGTCGACAAATTACCGGAAACGTGAAACAATAAAAAAAGGAAGTATTCCGACATAAAGTATGGTGTAAACGTCGTGTTGCGAGTAGAAAAAACCTTTAAATTAGCTCACAAAATACAATTACAAATGATAATTTATAAGTTACAGTTAATTACGCTTAACAATTAAAGAATAATGTTAACTGTCTCTTGAATATTACAATCTGTGCCTAAAATGAAATGTCTTGTCACTAACCGTAGTCCAAGAAATTATATCTAAAATCAGTGGAAAAACAGTCTACTTCTACAAGAGATAAATCCAGTAATAATCCAGTAGCCATTAACACGTTATAATTAGGAAGATCCAACAAATGTTATAGACTCTTAAAGTATAAAATCAAGCCATGGAAACACATTTGTTTCCTATATATATATACACTGTTTGAATTAGATTTTTAACACTGTCAAATTTTTGCTTTCCCTCAGCGGGATTCGAACTCACACCGTTGTGACACTGTGGCACCAATTCGCCTGCACTATGTCCAGCGGTCTAGACCCCTCGGCCAAATCCGCCGCTATATATATTATATGGTTGTCACAATACTTAGACGTTTGTATATATATATATATATATATATATATATATATATATATATATATATATATATATATATATATATATATATATATATAAAACGTGTTAGTATTGTGACAACCGTATAATATATCTATCCAGCGGATTTCTGAAACATCTGAAATACAGGGTTAATATCAAGTATTTATTTATACTTCTACAAATTAAGCCCAACACTGTTAAAATAAGATTTTTAACACTGTAAAATTTTTGCTTTCCCTCAGCGGGATTCGAACTCACACCGTTGTAACACTGTGGTACCAATTCGCCTGCACTATGTCCAGCGGTCTAGACCCCTCGGCCAAATCCGCTATATAAAATATAGCTTCATTAACCGGGGTAAATCGTAGATATAGACATAGTACATGTGCACTAGCGTGTGACGATGGAATTTTCGTAACCAATACTTATTAATCAGGCAGTAATCTTATTCAGCATTTTGTATATATCATATAAGATGACAAAGTTAATCATACAATCACAGTAAGTAAATTATATACAAACGTCTAAGTATTGTCACAACCATATAATATATCTATCCAGCAATAGACGTTTGTATATAATTAACTTACTGTGACTGTATCACAAGTAACTTTGTCATCCTATATAATGACTTTGTCATACTTAGACGTTTGTAATATGTTTCCATGCAGGTCATTTGTTGTAAAAGCACTGGCGAAGCCTGTTGGTCAGGAGAAATATTTGTGCAATTTTAAAGTGCAAATATTTCGCCTGACCAACAGGCTTCATCAGTGTTTTTACAGGAATGACAATAACAGGTAAAACGTATTTGTCATTATACGTATATGATGTATACGATTTCTTCTTATTAACGAAAAAAGTTTTATGTTAGTGCTTTAACACATATGTACAGGTGTATAAGTAACAATATTGATAAGGTTACAATCTTTTTCATTTCTCTGTTTGTCTGTCCACCTTGGTTATGGTCTATTAGTGTCACTCTAAGTTTATTAAAAAAAATCAGTTATTGCAGTGCCGGGCGTACGTAGATGCCTATTAAGGGGTAAGTTGGGTTGGCATCTTGTGTCGCTCCTGTGCCCATTCATTCGTTTGCTGAACCTTTGCACAGACTCACCAACATACTGGAGATTGCATATACCACACAATTTAACAGGTATATGATGTTCTCACTTTTGAAATTTAAATTGACATGGATGTCAAATTGTTTGCCATTTGATGTGCTGGTGAAGTATTGGGTGTGTTGTATGTGATCACATGTCATCATAATTTTTATGATATATATATTATAAAAATTATGTTCTGGAATTCTGTCGAATATGGAGTGTTTTGAAATTTTGTAGATTACGGAATGTTCTATATTTCTATAGATTACTACTACTTAGTTAACAGTTCTAGAATATTGTACAACATTCTTGTCTCAAGTACACAAATATAAACGAATATAAAAGATTACAATGGTAATAATATATAAAGACCTGATGTAAATAAGCATATCATACAAAAATAAGTCAATTAAAATACACAATGTAGCAGTTTTTGTTGCACACAGTGAGAGTCAGAACTAAAGACACATAAACATGTAAAGGAGAATACTAAACTTTGTTTAAAAAGTTAGAGACACGGGTATAAGGCGAGTATGTTTATAGACGCAAACAATTATAGTACATATTCACATACCTTTATTACACACTACTTGACCGTGAAGAATACCAATAAATGCAGAATAAATATCAGAATCACCACTCATTAAAAATTATCTTCAATTTTAGCTGGTATGATAAAAGTAATAAAACAACAGCTGCAGAAAAAGAAACAGATGCAATCAGATCAATTCGACAATTTTATGCTTTCATTATCAATGGCGTAAGTTGTAGTGTTGTGTGTAAATTGTGAATTATGAATGTTTTGCAAGTTTATGTAAGCAAAGTCCCTGACCTTGAAACATGGAAACTTAACTTTTTACATAACTGATTAGAACACTTATGTTAAAAAGGACCGTGACCAAGGAACATAGGTACTTAATCTTAAATACATATAAAATCAAGAACGCTCAGCATCTTAATGTATTAAATAAACAGGTAGTTCTGATTTGTCTATTGTCGACGATTCCCTTTTATATAAAAATTGTTGTCAAAATATTTATAAACCAACAGCATGACATAAATCAGCTGATCAATAAAATACGACACCGAAAATATGATAACATTAGCTTTAAACTGGATTCAGCTATACTTAATGTTCAACAGAAATCTTCGCTTTATTATTATTATTATTATTATTATTATTATTATTATTATTATTATTATTATTATTATTATTATTATTATTATCATTATTATTATTATTATTATTATTATTATTATTATTATTATTATTATTATTATTATTATTATTATTATTGACGTTACATTAAAATGCATAGAATATGTTTGTTTTGTTTCAGTAATCTTTAATTTATCGCCACCTATAAATCAAGAAATTGTATTTCTGCTTCATGCGATTTGTTTTCTCATTACAGATGGATGGCATGTATAAAAACATCCAGACTACGTCATTTTCCATTTCTATTGTATTTGCAGGAATAGTTATTGCTCAGGTAGTATAACGTTTTCATATAATTATACTTCAATGTGTTAAATATGTCATTTCACAGTTCAATAAAATATTTTCTTCTTAGACACTTTATTCATCATTGGATAAACTTTACATGTTTCAAAAGTCCACAAATGTACCAATTGAAACAGTTTGAGTCTACAAAATATTACAAAAGGACATGGTAGGATAACCTACTGTCACAGGCCCCCTATTTTCGCTGAAAATGAAATGACTACAATCTGTAGATCATAACGTTTTTTTTCAAAGGTACATTATCCCTTCTTACAGAAAATCAATATAACTTTCTTTTCTTATCATGTAAATTTATTATATGTACCTTACTAAGATAGGCCAATTGTAGTGGCCTTTGAAAATCGGTACGTTTTTCGTGATTTCGAACACCATTTTAAATATGAGCGGACGCGTGTACCACGAAGATATTTGACTATTATTTGTTGCAAAGACAGTGTTTAATATTTAAAATATGTTTGTGGTACACGCGTCCGCTCATATTAAAAAATTAATATTTTGTCCCCAAATTCGCGTGATTTTTGTATTGTTCAACATAGTATGTAAGCCTACAACCGGACCGGACTTGCATTTCCGAATCTGCATATACATCCATTTATAATGGTAATTGTTAAACATTGTTGACAAACTTAGATAGAAATGTGTACAAAAAATCAAAATAGGGATAAATTAAGTAAATATTTCAATATGTAACAATTTAAACGTTTAACAGTGATGAAACAGCTAAATTTTTATAATAAAATACATCTATCAGGCATTGATATAATTTCTATTCCAGATTGATTATTTAAGTCTTGAAAGATCGTGTCTTTCAAAGCGTAGCTTTTTTTAATCACATTTAAAGAGGCAAAGCTGTGAAAAAATTATGTTGCAGACTTAATCGTCCGAAAATGGAATATTTAAAGAACGCAATTAGTTCACAGATTGAAATAAATAAAATTACCACAATAATATTTAGCGAATGTGGAAGATACGTATAATATGTGCGGAATCACCGAACTGACAAGCATCAGAGAAAGTTAGAAGTAATGTAAAGAATTTTCGCCTTGTTTAACTGGTTTGAATACACACGCGTAAAAACAAATGAAAAGACTGTTCCAGACATTGTTATTCATGAAAAAATCTTCAGAGATAATACCTTAATATGTCTTAATAGATGTTAAAGTTACACCCTTTTAATTTTTTACGTATTATAAATGGTATAAAAACTGGTGTAATCTATCATCAAATATATCACGTCAGCAATTTGACGCATAAATAGGTCTTATTTTCGTATGAAAACGTTTGTGCATATATGGCGTAATTGGCTAGCTCGCAGATTATACGCATAAGATCGCGAAACGCTGGTTCGAGTCTCGATGTTTTTCTTTTTTGTTGTTTTTTTTTTAAGTCTACTTTCATATGTCACATATTTAAGAAAGATTGTATGATAAATGATAGTGAAGTGTCCAAAGAAGTTAATTTACTGAAACCATCTTCAAATTAAAGCTAAATTGAAAATAGCCTCTAGATTTGGCAAGCATGGAAGCACGTGAAGTGTATCGCACATGCGCATGATAGCACCAAAATAAGACCATATTTTTAATGCTATGTCTGTATGCTCAAATTACTGCAAAGATGAGTTTTTTTCAAGAGGGGGCCAAATATAGTCCTTACCCTATCTTGTCCTTTATTAATATATATTTGCTATGGTGGTAGATACACCTTCTTTTTGTTGTTTCATCAATTTAACAGCTGTGAATTTTCTACGAAAGATTAACAAGAAACAATAGATATGCGTAACATGTTATGTCTTGTACATGTGTTGTATTCGAATACAATTGAAGAAGTAAATGCGTTACATACATGTATGCCTAGTAGTAGTAGAAATGTGTATAGAGATGACTTTTTTAAAGGAACGTGTTTTCCATGCAAGGAATACTCATGGAAAAGGCTTTTTGACAATATATTTTCGCCATTTAAAGGGAAACTAGAACTATGGTGAAATACAGTTCGTACGACTTATAAATGTTTTTGTTAGCGTTCAGGTTATATTGAGCCGCTGTCGACACCTCAGTATGAGAAGATAACAGTATGATGGAAGACTCGTTAATTCAACAATGACCGACCAGGCACAATCAAGGGGCATAACACCACTTAAGTGAACAAATATTGATGGCATACATACGTGAACATACCTTACAATACAACATAATACAATTATTGGCGCTTGACATGAAATTGCATGAATTAAAATATATTATTTCGTCCTGAAAACCTTATGGACAATTTAAACTAACTAAGACAGTCAAGTTTTATCTCCCCTTAGGAAGTTAAAAGAAAAAGCTTTCAAAGATACATGTTGATCATCTCTCAGAATTATTTTTCCTTGGGTTTTATCCTGTTTGTTGTTTTTTGTCATTTCGACCATTAACAAACTTGTGTTTTGTTTTTAAATGTGTAGAATTCTTCGGACGCATCATGGACAGAATCCATTAAAGTAACATCTGTTACGCCAAACCAAGTAGATTCATCGAATGCTCTAAGTAATTTTCGAACCTGGATTCAAGGTGCCTCCAATTTGACAGGTCATGACCATGCTATGTTATTTACAAGGTAGGTATCATTGATTTTGTTTCTTGAAACATATTTTTGCTCTTTGTCTGGAGTAGTTATTGTAACATTATGTAGGCAGTATAATCATCGACGCAACGATATATCTTTTTATCTTACTGACACTGTCTCTCTATTTATTATCAGCATCTGTAGGTGCCAGTTGATGGCCAAGAATGTTCTGTTTATAAAACGTCATCTTTTATGTTGCAAAAGAAGTTCCTAAAATTTCGACATTCATGTGCGTTACTTTAAATTAGCGTTCATAAAATGGAAGATGATGTCAATTATCTTCGTTTTTATTACATTAATAGAAAATTATAAATACTTGTTTGGTTTGTGCATTGAAAACTTTATATTTCTTGTGTACGTTCATAACGTCACGTATGTGACATGTCGTTCACGACGTGATATGATACATGTATGGATACATCCACGAATACGCTTGGTATTTTGGATTACGGCCATTACATAAAGCAAATGTTCTTCGTCAACCCATTTACTAAAATTAAGATGGGCGCAATAGGAGTTATACACAATGTATTTTAAAATCTATTTTATGGCTACATAGAAAATAAAACCAATGTATATGACCAGAGCAATATATTTTATAAAAGAGCTTGCTTTTGGAGGATTATTAAGGACAAAATGATTAAACTAGACACATTCAAGTGTAAATGGAAGATTCTCTTCTTTTAAGATATGATTTAACTGCCAACGGATCAACATCAAATGCGGGTAAGAGGCCTCTCTGGACAATTGGGTAAGGTAGTTGATCACGTGGCTGTCAACACCAAGGTTGCGGGTTCTATGCTTATTACGGAGCGACGCCAACCTTAATTGAAATGGATTGCCACTTTTTTAAACCGAGTACTTCTACTACATGTATATCGAGCTCCATTTTAAAACCTAAACGCCACTATCTAGCTGAAAAGTAGCTGAATGTGGCGTTAAACCCAATTCAAACACACACGTACACACACACACACACACTCAAATGCTGGTAAAAGAAATTATAAAATTAACTTAACAACGGAAATCATTGGAATGAATGTAAATATTAAAAGAATCTATTCACGAGAATGTAACATCTACCAACCTTAAATTTGTCCTTGCTCAATACTATAGGTCAAAGTACAAGGTAAATATAAGCTAAATTAAAATATATACATGCGATTGATCTCGCTTGGAGAACTTTTATAACCTGTTCATGTTTAAATGTTGCTTAACTGTATTTAGTTGTATTGTTTAATATGTGCACGATACATTGTTTTACTTATGTTTGTATACATTTGTCTAATTTGGTAAGGCGTCCATAAGAGCTTGTGTACTGTGCAGAACACAAATTCCGTTTTTTGAGTCTGTATCTTTTATGAAGACGAATTTTCGGTTATTGACAGGAAAAATATTCTTTAAACAACAGAATGTTTGACAGATAGTTTGCAAACCACATAACTGAGATCGGAGTACATACCTTGTCTGGCTATAATGGTTTTGAGCTACATCATTTATGATTTTGATTTTATACATTTTATAACATTACCGATAGTTCAACTATAGTAGTCAATTTGCAAGCTGCATGCCATATAGGGGAACATGCCTTGTCGGCTATCTAGTCGTACGGCTTTAAATCTACACTGTTCATATTGTGTAGGATGTATAAAAACATAGTGGATGTGTGCAAGGCCAAAGAATTTTGACTTTTGTGAAATATTTGTTAAAACAGCAGATGCTTAGATGGACTTGGTCCGTTGGAGACCAAATAACTGAGATATGAGGTTCATGTTTTGTCTGGCTATTATTGCGGCTTTGAAGCTACAGTGTTTATTTTGATTTTTTATAAGACATTCCTTAAACTACAGATAGTTGGACTTTTGCACAGTAGATAAGCGCGATAAGGAGGGTATATGTCTTGTTCAGCAATCATTTTTTACCTACATTATTTATATTTATTAGAATGTTTGCATACATATTAGAGGCATGCAGGAACAAACGATTTACGTTTTTGTGAAATAATTTTAAAACAAGAGTCAGTTTGCAGGCCGGATAGCGGAGATAGGTGTTCTTGTCTTTGCCCAGGCATATTCTCCTTCAATTTTAGAGATACAGCATTTATATCTGGCCGGATGTTGGTACACATAATAAAAATGTGCATGACTGAAGGATTTTGATTTTTATTTAAATTATGAAAAGATCTGCCTGTTCCAAAACACCCGTCATTTCGATGGACAGGAGGGGGCATCAATTTTGTCTTTCAGACACAATATACTTTATAAATACATATCAACTTTAATTCTTAGCTGCGGGATATACTTTTTATCTAAATTAATTATTACATTGTTTACATTCACAGTTAAAGACAACAGAATGAATGCTGACAGCACACGTCCTTGTTAAACTATGAGCAAAATATAAACAATATAAACAATCACTACACAAACAACACAAATGTCATATATTTGTTAATTCGTGTCTTATATTTACAGGACTGGCCTATCTTGGTGCGGTTTGTACTTCAGATAGTCAGTCCATTGTAGAAGATGGATTCAATTTCATCATGATCACCGTTGCTTCACACGAATTGGGTCATAGGTAAGTATAGAAAGTAATTGTAACCGGAACAAGTTCGGATTGAGTAGATTATGGCATACCTTCAGCTTTTGATTACTTAGACTGTTATTCGTAATAAAAAAGGGAAGTCCTTTTAGAGGCGCTTCTATAAAGTAAACACTTTTGATTTATTTTGGTGGTAATTTAGTTTCTTTAGTATATGAAGAGGTTTAGATAAACTTTGCCAACTGTCTATGCTGTTTATCCAAGTTAATGGGATATGTTGCTTCATTCAAGTCCTATATAATCAACACCACATCGCATCACGATAAATAATACACCTCCATAATCAGCTGTTGCGCAGTACATATACCTCCACTATTTCATTTTGCGTTAATCATAGTTATTGGTTAAACATTGATTTCTGATTGGAATAGACACGTTTTTTGGAATTCCGGAAATTAACAGGACGTCAAAATAATTAAGGATGTAATACACTTCAGACAAGAACAGAATATTCTGCAACGTTAAAATTTCAAATTTAAAATATTTATATATCTTTCCAGCACTTTGTATATGGAGAATAAATAAATTGAGACAAGAATTTTAGGTAAGATGTGCTTTGTTATTTTGTTCATCTAATTTCAGCTTAAGCGCACAGCATGACGGAGACGGCAATGGTTGCAGTGTTAATGACACCTACATTATGGCAGCTTCAAGCAGTCCACAACAAAACGCTGCCACGGCAACACATCCTTGGATATTTTCAAATTGCTCAACAACATCTTTTACGAACTATATCAATTCTCTAGACACGTAAGCATCACATAGCAAGCCATCTTAGAGTTTTGAAAAATACGTAATGTGTTTTGTTTTTACTTATTTAAAGGCTTTATACGTTTTTGCATTTCTGTGTTGTATTCCGATAAAAGGAGAAAGTTTAAGATCCTTCGAGCAAGGTCAATCCCACCACATTATATTTCATGTGACTGTTCCAAGCCAGTAGTTTATGGCTTTATATTTGTTCTATCCGTTATTTGTTTTTCGTTAATTGTTGTTCTGCTTTATGTTGATATATTCAATTGTAATATTTAGTGTGAAGTTAAATGATTCTGTCGAGCATAATTAACTTTATCTAATCTTAATAATTCTTGAAATGTTGTCTTTGCCATTATAATATAATGGAAACCTTTGATATTATAGTCGCCTCATAGAAATGGATTAAAATCACTTACTCCTGAATATTGACATGTGGTTTTTTCAGAAAAAATCGCTTAAAATATTATAATATATGAACTTTAATATGCTTTCAGAAGGAATAAAAACTGCATGAAATCGCTAAGTTCAGGCTTCGACCCTACTGCACTTTCGCCGTATGACCTGAACAAGGCCGGACAGGTGTACACAGCCGACCAACAATGTGCTTTTATACGCGGTAATGGATCCTATTTTTGCTCGGTAAGTGTTTTTTTATTATGGTGCATTCATTTCGTTTCAGAAAATAATCAAAATCACTTCTGTTATATCCAGTTGATTTCAATGTTCAATATGCTAAAAGTGGATGTCAGAAGTTTTGTTATATGTAAACAGTACTCTAAAATGACGTCCTTCTAACGCCTTTGTTTACAGGCAAATTGGTAAAATTATTATTAATGTGCCACGACATAATGGCTGTTCTCGGTATCTTCGCATTTATCGTGTTTATTAGACTTCAGAGTCGAGAAAACAAACAGCAATCTCACAATTACATGTGGTAAGCTTTATCAATTAAGTCAGAAATATTATAACATTGTGCTTAAATTCACTGTGCAATAAAACAATAAATAAAGAATTAAATGTATTTTCAGAATTTTTATTCAGGAAATTTTTCTACTTTATGCACTTTGATGTGGTGTTCAGACGTACCTGCAAATGGTAACTGCCAGGGTGAAATAGCTGGGGATGGTACACTGTGTGGTAATAAAAAGGTAAATGAAAATATTCTACATGTTAATTGTGCATCGGAGGCTGAGTGGGTAGGGAAATACTATTGATCACGAGCCTGTAAACACCGAGGTTACGGTTCGAGTCTTATTGTAGGTAGGATGTGTTTAATGGGAATTTCAGCTTATCCAGTGGTTTATTCTCCACAAAACGTGGGTTTAAGATAATTTATATTTAAAAAGTATTCCTTTGTTATAGTTGAGTTATTGTTACAACGTATGAAAAAATTTCTTTTAAAACACAGAATTAATATAACCTTCCTTTTTTGGTATATTCTTATATATACTAGTATCTATATTCAATATATGATTACTGACTTCGAATTTTTATTTTATTTGCTTGACTTTAAAGTTTGTAGTAAATTGCAGTCTTCAGACTTAAAAATTGTTACTACAAAGAAATAGTTTAGAACTATCATTTAATAATTTAAATTTATTTTTAAAAGGTGGCTATTATACTTCTCATGTATTATTGAATGAAAATATTTCTTTAAAAACATTTATCCTTTCTCAGGGAATTGTTGAAAGAATATACCTCTTTGATTAGAGGATTTAGATTTTCTGAGTTGATTTTAAATAAATAAAACAATCGTTAGAAATAAAAAGATATCTACCAAGTACGTTTTGAGAATACAACTATTTGTTAATCTTTAACAGAAATTTACAAAGCCTAATGTCTGTTTATTTATAGACAAATTTGTCTTCAAAGTAAAGTATATCACATAATTAATTATTCCATTCTGATCTTTTCAGAGAATGAAATTTTGGTAAATAATTATCCATAAACCGATTGTATAATATGGGTTTGACCAATATAGCAAATAATTTACATGCTAAATTGTCTTCATAGCTAGAAAATTTTGGAGACGGCCTTTAAGAAAAAACAGGACCCGTAAAACAATCTTACTTGATTCTTGTATGACTATTTTTCCGACGCAGTCGGTATAACTTCGAATTGTGATCTTTGAACTTAAAGACGCTTAGCCATGGTAACTTACTATAATTGAAGACAAACTTGCATTCTGATTGGACAAAAATAGTAAAAAATTATGCGTTCGAACAATCTACTATATTGTACTCTGAAAAGCATCCCTATTTGCATTTCGCAATTATTATTCCAACAGACTGGTGTTTTAAAACAATTGGTAGTCGTAATTAAACTTTAGAAAATGATTTTATGCCAAAGAATGTCATTTGGAACTGATAAACAATAATTAAATGATAAAACTATACGGCGTGTATTTTTGCGCATTTCGTCTGGGTTAGAATGAGTATTTGCTTTGTTGACCATCTTATCTATGTAAACAATCCTGACGCTGGTGATATATTTACGCCATATTTTCTTGATTTGGCCGCCTGCACACGCAATCTCTCTCTCTATCGTGAAATTATTGTCATACAAATAATTCTACTCAAAGGTAATTAGGTCATTGGTAATTATCGGAACGCCAAATGACTTACATGAGACACAGTGGTTTTACTATACACACATAGAATTGAGGATATTATTCGCTGATGGTTCCGTTGCAATTATTTATCTCCACCTATTTTTGGCAGAATAGCATACACATGACATATTTCAAATCACATTTAATTAGCATTGAAGTGACATTTTGTGTTCTTTGATTCTCAATAATGTAATGAATAATATTTGATGCATGTAAGTACATATTTGCTTATGATATTTTGTTAAAAAAATAGGTGCTGTTTTGAAGTTTTTAAATGTTAACTCTTTTTTCCTGTACATATATATGCTACATCGAAAGAAAAAACATAGAAAGGTTTATATTTCTTTTATTTAGCATTGTGATCTTCAACTTATGAAATAGCTTTTCATTGAGGATATTATTTTAATTTGTTTATTGTTAGCTCTATGATTTTTAAAGCCATTAATGCCTATATCTTCTTTCTTTGCGTCCGTCGTCATTCACGTGCAGACAGGAGATGGAGCTCTAATTGCAAAGTCTCGTTTTGATAATACCCTATTGTTTAATAACATGTTTTAAAAGTCCATGATTAATTCATCAATGCAGCAACCTTCTTAGCCTTATTTTAATTGGATACAGTTCGCAGCACGTTTATTATTTAACCCCTCCTCCCCCCTCAACCACACACACATTAATTTGAGAAAAGGTTACTGTTTCTTGTCTCTTTCTTTCATTTGATAAATTTTTTTAAGTGTTTTTTCTTATTGTTCTTGTTTGTTCAGTTTCCGTTCTACTTTACATACATCTCTAATAGTTAAATGCGTCGAATATCTTTTTTTTAAAGACAGTACTTGTTAATTGTCTTTATAGTCAATAACATTTCCTTGGAAAATATATTCTTTAAAGTATTTTGACATTTAAAATTTAAAAGTCTTCTAAATAAACAGTGTCATAGTTTGATAAAAACATTATATGAAATTAACAATTAGTAAATTATATAAACATTCTAATTATATATAATATTATGTCTGTTTTCATTTTTTAATTTATAACATTAACGATTGAGACTGTTACCATTCATGTAAAACAGTACTCAAATATATTAACACACATTTTATAAGTGCATAACCTCAATGTATTTACTATGTCAATTAAACTAATGTTTATTCAGTTTTTTGTACCCAATTACGTATAAGCTTAATTTATTTCGGTAAACAAAGTGGTGAGAAGGACAGACTTAAAGACATGTTGAATAAGATGTAGGGGAGGTTTTCACAGAATGGACAGGAATTTGTGTAATAAAAAAGACGTTTTAAGTATAATTATCAGCACCAAGACTACGATCTAATTGCTTTAAAATGGTACAGGTTAATACCAATTGCAACCAATTCATTATGACCCAGGAAAAATTGCAAAAATAGGCGATGCTGACAGATCTACACAGGAACAGGTAGACCAGAAGAATACTAAACAGATATTCACCAACTACTATAGACAGACGAGTTTAACTTTGAATAGATTGAATTTCTTTTAAATCTCCTGGATATTACCTAGTTTGAGTCGAACAGCCCTAGGTTTTCAATCAACATTAATTTTCTAGAAAAGAAAAGAACTAAGTGAAACCATAATAATTCGGAATGATTGACACGAATATCAGAAACACTAATGCTCTCTCAAATCTATGTCAACATAGCTGTTAAACCGAATTACGGATCACACCAGGAAGATCTACATTTTCAGCAGGTGTCGGAAACAGTTAATAGCATCTTTAGAAAATGCTACATTGCAATTACAGTTCTTAATTGATGATTTTGTTCAGGCTACAAGCCTTTCCAATTCTTACTCCAGGATTTGGTTTAGGCTACCCGAATGTACAACTCTTACTCGAGGATTGTGTTCAGGCCACCAGAATGTACAATTCTTATTCGAGGATTTTGTTCAGGCTACCAGAATTTACAATTCTTACTCGAGGATTTTGTTCAGGCTACCAGAATTTACAATTCTTACTCGAGGATTTTGTTCAGGCTACAGTACTTGAGATTGAAAACGCAACACTTTTAGTTACTAGGTGTCACAGAACTGCCTAGCGCGTCCTCAGCTGGCGGATATGGGATGTCCTCTCGTTTTTTTTTGGTGGGGGAAGGGGGAGGTTGTTCAGGTCATATTAAAATTACCGCGAACCATAGTGACATGTTTAAAGAGTCTCACGCTCCTTGCACGAAAAATAAGTAAATTTTCCGCCCCTACCCATACCCTATATTTTTCAGGTGGAATTCAAATTTTTTACCCTATTATCCATCTTTCTCTAATTTATTGAGGGGGCCTTTGTGGCCGAGTGGTTATATTAGTTCATAAACTATTGATCACGTGGTCTGTCAACATTCAGGTTGCGGGTTTGAGTTTCACTGCGGGCAGGGTGCACTCGACTTAACTGAAAAGGAGCCAGTTTTCCTACTGAAGGTCGGGGTTTTCTCCGGGTACTCATGCTTCCTCCTCCATAAAAACTGAACGCCATGATATAGCTGAAAAATTGCTGAAGGTGGCGTTAAACAATATTTTAAGAAACAAGCAAACAAATCTAATTGATTGATATTTAACTTATTCTCGTCATGAATAAAGCTGAAATACTCTCGCTGAAAGAAAAGCAAACATCCAATCAATCAATCAATCAATTAATAAATAAGTTATTGTTCAAATTGAATGACACTCTTTTAAAGGGCAAGTTTTGAAAAGGTTCTGTTTTATCGATACGACAATGTTAAGACCTAAAGAATTAATAACGTTTTGATAAAAAAATACTATTTCGTACTATAACACGTGTCTATCTGTAACAAATTTTTACGCTTAACTTCAGTATTCGCAGACAATTCTCCCCGGCATTATTGGGGCCTCGGTGACTGATTGGTTAGTCATCTAATAGCCCGTGAACACGGTGCGGATTTTCGAACGACTGCAGATAGTGTGTGCCCGACTCCAACTTAATTGACAAAGATTGCCCGTTTTATTGTAACCAGTACTCCGGCTTCATCCCACCCCATCCCCCAATAAAAATTGGACGCCATGAAATAAATGAAACAATCCGGAGTAATTGTAAGTATACTTTTTAAACTTCTTTTATTGCCTGTCAAATAAAACTTGCGATCATTATTTTACAATACAACTTTTTGTTTCGTAAACAATGTGCTTTGATGACAATGCTTGTTAAACAGTTCAACAATTGTTTATGCACAACAGTTTCTTAATTGTATTTTAAAATGTTGTAGACTAAATAAAAATACCCAGGCATACATTTAAGTAACTAATAATGATGTCAAAAAGAGGCCACGTCCTTACCTAAATGTGAAATTAATCTGTTACTGATTGGGGGAGTCGGGTCGGCTTAATATATGACAAAAAATATACACGTAACAGGTGGTCGCAAAAATTAAATAGGCCGAAATCACGAGTCGCGGGAATAAAAAAAGAGAATCAATAATGGATTACGAAAAGAAAACATTTACCTCGTCGCTACTGATGTGCCTTAAATAGAAGGTTTTTAAGGTTTACAGAGCTCGATCCGCAGATATGTCCTGCTTTAAAGAAATTTCCTTGATTATATAATATAAAGAAAATGGTTTTTTCTTTAAATATGTTTATTTATTTATTTCGAACGAGACATTGTATTAACAATTCTTTTAAACGCTTGTTTTTATTTTATTTTTAAATGTTATAATAAATGCATATATAATATACAAATGACGCAGAATTTGTTTTATCTTTAAATTATTAATTTATACGAATCCGTCAATAAACTATCCGATTTATGCATATAATTAATGCACGGATTCTGGATCGCACCGATTGAACTGATCGCACTGATCGCTGACGGTTGCCAAGGTAATGACGGATTCATAATTTAGGACGAATGTATTCATCATCAATCAGTCAGTGATCCGTCAGCGTTCCAAAATCCGTCAGCAATCAGTTATCAATCAGTCAAAGTGTTGCGTTTACGGGTGCAAGTACTGTACCAGCCTTTATGATTCTTGCTCGAAGATTTTGTTCATGCTACCAGAATGTACAATTTTTATTCGAGGATTCTGTTTAGGCTACCAGAATTTACAATTCTTACTAGGGATTTTGTTTAGGCTACCATATCGTACAATTCTTACTCGAGGATTTTGTTCAGGCTAGCAGAATGTACAATTCTTAATCGAGAGTAACATTTGTTACAAATCAAACCTGATGATTTTGTGCAGGCCAAACATCTTTACAATTCTTTCTTGGGGATTTCGTTCAAACTACCAGTCTTCCCAATTCTTACTCAAGTATTTTGTTCAGACTAAAGGAATGTACAATTCTTACTCGAAGATTTTGTTCAGGCTACCATAATTTACAATTCTTACTCTAGGATTTTGTGTAAGCTAACAGCCTATACAATTCTTACTCAAAACTTTTGTGTAAGCTGACATCCTATACAATTCTTACTGAAGGATTTTGTTGATGCTACCAGAATGTACAATTCTTACTTGAGGATTTTGTTCAGGCTACAAGAATGTACAAATCTTACTCGAAGATTCTGTTTAGGCTACCAGAATTTACAATTCTTACTCGGGATTTTGTTTAGGTTACCATATCGTACAATTCTTACTCGAGGATTTTGTTCAGGCTAGCAGAATGTACAATTCTTAATCGAGAGTAACATTTGTTACAAATCAAACCTGATGATTTTGTGCAGGCCAAACGCCTTTACAATTCTTTCTTGGGGATTTCGTTCAAACTACCAGTCTTCCCAATTCTTACTCGAGTATTTTGCTCAGACTAAAGGAATGTACAATTCTTACTCGAGGATTTTGTTCTGGCTACCAGAATTTACAATTCTTACTCGAGGATTTTGTGTAAGCTAACAGCCTATACATATCTTACTCAAGACTTTTGTGTAAGCTGACAACCTATACAATTCTTACTGAAGGATTTTGTTGATGCTATCAGAATGTACAATTCTTACTTGAAGATTTTGTTCAGGCTACCAGAATGTACAAATCTTACTCGAAGAGTTTTGTTCAGGCTACCAGAATGTACAATTCTTACTTGCGGATTTTGTTCAGGCTACCAGAATGTATAATTCTTACTCGAGGATTTTGTTGATGCTACCATGAATGTACAATTTAAACTTGGTGATTTTGTTCAGGCTAAAAGCCTTTACAATTCTTACATGGGGATTTCGTTCAGACCAGCTTTTACAATTCTTACTCAAGGCTTTTGTTAAGCTAATAACCGATACAATTCCTACTCAAGGATTTTGTTCAGGCTATCAGTATTTACAATTCTTACTCGAGAATTTTGTGTAAGCTAACAGCCTATACAATTCTTACTGAAGGATTTTGTTGATGCAACCAGAATGTACAATTCTTACTTGAGGATTTTGTTCAGGCTACAAGAATGTACAAATCTTACTGGAAGATTTTTGTTCAGGCTATCAGAATGAACATTTCCTACTTGAGGATTTTGTTTAGGCTACAAGAATGTACAATTCTTACTCGAGTATTTTGTTCAGGCTACAAGAATGTACAATTCTTACTCGGGAGTTTGTTTAGGCTACCATAATGTACAATTCTTACCCGAGGATTTTGTTCTGGCTAGCAGAATGTACAATTTTTAATCGAGGATGCTATTCAGAGTAACATTTGTTACAAATCAAACCTGATGATTTTGTGCAGGCCAAACGCCTTTACAATTCTTTCTTGGGGATTTCGTCCAAACTAGCAGTCTTCCCAATTCTTACTCGAGTATTTTATTCAGACTACAGGAATGTACAATTCTTACTCGAGGATTTTGTTCAGGCTACCAGCATGTACAATTCTTACTCGAGGATTTTGTGTAAGCTAACAGCCTATACAATTCTTTCTCAAGACTTTTGTGTAAGCTTACAGCCTATACAATTCTAACTGAAGAATTTTGTTGATGCTACAAGAATGTACAATTCTTACTCGAGGATTTTGTTCAGGCTACCAGAATTTACAATTCTTACTCGAGGATTTTGTGTAAGCTAACACCCTATACAATTCTTACTCACGACTTTTTGTTTGCTAACAGCCTATACAATTCTTACTGAAGGATTTTGTTGATGCTACCAGAATGTACAATTCTTACTTGAGTATTTTGTTCAGGCTACCAAAATGTACAATTCGTACTCGAGGATTTTGTTCAGGCTACCAGAATGTACAATTCAAACTATGTGGTTTTGTTCAGGCTAAAAGCCTTTACAATTCTTACATGGGGATTTTGTTCAGACTACCAGCCTTTACAATTCTTACTCAAGGCTTTTGTTAAAGCTAACAACCGATACAATTCCTACTCAAGGATTTTGTTCAGGCTACCAGCATGTACAATTATTACTCGAGGATTTTGTTTACGCTAACTGCCTATACAATTCTTAATCAAGGCGTTTGTTTAAGCTAACAACCGATACAATAATTACTAGAGGATGTTGTTCAGGCGGCCAGCATATACGATTCTTACTCGAGGATTTTGTTCTGGCTGCCAGCATGTACGATTCTTACTCGAGGATGTTGTTTAAGCTAACATCCTATACAATTCTTACTCAAGGCTATTGTTTAAGCTAACAGCCTTTACAATTCTTACCCGAGGATTTTGTTCAGGTTACCGGAATGTACAATTCTTACTTGAGCATTTTGTTCAGGCCACAAGCCTTTACAATTCTTACTATGGGATTTTGTTCAGGTTACCGGAATGTACAAGATTTGCACTTAAATTTATTTTGCTTTATTGTTTTAGTGGTGTAGTTCCGGTGTTTGTTCCTATGACGCCAATGCTCCAAGAGGAGACGGTAGGTTCAGATAAATAAATGCCAATTTCCATGTCCTAATGTGGAACATAAATCTATACCGTCAATTTTATTTTCACTTGCTTGAAGTATAGACGATTTACAGCTTTCATTAAAGTTCCATTAGCGAAAGTTAATATGTTTATATTTATATAGATTTAAATATGCAGTGATATGAGCATCGGTATCCGAGGGGTTAGGGTAGTTAGTCATGTACTTTTAATCACGTGTCTGTCACGGACGGTGCAGGTTCGAGCCTTATTATGGCAAGATGGGCTCCAACTGCACCTTAATGACGATTGTTATGCAGATGGTCCGTTTTTAAAATGGAACACCGACTTTCGACTCAAAAAGAAAAAATATATATGCATTAAGATCAAGCAATAACGATTAATCTGTCAATCCCAAATGGGTCCAGATTCTAAAAATTGGGAGAGAAACGTCTGTGGTGTATTTACTCATTTCTACTTGTGTAACAATAGCTGGTATCCAGTGGATTTTTTTTTGCAGTAAAAACATCTTAGACGACGTCATTCGTGTGGGAAGAACTAACAAGCGGTAGCAATCGATCAATAGTTTCTTCCGATATCAGTTAAAAGTTTGTTGAATTGTTCGTGTAAATATCTGTTTATCACATTAAAGATCTTGTCAATAATTCAAGTTTATGCAATTGTAGCTTCAATACACATTTGTCTTTAGTGTAATTGACTCTTAAAATTTGATTTTTCCAACAAATTTTCAACATTGTAATTATTTTTCATTTAGAAAGTTGTCTGTATGGCGACGTAAAGGGGGCAATATTTGATAATGGGTGGACGTGTGCAGACATGGTTAGATCCGCTCCAGGTAATTGCGTTAAAGTACCAACAGAGTGCTGTGCATCATGTGCACCCTATACTACGACATCAACGGCTGCGTCGACAACAACACGTCTAACAACTCAAGCTATAACAACAAGACAGCTAACAACCACACCTACATCGCAGGCTTCAACCACAACAACAACACAGCAGCCATCCTTAACAACACATGCATTAACTACAACTGTAGCTCCAACGACCACAACTCAGGCGCAAACCACAACATCTCAGGCGCCAACCACAACAACATCTCTGGCCCAAATCACAATTACTACTCAGGCGCCAACCACAACTACATCTCAGACTACAACCACAACTACAACTCTAGCTCCAACTACAACTACAACTCTGGCTCCATTCACAACTATAACACTAGCTCCAACCACAAATTTAGCTCAGGCTCTAACCACATCTATACCACCAGCTCCAACCACAACTATAACTCAGGCTCCAACCACAATTGTATCTCCAACCACAAATATAACTCAGGCTCCAACTACAAATATAGCTCCAACCATAACTATAGCTCAAGCTCCAACCACAATTTTAACTCAGGCTCCAACCACAACTATAACTTTAGCTCCAACCACAACTATAGCTCCAACAACAACTGCAACTCAGGCTCCAACCACAACTATAGGTCCAGCAACAACTATAACTTTAGCTCCAACCACAACTGTAGCTCCAACCACAACTATTACTCAGGCTCCACCCACAACTATAGCTCAAACCACAACTATAACTTTAGCTCCAACCACAACTGTAGCTCCAACCACAACTATAACTCAGGCTCCAACCACAACTATAGCTCCAGCCACAAACATGCCTCCAGCTCCAACCACAACTATTATTCAGGCTTCAACCCTAACTATAGCTCAAACCACAAATATAACTCAGGCTTCAACTACAAATATAGCTCCAACCACAACTATAGCTCAACCTTCAACCACAACTTTAACTCAGGCTCCAACCACAACTACAAATGTAGCTCCAACCACAACTATTACTCAGGCTCCACCCACAACTATAGCTCAAACCACAACTATTACTCAGGCTCCACCCACAACTATAGCTCCAACCACAACTGTAGCTCCAACCACAACTATTACTCAGGCTCCACCCATAACTATAGCTCAAACCACAACTATAACTTTAGCTCCAACCACAACTGTAGCTCCAACCACAACTATAACTCAGGCTCCAACCACAACTATAGCTCCAGCCACAACTATTCCTCCAGCTCCAACCTCAACTATTATTCAGGCTTCAAGCACAACTATAGCTCCAACCACAAATATAACTCAGGCTTCAACTACAAATATAGCTCCAACCACAACTATAGCTCAAGCTTCAACCACAACTTTAACTCAGGCTCCAACCACAACTATAACTTTAGCTCCACCCACAACTATAGCTCCAACAACAACTATTCCTCCAGCTCCAACCACAACTATTATTCAGGCTTCAACCACAACTATAGCTCCAACCACAACTATAGCTCAAGCTTCAACCACAGCTTTAACTCAGGCTCCAACCACAACTATAGCTCCTTCCACAACTATAACTTTAGCTCCAACCACAACTATAGCTCCAGCCACAACTATTATTCAGGCTCCAACCACAACTATAGCTCAAACCACAAATATAACTCAGGCTCCAACCACAACTATAGCTCCAACAACAACTACAACTCAGGCTCCAACCATAACTATAGCTCTAACCACAACTACAACTATAGCTCCAACCACAACTATAGCTCCAACCACAATTAAAACTCCAACAACATCTATAGCTCCAGCTCCAACCACAACTATAGCTCAGGCTCCAACCACAACTATAACTCCAACAACAACTATATCTCCACCTTCAACCACAATTATACCTCCAACAACAACTATAGCTCAGGCTCCAACCACACTTATAGCTCCAACAACATCTATAGCGCCAGCTCCAATTACAACTATAGCTCAGGCTCCAACCACAACTATAGCTCAGGCTCCAACCACAACTATAGCTCCAACCACAACTATAATTTTAGCTTCAACCACAACTATTGCTCCAACAACAACAACTTATGCTACAACAACAACTACAACGCAAGCTCCAACCACAACTTTAACTCTCACCACAACTACAACTCAGGCTCCAACCACAATTATATCTCCAACCACAACTATACCTCCAGCGCCAACCACAACTATAGCTCCAACCACAACTATACCTCCAGCTCCAACCACAACTATAACTCAGGCTCCAACCACAACTATAACTCAGGCTCCAACCACAACTATAGCTCAAACAACTACTCCAACTCAGTTCCCAACAACAACTACAACTCAGACGCCAATGACAACTGTAACCCAAGCTCCAACAACTACTACAACTCAGGCTCCAACAACAACTACAAATCAGACTCCAACAACAACTACAAATCAGGCTCCAACAACAACTACAAATCAGGCTCCAACAACAACTACAAATCAGGCAACAACAACTGCAAATCAGGCTTCAATAACAACTACAACCATGGCTCCTACTTCTACTACAAGTCAGGCTCCAACTACTACTACAGCTCAGGCTCCAACTACTACTACAGCTCAGGCTCCAACTACTACTACAACTCAGGCTCCTACTACTACTACAACGCAAGCTCCAACTACTACTACTACAAGCCAGGCTCCAACTACTACTTCAACGCCGACTCCTACTACTACTACAAATCAGGCTCCTACTACTTCTACAAGTCAGGCTCCAACTACTACTACAAGTCAGACTCCAACTACCACTTCACCTCAGGCTCCAACAACTACTACAACTCAGGCTCCAACAACTACTACAACTCAGGCTCCAACAACTACTACAACTCAGGCTCCAACAGCAACTACAACTCAGGCGCTAACGACAACTACAAATCAGGCTCCAACAACAACTACAAATCAGGCTCCAACAACAACTGCAAATCAGGCTTCAATAACAACTACAACCATGGCTCCTACTTCTACTACAAGTCAGGCTCCAACTACTACCACAGCTCAGGCTCCAACTACTACTACAGCTCAGGCTCCAACTACTACTACAACTCAGGCTCCTACTACTACTACAGCTCAGGCTCCAACTACTACTACAACTAAGACTCCTACTACTACTACAACGCAGGCTCCAACTACTACTACTACAAGCCAGGCTCAAACTACTACTTCAACTCCGACTCCTACTACAAGTCAGACTCCAACTACTACTACAACTCAGACTCCTACTACTACTACAAGTCAGACTCCAACTACCACTTCACCTCAGGCTCCAACTACTACAACAACTGCGACTCCTACCACTACTACAACTCAGGCTCCAACTACTATTACAACTCAGGCTCCAACTACTACTACAACTCAGGCTCCAACTACTACTACAACTCAGGCTCCAACAACTACTACATCTCAGGCTCCTACTACAACTTACAAACCAGGTAGGTTTTGAAATTTAAATTATACTAATTATAAAAATTTAAAAATTATACTAATGGCAATATTGGATATTTAAAAATAACAGATGTGAATTAGTTTACATTCAAAACGCTAGGTTTTTTTCAAATTATGACTAGAAGGAGATGATATCGCAAAAGTGTTTATTTTATCGCTGTTTGTAAGCATGTTATGTGTCGAACACATTTTCCTTATAACTCAGCCTCATAATTCACATTAGGCTATTATCCAGTTGATCAAAATTGCAAATAAAAATAAGTTCATATTGAGAAAATGTTATTTTTGTTCTGTTTTGTTGTATAGCTTCCGATGAATACAAATTGAGATGTCAGCTGAGGATAAATTATAATGTTAACATCAGCTTATCTGACCCTAACACACAAGACTACCAGGACTTATTTTCGTTCACAGAAATAGCAGTAAGTTTATATACAATATTTGTGTGTTGATAAAAAATAGCTTGGATTTCGTATGAGGCTTAGTTACTGCGAAATGCGAAGCTGTGCCTAAGTTTAGACTAAAGCAATATAAGACGAGGCAAACGTTAAGGTGATGTTGAGTGGGTGATATCTATTTACAAATGAAGTACGTTTTAAGATGTATTAGGCAGTTTGCAAACCTTTGACGATTATTTTTTACTCTAAATCACCATAATTTGTACCAAGAAATATAGTGTATTTTATTTTCTGTTTTTTTCTGTTATTTAATATTTATGTTCCGTCAGTCATTTTCAAGTACTTCATTGACTTGGGTTTTGCTAGCTTCTGACCCTGTCAAGTAATCCATTGATGTATTTTTTCTTGTTGTGACGCTGTCAAGTGCTCTAATGTGGTTTTCTTCACTGTGACCCTGTCAACTACTCTTTAAGGTTCTTTGCTGTGACCCTATCAGATACTCCAATGATGTGGTTTTTTTGGCTGTGACCCCATCAAATACTCAATGACGTAGTTTTGCTGGCCTTAACCATGAAAAGTACTCCATTGATTTTGTTTTCTTAGCTGTTACCCTGTCATGCACTTAATTTTTGTGGTTTTTCTAACTTTGACCCTATCAAGTACCGGTACTTCATTTACGTGAATTTACTTGCTGTTACCCGGTCAAATACACATTGACGTAGGTTCTGTCCGGCATTGACTGTCTAGTGCACAATTGATGTGGTTTTTCTGTCTTTGAACCTGTAAAGCTAACTTTTTCTTGGTCCCTAGCGTGTATGTTTAAATGTACACAAATTTACTCAACCTTGGCAGGTAGGTTAAACAGGGCTACAGTATCACTTAACAATGGCATGTAAGGTTAGTAGAGTATCTCTGCGCTCATCAGTTGCAGGCAGGGTCATTGGCGGTATTTTTGCGTGCAACAATGTCTGGTAGGGTATGGTGCTATAAATGCGCTCAATGGCAGGTAGGGTAAGCAGGGTATTTTTGCAATCAACAATTGCAGGTGGGGTAACTGTGGTATCTCTGCGGCAAATATTATTGATCTTTTGAATATGGTCGGGCTTCATGAATATACTGTCTACCCATATTTTAATTATCCATAAAATATCGGCAGCCATGATTATTTCGATTCAATTATGCACATTTAGAAATGAGTATTTGGGGCCTACATAAATACTGGCTTTTTAAAATGCGGTTCCTGGATACTTCCTTGCCAAAAAATCATAGATAATGTCTATAATTTCAGGTAAATATGGAAAATTATTAAAATTATAAACATTTTGTTTTAAAAATAAAATCATCATACTGTGGGATGACATTTTAAAACTTTTAAACGGTATTTTGTTTAATCTCATATAAGATAGATAGATCTATATAATTCAGATTTAATGGTATTAACTAATCTTGTTGCACCGTGTTGAAGGTTTTAAATAAAAAAAATATTGAAAGACTGACCATGTTTATCATATGTGAATTTTTTTCAGCTGACAAACTACTACAGAACGTCAATGTCGTTAGGAAAACGATTCAGGCGTATAGTTCTTTACGGAATAAGGTACATTGTAATTACAGTTTATAACTATATTTTTTATAACATATTATCATTAGCTTGGACAATACTAAGAGTGTTCCATGTACTCTAACCACAAAGCAGCTCAGTGAGGCCTGCGAGTGGCAAAAAGGGGAGACTCTCTCATAGCGGTTGTCAGGCCATAATACTTCAAAACCTTGCCGCGGACAGTAGTGTGACGTGTATGGAGAGTGCCACATGATAAAGACCCCTTTTGTAGATTTTGAAAAAAAGTTGGCTTATTGTAGCCGCCACAAACGGCTAAATTATCCGCCCCCACCTAATACTCCATACTTTTTCAGTGGCAGTCAAAATTTTATTCCCGATGTCCCACCAATTTTCCCAGTTGATAACTTGTTCTCGTCCTGAATTTTGTTGAAATACTGACCTTCAAGTTAACATCTAAGTAATCAATCAATATAATCATCATCAAAATTATTGTAAGCAATGTTAATTTAATATACAGTGTATTGTAAAAATTTATGTTAAAACGGCAACAGATCCTGATAGTTGGTAGACATGTCGAATTCTTAAGGCAGCTAGTCATACGCATTTGATCTACTATTGTGCGTTGTAATACTAAGGGTGCAGGCAGGATAGGTTAAAAACCATTCAAAGAAACACACG
This sequence comes from Limnoperna fortunei, assembly GCA_944474755.1. Lineage (NCBI taxonomy): Eukaryota > Metazoa > Mollusca > Bivalvia > Mytilida > Modiolidae > Limnoperna > Limnoperna fortunei. The sequence goes on along the minus strand of OX104115.1, from coordinate 73,687,562 downwards.
ATTTCATAGTCTTTAACCGTAAAATGCATTAAATATAAAGTCGTAAACTTTATAATTTGCAAATACAGTGTGTATATGGTGCACTGTCGCCCTATATACGTAATATTTGTAATGGATTTAGAAACGAAGACGTAATGCACATTACGGGGTTTTTCCACAAATTAGACCAGCCTTAGTTTGACATTATTTATTAACGTCATTTAGTAATATTAAAAAGTAGTGTTCTTTGTACATTTGGCGTGCAGGATACAAACAGTAGCATACATATCCGCGTTGAAAAACATAAGATCAGCGTTTTTGGTCCTCTTTTGAATATTGCAAATTTTGCAACGCAGTCTATTGGAAACCTTATTTCATAAACAACTTGAATCCAATATTTAATATTAATGGAAGAAAGGAGAAGGTTACCTGGAAACACTATTTCTAAACTAAACATATAAAGCAAAAAAAATTAATATACTTATATGGTACAGCAAATGTTATGACTGCAGGAAAAATATAGTATATCTATGTTTTCATCCTGTTTAAGCATTGGCAGTTTAATAGCAGACCATGATGTTGTTGCTGATGATGGGTCCAGTGGTAATGTTGTAGCCGCTCTAAATGATCTAGTTAATGGAAATGAAACTTTAACAATTGGAAATAGTTCTAACGCCCAAACTGTCGGAGTATTGTCAGCATCAGTTTCCGCTTATGAAGAAACCAGTATGTTTTTTTATATTTAAGTGATGTTAAATATTAGATATTGGAGTATTCAGCAATTTAAGGCTACGACGGAAGTATGGACGTGGTTATACAATTCAATATTCATAGTTGATCTCAAATGTAAATTAAGTCTAAACAGTACTACTTGAAAACGAAACTAAGTATTTTTACATTATAAGTCGCATAAACATACGAGGAGTAACACGAAACAACCAAAATAATGCAACATGACAAGCACGACAGAAAAAAATACCAAGCAAGGACACAAAAATTAGTAAAACATCATACCCCGCATAAGTTATTTATTTAGTAAAATTGAAAATTAAGACCTCCATAATTTAAATGCTTTACAGGGAGATCTAAACACGTAGAATCTTTGTGACACATTTATATTAACATCATCTTTACATTAATATTTTTATCATGTGCACAATTTTTTGACAGCAAATATTACAAGAGGAGATGACTCTTGTAAAATATTCTTACAGTTAGTAACCTGCTTCGAAAATTATGAGTGTAGATTGGATTCAACAGATAATTCGCCACATTGCTCACTTAAGTAAGCGGAATTTAAAAAAAATCACTATTTTAATATTTAACAATATAACTAGTATTTTCTTTTGAAATGTACTTTTGTTGCACGATAATTCAAGAGATGAAATGTATTGCGATATAACATGAAATTAAAAGCAAACTAAAATATTAAGAAGATTGACTTTTATTTTCAATTCGTATGAACACGTTTGGCTCTCCTGATATGTGAACTATATTACGTTTTGCATCGAACATAGATTTCAAAATGCCTGCCAATGTCATATTTTAACGAAAGTAGCTGAAAAAAACCAAAAAGGAACATCCTTGCGTTTTGTACAGATCATATATTTCAACATGACTGTCATATTTTAAAATGTAGCTAAACAAAAGCTTAACAGAAGCCGCATTATTTTTTAGGAGTGGGAAGGCATGTGATATAATCCAGTGTGCAAATTGCTCAGCAATAAAGTGTTTGTGAATTTTATATCCAACTATTTTCCGTTGGTGTGAAACCAATAATCAACATCTTGCGGTATGATTAAACGATATTATTACCAGTTTCCACGCGTGTCCGACATCACACAAACATCTATGACATGATTTTATTCATACTGGTCTTTGATGCTGTATAATTACTGCTTTGAATAACGGACGTAAAAAACATATACGAAGGGATACGAATATTATTTTTTAGCTGTATCAATTTAATAGCTTCTTTTCCTATGTTTTTTCTCATTTCAGAGCGGTTTACAGTTTAGGTAAAGTTATTAGGTTTAATATCTCAGACTAATTATAACAAAGATTGAAGTAATTGTTCTAATCAATAGTTGATACCCTACATTAGTGTCAATCCAGTCTTAATTGACAAGGATTGCCAGTTTCCTACCACAGGTTGTCTGTTCTCTCCTGGTACTCCGGGTTTCTCCCGCAATAAAAACTGGATGCCATGATATAGCTGAAAAATTGCTGAAAGTGGCGTTAAAACACCATTCAAACAAACAAACATTAGTGTCAATCTACAATGTCTGGGAAGTACTAAACTAGAAAAAGTCATAATTTTATATTAAAATTAAATACAAGGGTGGCGAGATTGGGTATCTGAATAGATAGTGTCGTCATTCAGTACTATTGATTCTCATAATGGCTTTATTCTTTTGAGATTTATTTTTGCAGTTTGTACGTTGTAGCATTTTTCAGGTGGTCCCATTGTTAAATATTATAATGTGTATTTTATGGTTTGTGGTTCAATATGCTGCTTTGATATTATAAATAGTAACCTCTATTTCTAAAACTTTTAAAGTTTTGTTATAAAAGTGTCTGTTCTAGGCATTTTTTTATAGAATTAATGCATTGTGAATCATTATTTTATACAACCCCTTAACTAATCGTGTGTTGATTACTATTCTTATGTGATTGTACATTTTGATGTATTATTGTATCCATATGGTTATGTAAAGAGCTTAGAGTAATTTTCAATATTTTGTAATGAATGCGCTATACAAATATTTGTATAATAATAATAATAATAATAATAATAATAATAATAATAATAATAATAATAATAATAATAATAATAATAATAATAATAATAATAATAATAATAATAATAATATTATTATTATTATTATTATTATTATTATTATTATTATTATTATTATAATTATTATTATTATTATTATTATTATTATTATTATTATTATTATTATTATTATTATTATTATTATTATTAATGAAAGTTTATGACAAATTAATTGAGCATATATTGCTTACTAAACATGGCGGAATACTTCCGGTGTTAATTTATTGGTGTTACGATGTTACTCATTTCCTATAATAGTTACATTGTTCCACAATTTTTTGTATTTCTCTTGCAAATTGGATTTTCATAAATGCCTTAGGATATATTGTTTGTTTAAAACATTTAAACGCTTCTTATTTTAGTCTCTCAGCTCTATCGTGGCGTCCCGTTAATTGAGGTGGAAACTATAAATCTTTTCAATATATGATGTTTTGCGCCTGCACTAAAACTGAAAAAAGTGTCAATAAAAATTTCTTTCAAACTTAATCAATCGACCAGCGAGAATGAATTTAAAAAGTTTTTATTCATGCCAACACTTAATTTCAGACCAAGTAAGTTGGATAATAGGAGTAGCTATCGGAATACCAGGGTTTGTCCTGTTCCTTAGTGTAGCAATAGTATGCTGTATTTATTGTAACAGAAGATCGAAACAGGCGATGAAAGACAGGTAGTGTAATGTTTCAAAACACAAAAAAACACGACGGTTTAGGGGTCGTCCATAATTGTCAACCATTTTCACAAGTGTGCAAAAAGCACACTTTTTGAGACCCCCCAACCCCCATCAAAAAGTGTATGTCAACCATTAAACTAATATAAAAACCAAACTCCACGGAAACGAAAAATTTCTGAAGGTAAAAAAAAGTGTACGCACAAATGTCGAAATTTTTAACCCCCTCCCTTAAGTGTGCAGTTTGCACACTTATGAAAATGGTTGACAATTATGGACGACCCCTTAGTAGATATCAACTTTAGCACTATTATATTTGTAACGATGGTTTAGTAGATCTCAACTTTAGCTTTATTTGTTACTTGCATAATCAATATGGTCTGATGTTTAAAGCTGATGTTCTTCACATTATCATGGAGAGAAAAATTATTTTTTAATGTTTGTAACTCATTTTATAATGTTGTCAGTTAGCATGCTGACACATTTTCATGTTAATCGAGGATATTGTTTGAAATGAATTGCAGGATTTGATTGAATTTCAGTTTAACTTGCTATGTATTTTAGGCACTTAGAATGCATTATGTAAGGTTGAAATAAAGATCATTTTTGGCAATTACTATCACGTTAGAATGGTAATATAATATTGAGAAATTGCTATTTATTACCGTGATATTTACATTAATTTACCAAATTGTGATTACTGCCTTGTAGAACTCGTTTCCAAACTCCATACCTGTTTGCCGACTCGTTACCTCACCGCTACAACAGCTTTGGAAGGAAATACATTCAAGATTTCGGAGGTTATTGGGACAATGAATCATTTGAATACGAAAGTCATTCTTATCGTCGAAATGATATTAATGGTAAGTATAACGATTGCAGAAGACTAGTGATCATATTGTCTTATCTTATCAATCTTATTGACTATATTATTTTTTCACAGTTTTGGAGTAAAAAGTTCAGTTTCTTTAAAAGTGTAATTTCTCTTTTAAGGTATGTACAAATATCTAATATCAGTGAAATAAGAATATTTAAAAAAATTACAAATTATTCATTAATCTTTCAGGGTTTTACTAATCAACTCTTGCATGAACAAAGCAGACAGATTACATTTAAATTATGCAATATTATACAATTAATGACTTTGATATAGGTCACTATCAGGATTTATCAGCTAGAGAAAATGTAATATCCACCGAGCCGCTAGTCGAGGTGAATATACATTTTTTGGGGTTGATAAATCCTGATAGGGACCGTATACCAAAGTCATTAATAGGTTTATTACAGGAATAAAACCACCATTTCCCTTGATCAGAAAAACTGAGGATGTATTTTCTACTGGAGCACCTGCTTACATTTTGTAATTGTTTTAATTCTAGTTACCCTCAATATGTTTTATTTAATACTGCATTTTGATATCAATTTGCTGATAATCCTGAAATTCCAGTTTCAAATATTGAGAAGAGTATAACTGAATCAATATATCGCAGAACCGACGTTTCTCCCATTTGTTGTTGACACGCACGATGTATGTATAGCTGACGTCGTTGAATTGTGTACAATTAATACAATCGATTCGATTAGACAAATGAATTCATTAAGACGGCTATTCTGATTGGCTAAAACATAAAAACCAGTTCGATATTGGATTCCGCTTGACTACTATGCAGCGGAATCGTGCAACGTACAAACATTTTAGTACTGTTGCGATTTATCGTGACCAGAAAGTTGTTTTTAGACTTATCAAAAACACGCAAAATTCTATTAATGTAATAATTAACAATAACAATATTAATTCTAATAAAAAATAATAATTTTATTTTTTTTATTTTTTGGGGATAAAATGACAAAATATGAACTGTATTCATGTGAAAAATAACTGCAATGAATCTAACTTTTCATCAAAATGTTTCACAATGAAGAAATATATCTGTTATATCTGCAGCACATTCTAGTGAAATATCAAGAAGAGCATTTGTACCACACAGATATAGAAATTCAACGTCTATGGTAAGCATAGTGTATATGTATGGAGTAACACTCATTCCAGAGACATAACTTTCACAGTTTTATAGCTTAGCAATCATACAAACAAGAAGAAATCAGAGTTTTAGTAAGATCTTTGAAGTTACTTTATTGCTTAGATGCGAACAAGTGCATCCGTTTTGTTGTATTATGCCGTCGCTACTTTACATATGGTATCGAGATAGTATTAAATTATAACTTGCTAGAACATTTCATGAAGAGGTGTTTAAACATAATTGTTAACATCATAATAAATACGTGAGACAATTCTCAACTAATTAATGATAATGGGCGGCTTACCAGATTTAAAAAGAAAAAAGCAAAACATTATTCAAACCGAGCAGAATCGTATGTTCCTAGATTTATATCTCGGCGTTTGTTGGAATGCAAGTTTTCTTTTGTTTTGTTTGTTGTGAGTTACATTTTTGTCCGAATTTTTTTGCCACTTGAAGTTAAAATACCTGGGGAGAAATCCTGAGCTTCAACTTGAAAATTAATTACACCCCATTAAAATAAAGTCGCAAAAAGTAAGGAAGAACTTACAAACATAGTGGCAAAGTCTTCACATCGGCATGCCATAAACTGGTTTTAACCCACCATTTTTTTGAATGCCTGTTCCAAGTTAGGACTATTGCTGTAGTTGCCATATATTTGATTGTTGGTTCTAAATATGCCGGTTTCTGGGACTTTGATTTGTGGATTGTCTTTTTTGACAGTTTCTTTGTGTGCGATATTTTGTTATAACCTTCATTTCATAGCAGATACATGTTAGATGCTACTGTGATCTGACAAAAATCTACTTCAAAGAAGATGGCAATATATTTTTCTATTTTCTTATTGGGTTTATATTTTTAAAGCTATAGTTATAAATCGTTTTTGCTCAATTATTTCCTCCTACAAAAAAGAAACTACACGACTATTACTTTGCATCAATATTTATTGATTACCAAAAATTAATCAAAACTGTACATTTGGTAACGAAAGATACAACATGTATACAATATCGGCAATACAATTGCTTGAAAAAACAAACCAGAAAATTGAAACTGTGACCAAAAAAAAGGCTCTTAAGGTAGATAAACCTTCTTTCTTATATTTGTTTCTTAGCTGGTTACTACCATTTGCGTGACACGGACATTGAATATGTTATAACATAGAAACTGCATTTGTTCTTCTTAGTTATCTGATATAATGTTTCTGGTAGTTTACAAAGATAAATGCAAACCCCATTTCGAGTCAAGAATTGGAGATAATTTTTTTTATTATGGCTGAATATTTTTAACTTTCCATTTGTTTGTTTTTTTTTTATTTTGGTCATACAGCTGTGGCTTTTACTTTGGACAAAATATTGTTTCTTAACTTATACATTGATTTTCTCAAAATTTGTATGGAATATATGGAGAAACAGGGTGATTTTGGACGTTTGGAACATGTCTTGTAATTGGTAAAATGTGGGAAGAGTATTTATAATAAAAAAATAAGGTCTCCCACAAAAACCGGGTAGTTTTAGCTAAGTAAAGGGAATGGCACATATATCAATTTCATCATTATATTGATTTGTTTCAGATGCAGAATGAAAGATCTTCACATATATGACGTTTGACAAAACTTTATTATATCATATAATATATTAAGCTGGCATTTTCAAGCAATTGATAGTATTAAATATTTTATATACGTGTTTTATTAAAAATGTTACATACTGTGTAGAAATATAGTGAATTGCCATATAGGTACATCTGAAAACCTTGTAGCTCATATGACAAGTCGTAGATGAACAGTCTAACATAGAACCACGAAATCTTTGCCTATTAAGTGAACTGTTCTATTGCCTACAGTTAAAATTTACTCAACCAAGTTTTGACTATCAAAAACTGCAGGAGAACTATTATTTACTAATAGTTCAATATCGCGCAACAAACGTTTTACCAGAGTTCTAATTCACGTTAATGCAATCTTACATTGTTGCCAATAAATTAATATTGGAAGTAAAGACATCTTATCCTTTCAGTATTCCTATGAACATCAGTCTAGTAATTTCATGCTGTTTGTTAATATCTATTACTGACATTTTGATAGAAACAAAAAGCGCAGTTGTTTTGATTTTCATGATAGGACAGCCCAGTGGAAAAGACGTAGCAATTATTTTTATACCACATTAAAAATAATAAGGCAAAATAGCTGTGGAAATAACTTGTTGACGAAAGTGTGCCCCAATTCATTAGTAAATAGATATCCATGTTACATACATTGTGAGATCTTTTAAAGGCTTCCAGCAATCGTTATCTATAAACCTATGTATCTTACCACTTCGGTGCGTAAAATTTCATTACGGAATTCACTTATACAAGTTTGCGATAAGGTTTTATTAATACTGGTAGGTAGTTATATTATTTCTCAGTTGACTCTCTTGGAACGTGCCAATAAATAGGGCTCAATCATGTGATGAAACCAACAAAACGTGTTTCTACTGTTTTTGTTCAAGATATACGCCTTTTTATGAGTAGTTGAATATCAACTAAAACTTATTTCTACAGTCAAGTATAATTGAATGTAATTAACAAACCAGAGGTTAATAGTGGTCTGCAACTAGCTTCAAACACTTATTGGGGCTTCGGTGGCCGAGTGATCAAGGTAGTTCGTCTACTATTGATCACGTGGTCTGTCAACACTGAGATTGCGGGTTCGATTCTCAATGCAGGCATGGTTGTACTCGACTCCAATCTTAATTGACAAGAATTGCCAGTTTTCTTACCGCAGGTCGGGGGTTTTCTCCGGGTACTCCGGCTTCCTCCCTAAATACAAACTGGACGCCATGATATAGCTGAAAAATTGCTGAAAGTGGTGTTAAAACACCATTAAAACAAAAAAAAATCAACACTTATTTAACAGTAAGACCGAGCAAAATTAAACGAATTATCTGCAATTGTAATCGGATCAAATTTATGTTTAGCTACCTGAGGTAAGTTGTGTCCCTCAAATCAAGATGACATTACAAATCTTCGTTAAGGACTACACAGATCTCAAATTTCTAAGTTCTAAGTTATAAATCATTTGCATCTGTAGTTATCAAATAGATGATTTATAAAGTTTCAAATTTTAGAAGTTTTATATGCTATGAATATTAGTATTAATTACAAAACTTCAATGTCACACAATCACAATTAACAATTAGCACATATATTCACAACATCAAAATTAAACATAAACAATTAATCCATTTAGTTCAATTTATATATGTAGAAAAATGGATCTGCGTCAAGGTGGAGCTAATGTTATCGCTTTCTGCCCATCGTCTTTTCACCTTAATTTCTTTTCATTTAGCCAATTAATAGCATGAATTGGTCATGATTTCGAACGACGAACAAAAATCAACAACTCAACCTAATTTTAGGTCATGTCAGCTGAAAACAATTTTTGCCCCAACAATATATGTTGTATATTTTTATTGCATTATTCTTGTCATAAATAATGTACCTCATATGATACAAATATACATTTATACAGATGATAACAATATACTGGAATTTCTAATGTTAAACTCAAATGAAGAAATATACACTTTAGCAATTTATCATCTAAAACCTAGATACTGCATCTATATATCATACATAAAAACAATATTTCTCTTAGGAATTGTTTAGAATAAAACAATAGAAAGTCTTTTATGTTTCTACTATACAATTATGACATAAATGGCGATCCTGTATGTATAGTATGTGGATATTTTTGCTGTATATATATAATAATTGAGTTTATGAAGGAAGAGAGAAAAAAGCTAAAAGACACCACTTCAGAATCATATTTTTTGACATGTGATTACTTTATAGTTTAAACATATAAAAGTACACTTTTTTGTAACCACTTAGGATGTTTCCAAAACCAAAAATAAAATATTTGAATTTATGGAAGTTAACATGGTTTTTTAAATATAAGGTACATGTTTATTTTTCTTTCACACTGTTTCTTGGAGCGTGAAAGGTCTCTGACTAATATTTCTTCGATAGTCCGAAGCGCCAAACGAGATGAATGTTGCTACTAAAACAGAAATTGAGCAAAAACCAGCTTAAATCCGCATTGTATAAAAAAACGGAAGTGAAGCAGTTATTCCTATCTTTTCTATAAACAGATATTTTTCCACAATTAAGTTTATATCGACAAAACGGATAAATTATTTCTTATTGAAACCACTAGGTCAATCGAACTTAACTTGAAATATATATTACTTTAACTTGTCTCATTTTTGCATTTTACTTTTTACTCCCTTCACTTTAATTAGAAAATTTTACATAACATGTTTTGGCATTTTCCAGCGAAACCAGCTAGCTCCATCTGGAGTCTTATAATGGAAAGTGCTAATTGTTTAACATATATCTTAATCAAACATGATATTGAAGATCACTTTCAATATTGAATGGGATATCCCACTTATTCAACCCAGATGACTATCACGACGTAATTGTAATTCAGGTAACCGATGACGGGCTCCTTGGAGGCCCCCAGTTGGACCCGCAGTGCAATAAAACTTCTTTTGTCGACATGCGCTGAGATCGTAGACGTTCCAGTTAGATAATATTTGAACTTGTTATAAATTTGTTGCATTTTGATTAAAATAATCGGAACATCAGAACATAACTACAACATAGCTTGCGATAATACACACGATCTAGTATACATGTCAAACAGAATGAGTTCATTACTTTTATTGCCGTTCATTATAAGTGTGTGCTATTCATTTCTCTTGGAAAATACTTCACCAATTCCGAACTCAGAATTTCTGATGACTGACAAACAGTACTATACCCTTTTGGATATGATAACTCAGCTACAAGGACAACTCACAGAGGAGATACTTTATCGGCGACATCTTCAACAATCTGTTACTCAATTACAAACCGAACTAGCCCAGTCAAAAGCCGAATATGCTCAGCAGATCGTTGAACAGAAAAATAAATCAGATCTTATTGAACGAGGCTATAAAGAAATAGAAACCGATTGCGTGAACGCTCAAAACAAAATATTTCAACTAGAAAATGAACTATTGTCAGCTGTGAATAAAACCGATAATTTGAATCAGGACATTCAAAGCACAAATACCAAAGTTGATATTTTAATGTCGGAAAGGACTGCAAGAATAAATGATATGTTGGTGTTATATAATAAAACATTAACATTCGAACGCTCAATAGAAACCAATTTTCAGACACTGAACAATAGTTTCATTATTCAGTATGCAAATTTGGAAACCAAACTCGAGAATAAAATAGCACAAATCGGATCACACCAAAGTTTAACTGACGCAAAACTGTCATTGACTGTGAAACAAATAGAGAAAGTAAACGAAAAAGGTAATACATATTTACAATCCTATTATTATCGGCCTCAGACATTCAAAGATCAATCATTATTCTGCGGAAAGAGAAATATTTTGAAAGGACACGTTTTGTTTCTCAACATAATATTACAACAAAAACAACGGTAAAAAAATTACGTAAGCCACACACTTTTCGACAACTGAGAATTTAATAGTTGTTTTAAAATATAAAACTTTAGTTTGAATTTTTTCTCAAGCTATAAACAAAACCGCAATTTAAACTCAAATTCAGGTAATAAAAAACAAATCGTGGTCCGATAATAAGACAATGGTTGCTGTCTTACAGATTAACAGCATTTAAAGATCATTAAATGGCAGAGAGAACTAAAACGTTAATAATCTATGTTTTCGTTTACATGTAATAAGTAGTGCACTTGTAAACACCACTATCGACTAATAGTATGTAACTATGTATTATTGTTTAGCAGGTTTATAATATATAGAACGATATATACTTTACTACTCCAATGTTTTTTGTTTTGTATAACAAGGATTTAAAAAAAACATTTCGTTTCTAAATTCGTCCATCGTGGGTAAAACGCGGTTGATTTCATCACTTTTTCATTTGTATCTTTAAACTTTTGTTCAATTACGGTACCAATACACTGAAACATGTTGTTATTTTACATAATTTGTGCGTTGCAAATTTAGAAAAATAGTTTGTTCCGAATTCAATATTATCTAACAAGAGGTGACGATAAAAATAACCTTTTTCCTTTTAGTTGCGATGACAGCATGTTCCGATCATCACACCTACCCGAATGTATCTGATATAATTAAATTTCCAGATGTCAGATCATCAGTCGGCATTAACAAGGGCAATCCCTTCTGGTCCACTGGAAAATTTGCTTGTGAAAAACCGGGTCTTTACATGTTTGCTGCGAATATAATGAGCTCCACCAATCTTTCGGAGTATCAATTTTATAAGAATGGAAGTTATTTCACTAGAATATTTATCAAACCAAGCTTATCAACACCAGACTTTTATACTGCAAGTGGCGTAGTAGCTGTCGAGTTGGATGTCAATGATACCGTTCATGTAGGAATATTCCAAGCTCACATGGAACTATATGGATTGCAGTTCTCTTGTTTGACAGTGATAAAAATAAAATAATAGAACACAATAGTATTTTTATTTTATTTATTTATCTTTCATTTGTCATTTTAATAAATAAACATTTAATACATAAAAGCACATTTACTTATACAAATCTATAATAATATCTGATAATATTGTACAATAGTTACAGTTTAATTCTAAATATAATTTTATAATTCATAAAAACAATTTCACAAATATGGAAATAAAGCGTTTATTGACAGAAAAAAATCAATCAATAACCTACTTTGATCTGAACATAGTATGAATGAGCTTTGGCATATGTTTTCCAATTTCTGCACATTAACTTTTGCTAAACATTGCCATTAACTTTAATTGGATTGGTCCAATTTGAGCTGAAGTCGTATATAGAGGAAAAGTTAGTTTGGTTTTAATTTTAAATGGGGTTTTACGACACATAGTAATTGAATCAATCAGAACACCATGATCCGTGCCATTAAAAATATTTTCAGAGAATTTGTTCAAGCTCATTAGAATATTGTGATAGAAGTGGCTTCTTTTCGGCATGCAGTTAGAAAGATAAACTGCTGAATCATAAGTCGAATCCGCTAAGGCGATATTGCTGAGCTAACTACTGAACACAGATTTTATTAACGACGAGTGTGAACAATAAAGACATTTGTAATCCACGAAAAGAGAACATTGGTATACAGCAAGAACAATTCATGGAACAGCATTTTATTAATCGAACTATCAAGCAACACCGTGCAATTTGAACAAAAAAAAACAACAAAAGCAGAAGATAGTAAGACGTGATAAAAACTGTAAAGCAATAAGCAAAGACGAAGTGGTGAAAAAAAACAGAATAAAAGGAAAATTGACAAAAGAAAAAGCCATTAAAGATACTAAGGCTACACTTTTTACTACGACAGACTCGCGCTTGGTCGTTGCTCTCTACCCAAAACTGTTGAAAGGCAAAATGATTTAGATATTCATTAGCTAAGATACCACAATTCCAAAATGTTAAGCCAATCCAGATGTAATAACCGTAGAATTTAAAACATGCAATGTCGGTAAATTCAAACAATGACTGCATCAATGAATGAACAAACGTTAGAACAGAACTTTGTGCTGGTGGCTAACAGTTAACTATCTGAGACATCAACCCGTCGTGTAAGGAAAGAAATTATGACACTGCAAAGAAATCTTGAGTGATTTTAGAGATAAGTACTTTATAAACTACGTGAAATTAATTATAGAGACCATAGAACAGAAATAATACATCCAGACCATCTGTATAGGATTCAAAAGTCTAAAAATAATTTTCATATCCAGTTGCTGCAAATGAATGGGAATTACGTTTGTTGTAAAACGGGGGCTTCAATCGGTCTTCACGATCAATTTCCAAGTGAAAGTTAATATATGGTCTACGCATCTTTAAAATTAAGCTCATTTGTAAAGATACCACGCAGAGGAATACCAAGACGCGAAGTATTTGAAGATAAAAGATGATCTGCACGTTTATGGAAAATTTAGGGATTGCGTTTTCTTTATGGTGACCCTTGAATTCCGCTTAAATTGCCAGTCATTTCATGCTCACTTGAAAAGAAAACCTTGCAGACATATTATTTTTAACCATAATTCAGTCATATTCGATGGAAATGTCGGATTTATCGAAAGCTAATTTGTAATAATGAAACTTCAGACGGTTTCTTCGGATCTAAATATCGTACAGCAGATAAGATTAAGATTGTCGTTATGTTAGTTAAGGCTAGGTAACATGTTTTCAGTGCATTTAAAACAAAGTACTTCAAATTGTTTCATTCCACACTTAAGGAGTTAAGAAAGAAAATGTTATGATTTGAACATATTCTATGTCTTCTTTTTAATTGCTCACAAAGCAAATAAAAGGACAATGCAGCTAATTCTCAATTACACCAATCTATTTACAAACAAAGATGTACGGATGTGCATTTCCATGTTTTCAGTGCATTTAAAACAAAGTACTTTAAATTGTTTCATTCCACACTTAAGGAGTTAAGAAAGAAAATTTTAGGATTTAAACATATTTATGTCTTCGTTTTTAATTGCTCACAAAGCAAATAAAATGACAATGTAGCTAATTCTCAATTACACCAATCTACTTACAAACAAAGATGTACGGATGTGCATTTCCGAGTTGTTAACCTAAAGTCAATGAATACGGTATTTCCCTGAGGTTAAACAAGTTCTTTAATTTCAATTTTGTACTAGCAAAAATAATATTATCTTTGTTGAAACCATCAAATGAATCTTGCGTTTTTGGTTTCAACTTGTTCAATAGTTTCAGTTAAGAAACTCTTTATATTATCTTGTAAGTTTTTTACGAAGTTCTGCGCTGGTGATTTTGAATTTCCAATTGGCATAAATACATAAACTTTGTAGAGGACCATCCAAATAATATTAGTTGTAATTTTTGTTTTGATTGGTTAACCTTTTGCAGAGAAGGCTTATTTTTTTTACTTTTTTCCCATTAGGGTCCTATGTTATGAGAATAAAAATCACAAACGTATTAAAGGCCCATCAAATGACCATTCTGACAAAATTTGGTTTCAATTGGCCAAACTGTTATAGAAGATGATTTAAATGTTAAATGTTTACCGACGATGCTGACGGACGCAAAGTAATGACAATAGCTCAACCAACACATCGGGTGACATGGCACACTACAAAACTGATAAACAAGTGTTTGTTCTAAATATTGTAACTGTTGGTGACATTTGAAATCTTGAAAATGACTAGTATAAGTGTACTGACCATACTAAGCAAATAACAAGTTCAAGGAGACCAGATTGTGAGACGAAATATCCCGAACAAAGCAAACTAGTACAAACGTACATAAATGATAAGTTCAAGGACACACGATAGCCGAGACAAAATATTCTCACAAGATAATTTCAAGTCCGATTGCGGAGGCGCCAGTCTAAAGAAAATGAAAGATGTACTCCGCAAAATTGTTTCATGTTTCGCTTTTCGCGCCCTCAGTGCACACGCTAATAACTGCATGTTTGACTAACTGCTTGTTTCGGGTAAACTTCAAGCTTTATGACCATATCAAAGAAGGCTCCACGTCACGTCTAAGAGATGATCAAATCTCTGGACATAAGAAATAAATTGTTATTAGAAGCAGGTTTAAAATTTAACATATGCACCGTGGTTGGTTAGAAAAAAGGACAAGCAGGTCCGCAGTATTTGCTCTGCCTTATTCTGAAGATAAAATTATAAAGGACAAAGTTATTAAATTATTATTTAAATGCAGAGAAATGGACCTTATCCAAAAACTTTAACTTTGTCCCTGGACTGACACCTACCAGACACTCATGTACTAATCATTAGCAACCTATATACCAAATATTGCCATTCTGCCATGCATAGAACAGCCCCAATCCTTAAATTTTAACGTAGTCCATGGACTGTAAAATTGAGGTTAAGGTCGACAGTCATGTACTAGTCATCATTAATATATATACCAAATATTGTCATTCTACCATGCATGGTTACAGAGGAACTGCCTTAAACCTTTAACGTAGTTGCTGGACCATGAAATCGAGGTCCAGTTAAGGTAACACCTACCAAACAGTCATGTACTATTCTGACAAGTACTCATCATTAGCTATCACTGGACCGTATTTGACGGAACTAGGGCTTAAGGTTACAAAGATATAAAGCAAAATGTCCAAGTGTTGACGCTGCCGCCGCCGAATTCCATGTCTTGCCTCCAGCGACTATCGTCGCAGGCGAGACGAAAACGTATTGAACAATATGAAAATGGGCAAAGCAAGCGGACCAGGAGGTTGATACGTTGTCCGAGTAGGTAAGGCCTTGAGGTAATTTATCCAATAAGAATAAGTCGCTTAAAAAGGTCTATGAGTACTAAAGCATCATCAATTTTCAGAAATCTTGATGCTCATAAAACTTTGTCCGACATTCATGACAAATATGTTGTTGTGCCAGCAGATAAGGCCCCTAACAACATCATTTTAATCTGCAAAAACATTACATAGCGTGTTTAATTAATGAATTAAGCATGGTCAGTTCACTTGGCAATCCTACTTACACATTCACTGCGCTTTCAAAAGAGGAGATTATTGAAAATCACAAATTGTAACAGCATTAAAAAATTTGATTTTTCGACACTACTATACGGGCATCCCTCATGCGCAGCTTAAAACCAGACTTAAAGATCTTATAAAACGCTGCTTTTTCAAGAAAAATGGAAAGAGACGATATAAATACCTGGTATTTAGTCATGGTAGAACAAATTTCATAATCAATTACTCCAAATCTAATACTAAATATACTGAACACCAAATCTGTCACATGTTAGGTTTTCTGCTTGACAACATATTCGTCATGTTTGGAGGACATGTTTTTCAACAGACTGTTCGTATTCCAATGGGTACTGATTGTGCTCCACTCCTCGCCTACCTGATTTTGTACTCTTATGAGGCCGAGTTCCTAGAAGGCCTACTTAAGAAAATACTCTGGCCCAGACCTTTAATATTACACATTCCGCTATATTATAATGTTTTGTCCCTCCACAATGCTAAAACATTCAATTTACCTTAGCGAGCTTGAAATCAAAGACACAACCAATACACTAAGGTCAGCCTCTTACTTTGACCTACTTCTAGAAATAGACTAAGGAAAACTACAAACTAGACTCTACAACAAGCGCGATGACTTCAACTTTCCAATTGTCAACTTCACGTTCATCGACAGCAACATTCCAGCATATGGCATGTACATTTCACAACGTATACGTTATTCTAGATCCTGCTATCGTTATTCCGATTTTCTAGACCGATCACTGTTGACTGCTAATCTACTCTAACAAGGGTTTGTTGTACCTCGGTTGATGTTATCTCTCCAGAAGTTTTATGGTCGGAAGGAGGGAGTGTTCCATATAATTCCACTTCTTTTTTTCTACATTAAAATATTTCTTTTTGTAGACAATTGGACGTTTTAGTTTTGCATGTATTTACGTCAAATAATGGATGAAGTCACAGTGTTTTGAATTGTCAACTTAGTTGTATATGGGATGATATTGGTTGCTAAAATTCATTTATATTCAATTTTTTCGCCAGTCAGAGTCAGAGTCCCAGGAGGACTTTTAGGCCAGGTTGCTTCTGAAATATACAACCTACACTAGACCAGTACAGACCAACTTGTATATAGTTGTAACCAGATTTTTGTTTTGCTTTGGTCATTTTGTTTTTGCCAAAAAAAGAAACAGTCCGTCTGGGTCAATAACTGAGTCCAGAACGAAGTAGAAAAAACTGCAACTGATATAAACATGCTTTAAATACGTCCTGTGGAATTATTATCACACAATCAGAAACACATGCAGAATGCAGAATATTTGGCGTTTAATTTTTTTCATTTAAATGGTATATTTTTGCGTTTAAATGCAATAATTTTCATTTACATTGGTCACATTTTCCATTTAATTGGCACAACTTTTCATTCATGTGTAATATTTTTGTATTCAACTGGTATAATTTTTTATTTATATTCTATATATTTCATTTACATGCAAA
Organism: Limnoperna fortunei; assembly: GCA_944474755.1. Lineage (NCBI taxonomy): Eukaryota > Metazoa > Mollusca > Bivalvia > Mytilida > Modiolidae > Limnoperna > Limnoperna fortunei. Next base: position 73,670,039 of record OX104115.1, on the reverse strand, counting down.
ACATTTATTGGTATAATTTGTCATTTATATGCTATAACTGCATGATGGGAAATCGGTTTGACGTCAATGGGCCAAAATTTAAGCTAAAAAGAAGTTTTTGCACATACAATTAATGTTGTATATTTTTATTGCATTATGTGGTCATAAATAATGTTCCTCATATAATACAAATGTACATATATACAAAATAATTACTTTAACATGTACACAGATGATTACAATGTACTGGAATTTCTCATGTTAAAATCTAATGCAACAATATACACGAGAACCTGTAACACATAAAACTTAAATACTGTAATTTATATTTCAAAAATAAAAACAATGTCTTTTAGCCATTGTTAAGAATATAAAATTTAAACAAGTTCTATGATGTCTCTACTAAATAACCACAACAAATATTGCAGATTATTATTTATAGAGTAAGACATTTTTGCAGTAGATAATTAATAAGAGTTTAGTATGGAAACACAGAAATATAGCCAAAAACACTAGTTCAAAACCACTTAAAATATGTGCTGTTACAAAGGATTGAAACTAAAATCTAATATTTTATTGCAAATTGTCAAATCATTGACAGTAATTGTTACACACAAACACACAAAACCCCAAACCTCAAATAATTGCCAAAACTAGCAAAAAATATGTTTATTTAAATATAGCATATATTTAGCTATGACCGAATTCCACACTAGAAACAAGAAGATTGTTTGTTTGTTTGTTGGTGTTTAACGCCACTTTCAGCAATTTTTCAGCTATATCATGGCGTCCAGTGTTTATTGGGGAGGAAGACGGAGTACCCGGAGAAGACCCCCGACCTGCGGTAGGAAAACTGGCAATCCTTGTCAATTGAGATTGGAGTGGAGTACACCCGGCCTGCAGTGAGAATCGAACCCGCAATCTCATTGTTGACAGACCACGTGATCAATAGTAGACGAACTACCGTGACCACTCAGCCACCGAGGCCCCGAAACAAGAAGATGCTACTGCAACAATAACACAGAAGCACATAAGGACATACCATTAAATACTGACAAAAGTGTTGTGTGTTGAAACTGAACAATTATTCCAATTTATCCTTGTTTGTTTTTTATAGGTATTTATAATCATTTAGTTAGAAAATGGTTGGAAAGATAACTTTCATAATGAAAACACATAAAAAACATACATTGAAATAACAACAGGATGTTGCCAAATAGAGGATCTAATATTTGAAATATAAAACACTTTTCAAATAATAGGAAACAAGTATAAGTAAGAAAAAGCTAGTGTATTCACGTTTTTTTAAAGAAAAACATAAATCACATGAAAAAAAACAAACACGATTTTTTAAAAATAAAACTCAAAATGTTACTGCCAAAACCTGATACAAGCTTTTAGAATCCACGTGAAAAATCATTAAAAATATTAACTAATTTTAACTACATTTCTGCAGCATGCTTGAAATGTAAATGTAAAAATCTATTAATACATAAACTACTTATTTAACAAACAAAGAAAACATTAATTACCATAAATATTACTACTGCAGTCTCCTTTTTATTAAACTTCACTTTTCACTTTCAGAATAAAAAACTCAGAAAATTTTAGGTAACCAGAAATGGAATTGCCCATTGCTGTCCCCATTCCATATGTTTAGCTTCAATTGGCCAAAATGTTACAAGTGATGGAATCAACAGCTCAACCAGACGAGTCTAATGAGCTTCAAATTGCACAACAAAAAATGAACAAGCTATGAAATGGAAACTGCTCAGTGCATTTCTGTTAATTTTGCCTCAAGAGGACTTTATTATGGGACTATAATATGACTTCAACATACGCAAATAAACAGTTTTATTTTACCCACATCTAATATAGAGAAGCATATGCATTCACCTCATATGTACATAATCTCAAAAAGTCCTCAAAGAACCAATACTATATCATTTGTCAAAACAGCTCTTAAAAATCATTTAAAATAAACATAAATTAAACTAAACAGGCGAACATGAGAATATATAAATATATATTTAATTAAAAAACCCCAAATGATACAATATACTAAGACAGTAGAGGTTGTAATAATATACGATTAACTTTGTTCTATAGTTTGGGGTGGAGACCTGATGTTAGCTACAATAATGTAGCTCCTTTTTTTATGGACGGAGCTACAAAGAGGTCCCATTACTGGTAATGGAGCAAGCTTGGAGCGATTCACACCTGGGGGGTTTTATGCATATAATAAGCTATTTAACTGTTTCCCTAAATTGCTACATACTTTTTAATGTCTTTGAAGTTTAACCGATATTTCTACAACACCTTATTCGTGTCAGAACTGTAGTTTTTCACTTTATTTGTAATCATGGCATTTGTTATCAAAATTTGAATTTTGAAAGTGCATAATTTGTGAATCAATTTGGTAAAAATGTTCATGCGGATCAAGTTTTTTCCTGATTTATTGCATTAGCTGGGATCAAATTTTTACTGATACGATTCTAAAATTCTACACTCTACAATTTCAATATTATCAACAATGCCATGATTACGACAAAGTGTTAAAATTATTTAATTAGACATTGTAGAAAAATCAGCTGAATGGCAGAGAAAGGAAAAAATATAAATTACACAAAGATAGCAGTGTAATAGCGGAAAATTTGTATAAATCCCAAGAGTGTTTTTGCTCCATTACGAGTAATGGGAGGGACCTCTTTGTAGTTCCTTCCATAAAAAAGAGCTACATTATTGTAGCTAACCTGATGTAGGAGAAACAACTCAAATCATAATAAAAGCTGCTTTAAAAATTGTTTGACTACTTGTATAGGTAAACAATTTTAGAGTACGGTTCTATAGAAGCTATCTTATCAACTAATTATCAATTAAGGTTTAGAAAAAACAAACAATTTTCTAATACAGAATTATTTTTAACAGACATTCATTTATGTCTATAGACAGTAAAACCATCAGTGGGTTTTCCCATTGAATACTAGACCAAAAGTACATCAGATACTGAAATGCCAATACAAACTTTTTCAAGTTAAATATTTACCATACTATACTATCTTTATACTCACTCATTGGCAAGATAAAGTGAGGCTATTAAATATGTTTTCCTTACTTGACAAACGGATACTGACTACATGTTGACAGTACTTTTATTGGTGGAAAGTCAATAATGGCTGTTGAAAGGTGAACAATTTTATTATGATTAAATTGTCAGACAATACAGCACATTCATTCATTTAAACTGAATGATTTTAATAACATTATTGAAATATTTAATGTTTGGTGAATTAACCAGCTTTATTACATATTTATATAAATATCTTCAATCTGATTTGTTAAAAGTTAATCACATTGCATTTGCCGGATGCTTATTACATTCATAAACAGTGCATGTTGAAAATGATGAATGCCATGTCCCCAATAAAGCCAATAATGTGAAATGAAAATGAGAAATCCAATAAACAGCCTTGTTGTATATGAATTATCTTCCAACTAAAGTTAACAAGTGTGGACACAGAAAAACGTCTCGCCTGCATTCCGCATCAGTAACGAAAATAAATTTCGTCATAAGCATTACGTAAATAGCATTAAATATCAGCAGCGGCCTGTATACAAAATATTGTCACCATACCCTGCATAGTTACAGGGGAACAGCCGTAACCCAAAAACTTTAACATAGTCACTGGACCGTGAAATTGAGGTCAAGGTCAGGTGGAACCTACCAGACAGTCATGAACTATTCATCAGCAACCTATATACCAAATATTGTCATCCTACCATGCGTAGTTACAGAGGAACTATCGTAACCCAAAAACTTTAATGCAGTCGCTTGACCGTGAAATTGAGGTCAAGGTCAGGTGACACCTACCAGACAGTCATGTACTAGTCATCAGCAACCTATATACCAAATATTGTCATCCTACCATGCGTAGTTACAGAGGAACTGTCGTAACCCCAAAACTTTAACGTAGTCGCTGGACCGTGAAAAAGAGGTCAAGGTCAGGTGACCCCTACCAGACAGTCATGTACTAGTCATCAGCAACCTATACACCTAATATTGTCATCCTACCATGCATAGTTACAGAGGAACTGTCTTAACCCCAAAACTTTAACGTAGTCGCTGGACCGTGAAATTGAGGTCAAGGTCAGGTGACACCTACCAGACAGTCATGTACTAGTCATCAGCAACCTATACACCAAATATTGTCATCCTACCATGCGTAGTTACAGAGGAACTGTCGTAACCCCAAAACTTTAACATAGTTGCTGGACCGTGAAATTGAGGTCAAGGTCAGGTGACACCTACCAGACAGTCATGTACTAGTCATCAGCAACCTATACACCAAATATTGTCATCCTACCATGCATAGTTACAGAGGAACTGTCGTAACCCAAAAACTTTAACGTAGTCACTGGACTGTGAAATTGAGGTCAAGGTCAGGTGACAGGTGACTGACTGGCAAGTACTCATCATAAGCTACCTCTGGACCAAATTTGATGGACCTAGGGCTTGGGCTTACAAAGATATGAAGCAAGATGTCAAGTGTTTACGCCGCCGCCGGATTCCCATACATATGTCTCGCCTCCAGCGACTTTCGTTGCAGGCGAGACAAAAACAGAATGAAGATTCACCAATATATGTTTGTATTTTTTGTAAATTCTGTAAATATAAACATTTGATATGGTTCCTATTTTGGACATTTTGTTCATTCATTTTACACAAGTGTGGACACAGAAAAACGTCTCGCCTGAATTCCGCATCAGTAACGAAAATAAATTTCGTCATAAGCATTACGTAAATAGCATTAATTATGAGCAGCGGCCTGTATACCAATTATTGTCACCATACTATGCATAGTTACAGAGGAACTGTCCTAATACAAAAACTTTAACGAAGTCGCTGAACCGTTAAATTGAGGTCAAGGTCAGGTGACACCTACCAGACAATCATTTACTATTCATCAGCAACCTATATACCAAATATTGTCATCCTACCATGCTTGGTTACAGGGGAACAGCAGTAACCTAAAAACTTTAACGTAGTCACTGGACCGTGAAATTGAGGTCAAGGTCAAATGGCACCTACCAGACAGTCATTTACTATTCATCAGCAACCTTTATACCAAATATTGTCATCCTACCATGTGTAGTTACAGAGGAACTGTCGTAACCCAAAAACTTTAACGTAGTCGCTGGACCGTGAAATTGAGGTCAAGGTCAGGTGACACCTACCAGACAGTCATGTACTAGTCATCAGCAACCTATATACCAAATATTGTCATCCTACCATGCGTAGTTACAGAGGAACTGTCGTAACCCAAAAACTTTAACGTAGTCGCTGGACCGTGAAAATGAGGTCAAGGTCAGGTGACACCTACCAGACAGTCATGAACTAGTCATCAGCAACCTATATACCAAATATTGTCATCCTACCATGCGTGGTTACAGAGGAACTGTCGTAACCCAAAAACTTTAACGTAGTCGCTGGACCGTGAAATTGAGGTCAAGGTCAGGTGACACCTACCAGACAGTCATGTACTAGTCATCAGCAACCTATATACCAAATATTGTCATCCTACCATGGGTGGTTACAGAGGAACTGTCGTAACCCAAAAACTTTAACGTAGTCGCTGGACCGTGAAATTGAGGTCAAGGTCAGGTGACACCTACCAGACAGTCATGTACTAGTCATCAGCAACCTATACACCAAATATTGTCATCCTACCATGCGTAGTTACAGAGGAACTGTCGTAACCCAAAAACTTTAACGTAGCCGCTGGACCGTGAAATTGTGGTCAAGGTCAGGTGACAGGTGACTGACTGGCAAGTACTCATCATAAGCTACCTCTGGACCAAATTTGATGGACCTAGGGCTTGGGCTTACAAAGATATGAAGCAAGATGTCAAGTGTTTACGCCGCCGCCGCCGCCGCCGCCGCCGCCGGATTCCCATACATATGTCTCGCCTCCAGCGACTTTCGTCGCAGGCGAGACAAAAACTGTTACAGATTTTTGAGAAAATAACACATTATCACCATATTACTAGTTGAATATGGATTGCCTCCACAAAGTGTTAGATTCTGTAAGTATAAGATGATAAGATATTCCTTTTTAAACCAATCGTCATGAAACTTTTTGCTTCACTAATACAAGGGAAATAAAAGTAGATAATTTTTGGGGAAAAACAGAGACCCATAGTAAACTGCCAACCATCAACGATATTATTGACACAATATGTGATGCTTTGTACTACTGTAAAATATTCAATCTTGACTAATGAACAATTTAAGCTGTTTTGACAACAAATCCTTAATATTTTAACAATGTAAATAAATATGGAATGATTTTGATATCATGTATGCGATATAATTAACCAACTTATAACAAAATAAAACAGGAATAATGGATAAACTGCTAAAGCTTTTCTTTTAGGAGGCTGAGACTCTGCCAGGAATGCTGTAGATGCTGAAAAATAAATCATATTTATTATAGGATGTTTGTTTATTTATTAATTATTACATTAACCATAGCTACAACAATGCAAGCAGTTAATGCAGGTTCTGTTATGATTTTTTATCTTGACGTAGCTACAAAGAGGTCCCATTACTTGAAATAGAACAAACAAGCCTATTGGTTAAATACATATAAACCCTTACTAAACCATGGAAACGGTTTAACCATAGACATTTAACACAGTGTGGTAGTTGTTCCAGGTCAGGATATGGCACTCACTGGTAATGGTCTGTCTTTTCACATGAAAATCAACTTCTGTTATTTTGTATTTCCCTTCAACTTAGTTGAATTCAGTGAATATTTGAATTTAATCTACTCTAGTGCACCTTAAATTAAAGACACAACCAATACACTTAGGTCCACCTCTTACTTTCACAAATTACAAGTCATGCTATATCTTGCAATCTATATTCTATGACCAGAAACTGCAGCTGACTACTAAGCTACACAAACAGTGTTTGTTGAATCTAGGTTTATGTTAAACTTTCCGCAGTTATATGGCCATCACCAATACTTAATTGATTGTTACAGGAAAAGTCTCGCAAATGATCCAGCACTTTCACCATAGGTTGTCTTTCCACTTCAGAATTTGACTTTTTTCCATGATATGACAATGATTAACTTGATGGGTGTATAATTTGAGGCAGGCACTGCTGAAACATCTGGAGCACCTGAGTGCACCTATGGTTTTCACTGAATTTCTGCTTTTGTGTTTTTAGTTTTTTGTTTCGTGTTGAATATATTTTTCTGAATAGGGATTTGTGATCATTGTTTGACTTTTGTCTCTTGATTTCTTTGCATTTTTATTTTTTTCTGTTCTCACAATAAATTAACATTTTTTCTATAAAGATTTTACTTTTGCTTCTTTCACATGACTTATAATTCTATAAAAATTAAAATGCTGTTTTGCATCAGTGGTGACTTACAAAATGTAAGAACAACCTGACAACTTTGAAAAAATTAAAGAAAAATAATAAGATTTATTGTCTTAAAATTACGCTGGCTGACAGAAGGCAACTGTTAAACTAGTTTAATTGTCTTAGTACATAATACTTACCAAATGTGGACCATGCAAAGGCTAAAACGACAACAATAAATCTAACTATAAACAAAGCTGTTGTCTGCTGAGCTATTAATACTAATCGACAAATTATTAAGGAAACAGTCAATGGACACACACAGTAACCCAGTACGCATATACTCTGGAAAATTGATCTGAAATAGAATTATTAATGCTATTAAAAATAAACTGTTTTGCAAATGACAACAAAATATATACTTTACAAAATACAGATCTTAAAATGATTATCTATGCATGGGAGAAGGATATTATCATACTGTCTTCTAAGAAATTTACCCCTAATAGTTGAACATTTCTTATCATTTTGGTAATTTTAATTAATTGATTTTCTGGGCCACAGCAAGAAATTGATTGACCTGAAATCTTACGGTAGATAACATGAACAAAAAATGCTGATGTTGTTGAATTGATGACTGTGTGCTTATTTCCTGAACTTATGATCTGACTGCATAAATGCATCAAAATTTAAGTATATGTGGCTGATGAAACTTTGTGATTGTTGAATAACAACTGAACATGGATATAAACACAATTTCTGGAGATTTACATATAATGATTAAATTTATTGAAATAATTTCATAGAGTTTGTAATCACAATATGTTTTCTAACATATTACGCCCCCTACCACCACTTAAGTCCATGCTATACTGACATATAACCCCGACACTCTGTGATATACTTACATAGTACCCAAGAGAGTCTGTGATGTACTTACATATTAACCCCGACACTCTGTGATATACTTACATATTACCCCCGAGAGTCTGTGATGTACTTACATATTAACCCCGACACTCTGTGATATACTTACATATTACCCCCGAGAGTCTGTGATGTACTTACATATTAACCCCTGACAGTCTGTGATATACTTACATATTACCCCCTAGCAGTTTAATATTTAATGTGACAACCATAGCTCCAACCCAGTATATTACAAAAACCTCTGCAAACTGTGGACCACCACTTGATTCTTCCTTTTTATCATCATCATGCGATCCTTCCAACATCCTAGAATTACAAAAGGTAACAAATCGTATAAATGTTCTAAATTAGCACCTTCAACAGAAATTCTAGTTTTCAATTCTATACAGTGCTGTAACAATAACACTTTTCCTGATATGTATTATCGATATTGGAATACATAGGTCATGATGCTATACATATCATGATATTTGAAACTCGTAGAAACTGCATTTCTAAAATATGCAAAATAATATTATCATAAGTTTCTTGACTGATTATTTTTATTGGTATATTATTTGTATTTGTATTGCTATTATATATTTGAACTATAATAGCACTTTTATTAATTCAAGATATTGCTTCCATCATTGTTTAATGAAGAAATAATTCATGGAGGCTATGGTTTATCATCGTTGTACAACTAGATGGCTATTTATGTAGCATTATTCGAATGACATAAATGGCCATCCCATTGTAAAACAATGATAAACCTGAGCCTCCATGAAATGTTTCTATTCCAGTAAAACAATTGCGGCAAATTTAGGATATTGACGTACTTATAGCCAACACCAATTGTGTCATAACCTGGCTGTTCAATCAATGTAACACACAATATGTTGCAAGGGATGATTATAGAATGTTTTGCTATACATAAGATTTAAATAGGTCCTACACAATAGCATTAAGGTGAGAGTTACAAGTGTAATCTGAGCATGCTTTAAAGACATGCCCTCATCGTTGTGTTACAAATACATACATTATTTTTTATTATGGTTGTGTTTTCGTAACAATTAAAGCATGTCATACTCAAATATATTTTTACTAACTAAAAGAAGCAAAAGAACAAGTGCAGCAACAATTCCTACTGCTGTTGTTTATCAGTTTACCATTTTTGATACCCTGAATGTCATGAAGATGTATATGCTGACAAACAATTTTGTGTACACATCTAAACATCATATGAGGTCAAGAAAACCTAAATCTAAATGTTTTTCCTATAATATTCTGTAAGAACATACATATATGATGCATGCATAATTTTCAAAAATAATTTTCTTAACATAAAGACCCTATGAGTCATTAATTACCATACCATCTGATTATATACAATAAAGAGTTACCGCCAACTTTTTCTACAATTTTTTAATACTGTATATTGTTTAGTGTCAGCTGTGCTATATTTAAATGTAAAATGGCTAGAATGTCATGTCTACTTTGTACATTAAGACTGCATGCTGAATGAATATTTCAATTGCTAGCATAACAATAACAGTAAGTCACAACACTCGGACACATAATAATTCCAAACTGAACAACCCTAATGTACTTATAAAAGTGTGGAACAGATCAAAGATTAAACTCACAAAAATCCAACATTCCTGACAAGCTATAGTAGTACATGCACACCATAGAGGTAGTAGTTCAAGTTTGATAAATGACACAAGGATTTTCAAGACAGGAACTGTTTGAAAATAATTTAAATACTCACATTGCCATAAATACACATAAAATTAGAGGTCCCCAAAGGTCCCCTGAAAAAAACATTGCAATATTATATTTATACATATTTGCACTCAAATGCAAGTGTTTTTAAAATGAGTGTTTTTATACCAGACATGTATCATGTCCAAGTGTTGGGTATTGAAGCTTCCGGTAGTATAACTGTATTGGTTCCAGACATAACAGCTATACAAGGCCCAATAAGGCCTCCCTTGGACATTATATAGGTCTTATATAATGACAGTAAAATTTGATTCATTTATGCACTTTTGGCAAAATAAGTCTTTAGTAAATTCCCTTTGACATCAACGACAAAATAAGGAGCTAAATTCACTTCATGTTTGAAATTTAAAACCATCTAGCGAAGTTGACAAGTTCCATAATAAATTTACATAACACCCAACAAGTGATATGGTTTTTTCACATTCATATTTTTATTTACATTACCATATTAAGTGAGATACCTGTAATGGTATTGGGTTTGTTTATCCTACATTGGCCCTTTTATTTACCAAGATCCAAGTTGTTAGGACAATTTTACATGAATTTTACTTAACTGTTTAAACTGATATATACTTGTGTGTACAATATTTGCACATTCCATATTACATTGTAACTGACTCACATAAAATTAGAAAATCTCCATGCATATGGGAAAAATCCACAGTAACATGTTAGGACCATAAAAGATTGTATGCTATATAAATGTTAGATATTTATGTTTTCAGAAAATATATGATAACACAACATCTATAAACTGTCACAGAGGATCCAGACACCCAGTCAACAATCATTCTGTGTAGACAGGCAGCAGATACAGTATGGTGAAGCTGGAGTACACATGGTGCTAATATTTTAATACTGATTTAATCAATGTTTGCTAGTACATGTATTAGACTCATGGATGAAGAAAAATTAAAATTCTGGTTCCATAATGTGTATAAACTTACATTCCTTAAGTAAAGTTTTACTCTGTTTAGGATATAACACATGCCAGAATTTAATTCCAACTGCTTTCAGATCTCTTAACTGAAATATAAATTAAAATTATCATATTTATCTAATTACTATGTTCTACTTCCCTTTTTATATTCAATATACATGTAAATGTAGCTGTAAAGATGGTTTTCTTAATTTGTTTGAATGGGGTTTAATGCCAGTGCTAGACAAAAATCAGCTATATTATATTGTCCTACATGTATCTGTATTGCAGGATAAACCTGGAGTACACATGGAAAACAGAAAACAGGAAAACTGGCAATTTAAGTCTGTCTCATCTTTCTGTACATTTTTCTCTAAGGTATGACCTACTTGGTTTCGGTCTATGAGGATAGATATTGAGGTAGACCTAATGTTTATGCAGTTTTTCATGCTTAGCTGATTTTGACATAAACTAAATTTTTGCATCAACCTAAGTAAGTCTTCGGTAATAAAAAATGTTCATAAACCTGATCAGCTGTTGCTTACTAGTACCCAGTATATAAATTGTTAATTTGTTTTAAGTTCACACATGCCTGTGTATAATAAAAGAAAATGCTGCATGGCAGTCACAACCTGACGAAATAAGAGTTACTTGCCGACAGTATAATAAATAATTAAATCTAGCAAAACCTTGCCAATAAAAAATTTACCTTTCACGTAACTCAACATTTTTTTATTGTAGAAATTGAAATGTGTTATCTTTTTAGATGTTATTTTTCTTGCTGGATGTTTAATCATGTTCTAAAAATGTCTGGTATTTTTACTCACTAGACGAATGTGTTCCGATTTATAATTTATCTTGTTCTAAATATAACAGCTTAATATTTGAACTTCTGGATATTTAAGCATGTTCTTCTTTTATCACTGAATTTTTTATTATATATGTTATAAATACAGCTGCTTATACATATGTTATAAATACAGCTGCTTATACATATGTTATAAATACAGCTGCTTATACATGTTATATATATATACAGCTGCTTGTACATATGTTATATATACAGCTGCTTATAAATATGTTATAAATACAGCTGCTTATAAATATGTTATAAATACAGCTGCTTATACATATGTTATAAATACAGCTGCTTATAAATATGTTATAAATACAGCTGCTTATACATATGTTATATATACAGCTGCTTATAAATATGTTATATATACAGCTGCTTATACATATGTTATATATACAGCTGCTTATACATATGTTATATATACAGCTGCTTATACATGTGTTATATATACAGCTGCTTATACATGTTATAAATACAGCTGCTTATAAATATGTTATATATATACAGCTGCTTATACTAGTAAATATGTTATATATATACAGCTGCTTATAAATATGTTATAAATACAGCTGCTTATACATATGTTATAAATACAGCTGCTTATACATATGTTATAAATACAGCTGCTTATAAATATGTTATATATACAGCTGCTTATACATGTTATAAATACAGCTGCTTATAAATATGTTATATATATACAGCTGCTTATAAATATGTTATATATATATACAGCTGCTTATAAATATGTAATAAATACAGCTGCTTATACATATGTTATATATACAGCTGCTTATACATATGTTATAAATACAGCTGCTTATAAATATGTAATAAATACAGCTGCTTATACATATGTTATATATATACAGCTGCTTATAAATATGTTATAAATACAGCTGCTTATACATATAATAAAATACAGCTGCTTATAAATATTTTTTAAAAACAGCTGCTTATACATATGTTATAAATACAGCTGCTTATTATATCATTATACTCGCTAGACATTACACATTAATTAATCTGTTCAATCATGTTTAAGCCCAAAGTCAGAGTCTTTGTTAAAATATTTGAAAAAAATAATGGACACTGTTGAGAGTATTGCACTTACGATTGTGTCTCGGACTGGTTCATCAAGCGTATTGAATTCTTCATCATCAGCTTTAAAACCAGGTGCAGAAATGTCTCCTTCTAAAGGGACTTCATTCATACCCTGTACAACAAAAATATGTTATTAAAATTATGCAAAAACAAATGCAGCTGCTTGAAGTTTGTTCGACACTAAAGCTTCTAAATAATAACAGAAATGTTATTTTATACTTGTATTGTGGTCAGTACATGTACATTTATGAAACCTTAAATAGTGCATGTAATTTTAGCTACTAGTACATGTTACTGTAGAGTATTCTGTATAAAAATGCAATGTATAAAACGACATCTCCATTGTTTTAAATTGATTTCTAAGTCACATAACAAGAAATTAATATTCTGAATGCTAATTTCCAGAATAGCCTATACATGTAGGATAAAAAAAGCTACAGGATTTTTAAGAGTTTATTATTAATAAAAATTTTAAAAAGTAAACACAAAATTTGTTCGTTAGTAATGTGAGTCATCAAAAAATGGAAACGGTTCAACGGATTTGGGAATATACAGTACATGTACTGTAGGTAACAGCAAGCGGGTAAGTTCCCTTTTTTGTCTGATGTTCATTGTGGTCCTTAAACACATGTGTAGCACAATATTAGGTCTGGTCATATTGTAAAAAAAATAGTGTTAAGCTTAAATTTATGACAGTTGATTTCAAAATCATTGTTCTTCCATACTGCAAAGAAATTTGACAACTGTAAAGAAATATTAAATACATGTGTTAATAACTCTTAATTGGCCTGGTACAGATCAATCAACAGAAACTGATACAGTCATAATAGTAAAATAATGGTCAATTTTTAATTGTGGTGAGATGGAGAAAAATACAGCAACCCTGTGAGGTCTCTACCATGTTTTGATGCTCTTACAATAACTGTATAGTGTAACTAGTTATCACAATGGAGCAGTGTTCCTGTAATATGACTGATCGCAGAACATGACATGCAAAGTTTTGCATTTGGCATGCAAAGTTTTAAGTATGCTGTGAACTGATCAAATTCTGGGCACAAATTTATTTGGTGGACAATTTTTCTATATGACTTTCCAAATGCCACTGATCAGAGATTTTCGACTTTCAAAAAAGTCTTGCGAACTTCAGTTGGAGAAACGGTAACGGCAGTTTTTCCCATACCGTGTGCATACTCATCATGATAAAAAAACATTGTTACAGTATGACATCATATAAAAGAAATAATGATCCTTTAAAAATCAACCTACTTGAATACTTAAAGTAGTTTGGCTGAAGTCAGTTGGCACTTCAATTAAAGATGTTTTACCCTGAAGATAAAAAAACTTTAGATAACATTGGGCTTCTATATGTAATTGATGTCAAATCAAGTCACCCAAAAATATGGAAAAATAAAAAAATAAGAAAGAAAAAAAAGCAATTTACTGTGTACTACATGTAGTTGATGGTGTGGTGTTTTATGTATACACTGTCACACCTGTTACAGCAACAAAAAATAATGAAACAACAGTTTTGGTATATCAGCAACTGTCGACCCTAGAGAAAAATTTTACTAATCCTACAAGGCTAAACTTCAGTTAAACCAAAGCAGTACAATGTATTTACTGGACTCAAGTATTGGGATAGTGTTTAGGGTCAAGGATTTAAGTTTTTACTACTAAAACAAACTTAAGAAATGTTATTATTTTCCCAAAGTGCATATGCTTTTAAGAATATAAAACACTGAAAAAAAAAATACAAAAATTAGTAGGCAGGATTTGAAGTAATCAAGATCTTCATTTTAGTCAGGTTATTATTTTTTTTTTTTTGAATTCCATGTGTAATCAGAAATATGTTTTCTTATACCTTTAAGGAATAATTAAGCTCAATTTAGACAATATTTGTCAAACTCTGAATTAAATTTATACAGATGCACCTGTATCCTGCCAATTAAGGCTAAAATACAAATACATTCCATGAAGTGTCTCAATGATAAAAACACCTCCTCTCTAAAAAATAGGTACAATACTCAATTACAGGTAACGCAGAGGCTTTCTCTGGCAAGTAATTCTCACCACCTGATCTTTTTTACAGTTTTGTGAAAAAATTGTCATTTTAAAATTGATTACTGTTGCGTAGTTGTCACCAATGACGGTGCAATGTACTACAGTACGCCCAGAGTGTATGGTCACTCAAACACTCTACACAGTGTAGAGTGTTTCACGGTGTTACACCGAAAATTTTGAGTGTAGACACTCAAAATCACCCACAGCTTATCTCTACCCCCAAATTGCAAAAAATAATTGTTTATTCAATTTGTTGTTAGTCACTCTTGCATTACCAACAGCTATAGACTGGTAAAGTCATGTCAATATGAAGAATTTAGAACTTTAAAAATTTTTAATAAATTTTCGTAAAAAAATCGGAACTTGCACTAGAACTGATTTTTAAGAACAACTTGATATACGGTCATTAAAGAATAAGATTATACAGTCCTTAGTTCAAGTAACAACAAACGATATACCAGTGATGATGTGTTTTGTACTTATTATTTCATATACATCATATCAATTTGGTTTTTTGCCGGCAATACACTAATGTTAACGTTTTCTCTAGACAAGGTGCACGTGACAAAAATAAATGCACAACTGTTTAACCACGCATTCAGCAGAAAGTAATCGAGGTCAAATATACATTTACATCTTTAATGTAAGAAAACCATGAAATAAAAATAGGTTTCATTTAAAACATTATCCGTATACACATAAAAAATGTCATTTTTTTTAACCCGAATTTGACCCATATTAGAGATAAAAATAGATCGATTGGTTTATGTGCCAAGTAACTGTTATCGGTATAACGATGATTGTTGTTTTTATCATTCCAGTTTCATTATGTTTTTACTGAAATAATATGCCAATTTAGTTTTGTTTGTCCAAAAAATTGACAATAGGCATACACTTAAAGTATTTTTCTCCCTACTCTAGACTAAAGCCACGTGTAACATGTACATAAATACACAACTGACCTGTTTAACCGTGTGCTTTGCATAAAGTATAAGTCAGGAAAAAAGTTTTACATTTAACTTCATTATTGCCAAAATAAAAAAAGGTAAGTTCTGTTTGAAAAAAAAATTCTTTTTCACGTAAAATAGTTTTGAAAATACAATGCTGACCGAAATAGAAATAAATAAAAATTGGTTTCCAGGCATGCGCACGACACAATTTGCATAAAGTCGCGAAGTGAAAGAAGCTAACTGTGAATTGTACTAGCACACATGGATTTATCAAGGATCTCGTAGGGTCCGTTATTCGGACCCATTCCCAATGCAAAATATCCTATTTTTTTCCCAATTTCTACTGCTAAAATTCCCAATGCTGCCGATTCCCAATTTATGTATCGTAATAAATTTGACGGTGTTTAAAACTGGTAAAAACATAGTTTTCTAATCAAAGTGAAACACGTATTTGAAACCGGAAATGATTTTAAGATCTCCAATAAAGAGGAAGAAATATTCGATATCTTGATCATTTTTGCGTTTGTAAAAAGGGAGCGTGGTGTTTGTCATTTAGATATATTATGAATTGATGTTTATTTCAAAATTGTGTTCTTGTTTTTCCCAATTTCAAGCAAATGCCGATACAAATTTCCCAAACTTCCCTCAGGGTCCTTTTTCCCAAAAAAACCAGGTAGACCCATGGCACAGCTCACTCTCCTCAGACTTCCAGGATTGCAATAAATCAAATTGTTAACGTTGTTGAAACCACTAAAGTTGCTAATTATTTATAATTAATTTTTAAATATAGATAAAGACCGACAAGTAATTTCTACATGCGCAAAACAAAAGTTGAAAAGAAAAATCGTGAAGTTCGAAGATTGAACACATTTTAATTTTGTACATGTAGTAATGAGAAAAGCAAGACATTAGTTGGTTCATTTTCTACACCCTGAAAATTCGAAAAACACAGTGTCACACCGTGTTACACCCGAAAGTCGGTACATCAAAGGGATTAATTTTAAGGTGGTGATAGATAATAACACTCTGAAACACTGTGATTCTCCGAGAAAATTTCGGTGATACACCGTGTAACACCGAGAAATTTCTCTAATTTGAGTGTTTGAGTGACCACACACTCTGGGCGTACTGTAGTAAATGTAGACGTAGAAACGTAACTTGGATGGAACATAGAGAAAACTGTTAAATGAAACCGTTGCCATAGATTTTAATGTGAAAATATATAACAGCAAAGTCAACAAAATGGCTAGAATTGCTTCTTTCATAGTGAGAACTACTCTTTGACAAGTATACACCAAGAATATGTTCGAAAATGAGTATAACTTCAAATGAAGGGTTTAATTTTTTACACAGCTTTATATGTAAAGTTATTTTGTGCATAAATGAACACCAACACTTCCTGTATTACATTTACAACTATTGGTTTACTTTAACCAATTGCCTGTATGTCTGTAATTTAATTCAGTTTTTACAAGACCACAATAATTTAAAATTGTTCGACTGTATTTATTTCCTATTTATATATTTTCAATGACTGTTAATGTTTAAAGGGTGCTAAAAGTTACTGAAGAATAAATAAAATGTAAAAGGTCATCAATGAATTGATGGAATGAAGAAATTTGGTGTCAATTTGAGAACCTCTTGCTCGTGGAAATCCACGTCAGCCATGACAGCAAATTTGTTATTCGAATGCAAACAGTACTCGGATATAATAAATTAGTTGAAGGTAAAGTCCCGAGTAAATCGAAAAATAAACTGACGTGGTCGGTCTATTTCTTTTGTTTGTGTATTTAGGGGAGCTAATCAATAATCGCAAAACGAAAGAAGGAAAACACCCGGTACCACGTGAAAATATAATGATGACTATACACTTACATGATCAACGTCTGCGTCGATAATAATGTGGAGCAAACTTGTATTAGCTTTTTTCTTGGTGTGTACATTTTGTCAAACAAAAGCAACGAAAAATGAAGAAGAGACAGTTGTCACAGGAAAAATTTCATCTTTGGAAAAATGTAAGCTGTAGAAATATTAGTAAAATAAAATTCATGCCCCATCCATATAGCAATAAATTCAGAAATGTGACAACGGACAAAGTCAAGTCAATCAACACTCAATCACACCTAGATTGCAATGTAGACACACTCGATTGATTGTTTTATTTCCTATTGCCTGTATATGATTCATGTAGTTCCATTAATAAAACCTCTCATTTCATGTTTATTTTCAACATTTTTTTATCGGATATTGATATTTTATATGTAAAAGTCAGATGAAAATGATAAATATAAACGTGAAATGGGAGGTTTTATGTTATAGAACTAATGATTCATGGTGAGACTTAACTGAGGGTAATAAATTGTACAAAAAGAGAAAATAAAATCGTGTTAGGTTTTGGTTACAACAAGCAATGTAGTTTTGAAGGAGATAGACAAAGACAAGACAACTAAAGCTTTAATTTCGTGCAGCTGTGCTATACAAAACAGTGACTATTTGGTACTATTTCCTGTTGTAGATTAAAGCTGTGGATAATGACACTTGGACTTGTCGGCCATACTTTTTTTCGTCCATAGTAAATCTTGTCCACAGTAGACATCGGCCCCTGACATTTCGGCCATACTATTTATGTTGGTATATTATTGATTTATTCAAAATGAAGTTATCTTTTAATATTTCAAAGAGGATTCGTTTTTGTGTGGTAAAATAATCAAAGTAAATGCCATTGCTGATGATAATAATAAGTTTAATCCCGGAGATTAATAACATATTTTACAGACATGTTTATATCATGGGTTTCTTGAATATTCATGGAGATGTTGAAAGACGGGTCAATAATACTCTGGCTGGTGAATCTGGTCTGACTGGTGACACTGGTCTGGCTGGTGACTCTGGTCTGGCTGGTGATACTGGTCTGGCTGGTGATACCGCCACGTCCATATTTTCAGGACCGTGCTGTATCGGCTGTATACATTTCGCGCAGTTGAAAATGACGTCTATCTCTTCATTTACAAGCTGTTTGTAAACGGCTGCGGAAATTCCTAAAAGATCAAACAAGACACATGTTTTGCAAACATATTTAACAGCATTATATACATGTATCAACATTAATATGAAAGATACATGTAGCTATAGTTTCGATTGTTAAAGACACTAATGCATTTTCATAAAAATCGTATCTAAAATAAATCTTATATTCTATATCAAATCAGTGAAAGTATTTACTATCTACAGTTTACAAGTACAGTCAATTAAAACAAATATTTTTTGCTGAAATAATCTTCTGCTTACCAGTATTACAAAGACGATGTTGCCAGTTATCACAAGTTTCACATTGTAAGGCATGCTGCCTAGGACGCACAGGTTGATCGCACGAAGAACATAGATACACCATGGTGACCAAAACATTTGTGAGAAAAAGTCTCTCCTTGTGCTCCCCTTTTATGCATCTTAGTCGGTTCTACAAAGATTACTCAATGTGCTGGGATATTCCTTTATATTTTCTCCAAACTCTTATCTCTATTGAAGTTGGCTTGTTCTGTAGCATGGTTCATCCTTTGATATTTAAAAATGTTGTTTTGGTTAATTGACATCAAAGATTTTTTTTGGTCTAATTGGTGTGTAATTTCTTATAATTATTCTTTAATCATTCATTTCTTAATTAATTAATCAAAGATTGACGATGATTTATAATTAAAATACTAACATATTAATTAATATTATGATTTTATTTTAGGATTAATATCTAATGTTTCATTGGTAATATCATTTTTTTCAATCAACCTTGGTTTTTTTAAATAACTTTATTTAAAAATATATATATATTAAATCCATGGCCGATGCAGTATGGCCGATCTGAACTAGGGCCGAGTTGTCTTTGACGAAGTGTCCATGCCGAAGTCATATTATGGACGAGGTGTCCCTAAAGCGTGGATAATAGCCTCTGTTAATTAATGGCTTGGGTAATGTTTACATAGACAGGTGTAAACATAATCATGATAGACCAAATTGCTAGTTATGATTTAGATTAATCATAAATAACCAGATCAATTTCTTATTTCTACATGTTTAATGCAGAAATGTTAAAATGACAAATTGAGTTAAATGTGTTATTTTTTCCTACATTTTATGTGGTACTGCAATAGAAAACATGCACTTATTTACCCAACAAAAATTGGTTACATCAGTTTATGACTCACTATATAAAAAAATACCTTCTTGTGAATTTTAGTTCTATTATTCCTGTTATTTGTGCAATGAATCATTCAATATTTGCCATTTTATTGAGGTCTATCTACAATTTTGCTCTTTTTTAAATATTTTATCATGATCAGCTTACATTAAAATAACAAAAACAACAAAGCACGTGTACCAGTCCAGAGTTGCTCCCCCTGGATTAGTGACAATATACCTTTGGACCTTTGTCTTTGGGTCAAATTAGCCTTAGCCTTCTACAGACCCCTCAACTTCTGTTCCTCTAATATGAAGTTCTCCTAACTTTATAAAATATGAATTTAATTAAATACTTATAAAAGAAACTGATAGGTGTTCGCATTAACATGAACTTGTTAATTTACTCTGATTCCAGTTCTCAAGATTCAAAGTGGACTTGAACACTGAAATCACTGTTGAGTTTTGATAGTTTGTTCCACTGATTCAGTCTTCGCGAAATTAGTTCCTGGCTTGTCGGAACTAAACACAAATAGTGCCTTACAAATTTAACATTTCTGTTGTAAATTTAACAAATTTGCCGTACCAGAGTTAAATTTGCCTGTTTTTTTGCCAGTCGGGTCCGGCGGACAGGCACATTTCAGGAAGACTGCTGATCCACAATTCTAATTCAAAAAGTATGTAATCTCTGAGTTGTCTTACACAGTTTCTTATGAAGTTTTAATGAGTGACCTTTAGTTGTATTTGACAATGCTAAGGTAAAGAGATTCATCTAGTTAATATCATCAATACCATTTAAAGCTTTATACACTAGAATCATGTCATTTCTGTCACATCCATATTACGTTGGCTGGCATGGTAATCCCATTAATCGCAGTCTACCCTCATACATGTAACTTAGACGACTTAAATCCTTAACAAGTTTTGTAGCCCTTCTTTTAACAGATTCCAATTTACGAATATCTTTTTTAAGGTACATGTATGGCGACCAAACACAGACCTGTGGCATTCTAACAAAACACAAAACAATTGACTTATAAAGAGTCAGAAACATATCCTGTTCCATATAATGGAAGAAGTGATGAATTAGAGATAGAACATACATATTTGAGTGTTCTTGATGTAGTATTTTATACAAAAACTATGATCCAAACATTTTTAAATACAGTATCAAAAGTATTAAAGAATTAATACATCCCTCACCTTATGTAGTTGAGAAACAATATTTCATAATGTCTAAAATGACCCATTGATTGGAGAAAAATAAGTTACAGTTATGTGTGTTTTGTTATTGTGCTTAGAAGTGGATAATAAATTATCTTGTTTTCACTGTACACATCATGGATGAAACGTGCTTGAATTATACTAGTACATGTAACTAAATGGAAATGATCTAAGTGGGTAAAAATAATGTTTTGTATAAAAAAATGGAAATGAGACAGTTGTCTAGATGCAAAATGTTGTTGCTACAGCATTGAACACATGAGGACCTATGACAGTGCTTGTCAAACTGTTTGGCGTAACCCCAGGATAAATATTAAAATGGAAAAAAATCCCATCAAAATCAGACTAAAATGCACAATCATTCAGAATCTACATGTACAATATTTAATAGATCTCTGTTTCTCCTTTTGACTCCTTATTTAATCATATTTGATCATGCTAGAAGCAAATGCTCTATGGAACAAATGTTTGCAGTCTTGTAAAATTCTGAAACCTGGTGCATAATATATTGTACTATGTTCTATTAAATGAAAATTATTCCCCATTTAAGGTTAAAATACCCATGTGAAATATGTTACCAAATTTTTTACTTGTTTGAATATTTTAATGTGGTTTAATTCCATTTTCAGCAGTTTTTAAGCTTTGTCATAAAGTTTTTATTTAGGAAATACAGCATGGCCACAGTGATACTCAAACTCACATAATCAGACCAACTTATAACATAAAGACAAAGTATTTTTCTTGTTACTAGTATATGACTTATATATATATCTTCATTTGATGTACAGTCATTGTGTGAAGTCTTCTTTAAATCCTTTTGAATGTTATGGAGAGCTTTTGATTGCCAAGGAAATAAACTAAGCCAAATTCCCAAACACATAAAATAATTTAATTTTACATCTCTTCCCTTTATTGGTACATGTACTTGCATGTTGTACTTGAATCTCAAGGCCATCCTTATAAGAGTTGGTTTTCTGTTTATCAACCCAAGAAGGTAGATGTAGACAATATTTTTCTTGTAAAAATATAAAATTCTAATACATGTACATAGTGTTAAAAGTATTTCACAAAAGTTCAACAATAAGAATCCCTACCCATAATTTTTTGTAAGGCAGAATTTGACATGGGAAAGCAAACAACAAACCAATATTTTTTTTGTAAGGATGAACAAATAAAAACAAGCATATAACATCAATATTTTTATATTGCAGATAAAAGATTGTTTGTTGAACATCGTCACATGCAGTTAGAAGCTGTTAAATCGTTACAACAGTTTGACGATAATACCAAAAAATATAAACTAGTCAATGTCATGCTTCAGCAGCTGTTTTCTGTAAGTTTTGTGTGCATATTTAAAACTGTAAATTTCATTTTTTAATTGAAACAAAATACAGGAACAATATTGTCCTAAATTTGTTAAGTAATTACTAATTGACTCTATTGTGAGGTAGAGTTATCTCCCTTTCATCACCTTTAAACAATCTGGTCAGTTTGATTGATTGATTGGATGTTTGCTTTACGTCCAGTGGGCAGTATTCAGCTATATTCAGGACTGTCAGTTTGTGCCTATTTTATACAAAATATTCCGTGAAAAAGAAATAAGGCATTACATGTATTCCACTATTTCAGATTGCTAACCTAATTAAAGGTAACATTTTGTGACAGCACCAGATCAATATTTTAGCCTGCTTTAATGTTTTAATCAACTGTGTTTTATGAACTTGTCCCCTATTTAGCTCACATGAATAACATTTAGGGCAAGATATTTGCAGTAATGTATGCCCATAATTGTTAAACACACTTCTTTCATCTGAACATTTGAACCAATTTGATCAAACTTGGTATGAATGATTCTACTAAGGTGTCTTACTAAGTTTAATCAGATATCACAACCCTCCAACCAAGATGGTCACGATGAATTGACTTCTTTATTAGTGTTTAATAGTCTTTGGGTCCTTGTGTTATAATGTCCCCTTAAAATTACATGTATATCTGTTAAGCTTGGCCAATAGTACAAGATGACCCCATTACATTATTAAAGTTTCTTGATTTGGCTTGAACTAATTGAACTAAAACCAAAAGTTTCCTCTGAAACTATAACTATTTAAAGCTAAGTTTGATATTGATGCCATATTTAAACCTGCCGTTCTCAAAATATGTGTTTGTTTGTTGTGGTTTAGCTAGTCTGAGAATCCTCTGCTGTCCGTTTTTTTAGACTTTGACTCCCAAAGCATTGGAGTGCAGAGGATTCTTGGACTGGTATAGCTAGCTGAACCCTATATCAGCCAATTTTAACTTTGCTTTATATGGTTGTTTTTATGCCCCTGTATAGAAAACTCGGGGGCATATAAATTTACTTTTGTCCATTTTTGTGACTGTCCAACCTTGGTCCAGATTGAATTTGTGGCTAAATTCTACAGTTTTAGGGATACATCATTTATATTTTGTAGGCTGTTTGTACCCAAAATGGGGGTGTACAGGGCCAAAGGATTTAGATTATCATTTCAATTTTTAAAAATTACAGATAGACAGTAGGTTGCATGCCATATATGGGTACATGGCTTGTTTGACCATCTTCTTCCTTATTATAGAGCTACAGCATTCGCTTGCTGGAATATTTGTACACATAATGAAATTGTACAGGGCCAAAGGATTTGATTTTCATTTAGCTTTCTTTTCCTGTTTTCAGTGTACCTGCCATGTCACTAGTCAGATGGGACATAATTTGTACTTTACTTTCTTAAAAAAACATTGCCTCTAACTTAATTCTCATTTGTGGGGCATACTTATCATCTGTTATATTTACTGTTATTCTTAATATTTTGCATGTTGTAACTTCTTGGAAAATTTTACATATTTTTTTTCTAAAGGTTTTAAATGAAGCCAAGCAGAATTTAACACAGTGGGGGTTTGTTCCTGGTGTTGATCCATTTCCTGAAAATGAAACTGTTAGAGAAGGTAAGACTGGTATTATTGTCAAAAATTTGGAAAGGTAAAAATATCAGTTATATCTATATGTAACTTATAATAAAACAGTAAGAACACATAAAATGTAAAAAAAAATGTTAATATGTTAATGTTAATGTTAATATTAAGGAAACAGTCAGATATGTTACAAAAATGAAAGAGAAGATAATTATGTAATTGGATAATGATTGATTGATTGTATCTTTGCATTATGTCCATTGAGAAGTCTTTCGGCTAGTATATTCAGGGTGAAAACAAGTTATTGGATAATGTAGCAGTCATAGAGGGTGCTGCTGTTACTATCCACTTAATAATGACAAATTTTAAAAGTTAATGTCCACTTTGAAGTAGAAATGTGAATATAATGTAATAAAATGTTCAGAAAAGGTACAATTTGAATATCTGTTTGATAATGGAACAATCAGAGGAGGTCAAATTGTCAATATCCATGTGATAATAAAACAACAGGAAAGATAAATGTCTGATTATCCTCAGAATGAGAAGATATAAATATGGTTGGGTTTTGAAATAGTTACAAAAGGTATATTTTATACCGAGACAGTCACACAAGGTAAAAGTGTGACGATCCACATGATAATGTAATATTAAGAACAAATTGAATATTCACTTTATAATAAAATGGTCAGAAATTGTCAAAATGTCAAAAACTTTTAATTATGATATAAGTCTTGAGTGGATAAATTTCTTCTTTGAAAAAATTCACTCTTGAGCTTAATTCTGAAAGCATTAATTGGCACAGAATAAATATGCAAAAAATAACCACCTGCTGTTGAATGGACAGTGTTACTATATTTATCTACAGTTAAAGTATACACTTCTGTTAAGGCATATTTTTTCTAGGATTCATGATTCAGTTTTAATACCCAAATATTTAGCGACACCATAATTGTAACATTTACCAGTACACTATTTACAGTACCGGCACTTTTTGTTCCTGAATAAACTGAAATAAAATACTATGTCAACACTTTAACTCCACCTGCAAAACCTCCCAAATAGGAAGTCATTCTTACAATGGTTTTCTGGAAAAATGAAACTTTTGAAATGAGGCAATAATAGTTTTTATGTGTAATAGGGGAGATAATAGAAAGGATGTCATTACCCAATTGTTATATCAGTCTGTTCAGATCTCTTAGAATGGCAAATTTGTTTAGAGTTAAAAAATATATTTACAATAATATTTAATTAGGTTGACCTACAAGCTTAATCTTAAAGTTGTAGCCATAACAACATAAAAATTCTCAAGTTAACTCAAACTCATCAAAGTTTTTTTCCAGAAGTCATGTGCAATATGTTTTTGTTTGTTAATACATGTAGTGAATAATATACTCACATCATAAAAATCAAAAAGCATGAAATTGCATACAGTTTATAGTGTTATATTATTTTAACACAGATTCTAGAGAATTGAAAATGGGGTATTTTGTTATATGCTAAATTTTGAACAGTTTTATGTAATAACAAGGGGAAATTCATTCTTTTGTGTAGATGCAAAAAGATTTAGAAACAAAATGAGGTATTGTGTATGTGGGTAGAAAAGAATGTTATATTAATCAAAAAGGGGGTATTAAAATAGAACCATGCTATGTCCTACAATTAATATGCCAAATAAATAGATATGCCACAGAAAGCTAAGGATGACAAAAAGCAGTTTTCATTTATGTGTTTTCTGCCTTTATATGCATTGAAAAACTGAATACTTGTCCTTAAACATCAAACAGTGCAGCTGAATTAGATCTGAATTCTTTTGAATCTTAAAATCTTTAGAGGAATTTTTGAAGTATGATTAATACAGCTGTGATCTACACAGCTGATCTATCTAATCCACAAATGTCAAGTTTTACATTAGTTTTAAGTATTTTAAAATCTTGCGATTATTGCTTTATGCCATTATAACATAACCTATTGCCAGAGTTCCGGACTCGCAATGTCTGCAGATTTTTAAGTTTAATTATTTTAGACGTAGGATGTTTGGTACATGGAAGGCCAAACCAATGTAACTAATAGTTTATTTTTGTAAATAACAAAATTAAATAGATTAGTTTTTAAATTTTTTATACACAATATAAACAGCCAAATTTAATAATCAGATTTTAGTTTTCTAATATAATTTGTGGGATTAACCCCAAAAGAACTGTGATTTATGATTATTTGCTCTAACAGTTAGGTATTGACAAGTATTACAAAGAAAATTCGAAAGACAAAGTTTACTTGTTATAGTGCTTATTACTCCATTATGATGACAGTGAATGGAATGGCTAACTTGTTTGGTATTACTAATATTGGTATCTTTTTAAAAACATGCTTGTTCATAGCAGGCCTCATAATCATGCCACAGAACATATTTTTTTTGCTGTTTAAATGTCCTTTTGAATGTTAAATCAAGTTTACAAAAATGAACCCTTTGTTTTCCTGTCTTATTTGTTAGCAGTATGTGGCGAGAAAGAGGCTGAAAATTCAAGAAATGCTGCTGTACAGCACACACCCTAGGAACACAATTTTATTTACTCAGAACTAATTTAAGAATCCAGAAACATAATTTTCACTGTTGGTATAATGTTGGCTAAACAAGGAGGAGTGTTGTTACACAAGAAGACTTTAAGTTGTAAGCTGAGTACATGTTCTTGTGAAATTAATTGACGGATTGGTTTATATCTAACCAACAGTATTTCAGCTATATGCAGGTCAAGAACATATTAAGAAACATTAAATAAACTAAATCAGTAGGCATAAAATTTGTCATGCCACAGGGTAATATGTAGAGATTGGTGGAGACAAAGAATTTAGCCCTCTGTTGGGGCTAGATTTCTCTAAGTCTACTCAAATTGGTCATTAGCAAGGCAATCTGTGGCAACTAAGGATGGTTTGTTACGTACCATGCCTTCTGCATTACAACCTTACAACTCAGTGGCATCCTCAGGTCACCACAGCTGTAGATGTTACCCTGAAAGTTGCCAAAATTAAAATGCTGGAAAGATCTGTACATGTTTTGTTATTCATAGCAAGACATGGTAGTCCTCAAGTAGCTGCCACCAAATCAGAGAAAATAAATATTGAATAAGTATGTGTTAAAATATTTAACACACTTGTTGTAATGTGTAGTATGCAATATTTGATATTCTGGGTAAAATTTTAATTTTTTTTACAAAAGGTGACTCAGTCCACAGCAGATTATATTTTTCAAAGATAAGATGAGGCTTAATTAATCATGCCAGAGATAGATTTAGAGGGTTGTTTTAATCAGGGATTACTTATGACAAATGTTGTATAAGATTTTAATAACTATCAGTCATGAGTTGAATGTTTTTGTAAAAATCTTGGCTACATCTCCTGGAATTTAATTAAGAATGTTTAAAAGGTGGATGAACGTGTTAAAGTTAAAAGGAAATATAGTAAATCTCTTGTAGCCTAGATACATTTTTAAGACTTTTTTTCTTTAAATATTGATAGTATATTTTCTACTGGTTCTTAAAAATATTAACGTTTTTTGTTCTAATCATAAATTTAATGTCAAGATTGATTTTGTTTTGTTTGAATGTTGTTTTAATGCCACTGTCGGAAATTTTTCAGCTATATCATGGCATCCAGTTTTTATTGGGAGAGGACGCCGGAGTACCAGGAGAAAACCCCTGACCTTCAGTAGGAAAACTAGCAATCCTTGTCAATTAAGATTAGAGTCAAGCACACCCTGCCTGCAGTGTGGCTCGAACCCGCAATCTCAGTGTTGACAGACCACATCATCAATAACCTAACTAACTTGACCACTCTGCCACCAAGGCCCCCTCAAGATTGATTTGGACTGTTTACTTTTGTTGTTGAGTACTTCTGATTCTTTATCAATTGAAAAAGGTCTTTTCCCCCATTTCCATTAACTCGCTAGACTTGCCCAAGTACCTTTTTTTTTTTTTTGGTTATGAGAGAACTATCAACCCACATATGTACAAGGTTGTAAAGATGTAACTCTCACATGATGTGAGAGTTACATCTTTGACATGTCACAAAGTGAGAGTTACATCTTTAAAATTGACAAAGTGACATGTGGCAAGTCTAATTCTCTAGCTATATCTGAGTTTTGTCATTGAGGAGTTACGGTTCTTGATCACTTGACTTTCGAGACCCTGATTCTAAAAGTCAACTTTCTGCAAGTTGTAAATCTTCTGTGGGCACATTCTTTGATATTTTATGACTAGTTTAAATCATAGTTTCTAAAACATGTCTTTATTAGGACAGGAGAGACAATGTGTTGAGGTTTCCAAGATAAACATGGAAATCAACCTACGGTTTTTATAATCCCCCTCTTTGATTCCAATGATTAACAAAGAGTTTATCTCACCATGACAGCTGCTGTGTGTATAAACTATATAACTGTTACTTGACATCTTGTTTCTGTAAACAGTAGTTTCCTTCATGATGTTGATCTATGATAAAAATATAAAGTTAATTGGGAAAGATTGTCTGATTTAGTGTTAGATAATAAATCTCAAATTCATTTGAAGACTTTGGAGTTTTATTCCCTGACTAGATATTTGAAGGATATAAAGGTCTTTGTGAGATTTATAGTAAACATGTTGAATCACACTTTATAGCAGATTCTATATACATAGATAATCTCTGATTGTAATGATAAGACCATTTTTTTATTTAGACTACTGTAGTTTTTTTTGTTGGTTTGAAAAGGTTTTACAAAATTTCATCAACGAATCACAGTCTTTTTGGATTAGGTAGCTAGAGTACAAGGTGCAAACCCCAACCCTTAGGCAACTAAACTGGCAATCCCTGTCTATAAAGGTTGAAGTTAAGTGCAGCTTGCCTAATGTTGGCTTGAACTCTTGACCTGAGTGTTGTCACACATTTGTCATTAAAAGTAGATAGCTTACTACCTATACCACCCTGCCATCAAAGTACACCTTTTATTTGTATGAACTGAGTGTAATTTGTAACAGAGTTGTCACATTACTACAAGGAGGTCATTATGTGGCTGCGACCGTATTGGGTAGCATGTTTGGAGAGTGCCACGATCCTTGCACAATTAAGACCCATTATATTTTTGTTGTAAATTTGAAAAAAGATTTAGACTAATGGTAGTCGCTACAAAAGGCTAAATTCTCCGCCCTACCCAAAACTCCATACTGTTCCATTAGCAGTATAAACTGTGTTCCTTGTGTCCTATCCCACTCCATATTTCTGTTGATTTATTGTTCTGGTCCTGAATAAAGCTGAAATACTGGTTGCTGGACGTTAAGCAAACACCCAATCAATCAATTACTACAGGGAGCAGTCAGCTGACTTAACTGTTATTTTAATCATTTATAGTATTATTTATTACTGCTTCCTGATACTGTACTTATCTACTTTATATACATTGTATTTAAAAAAGTATGTTTAGTCTCTGACTGTAAATTTATGTACTCATGAACAGGACATAACTTACTTAACTGTTTTCTTGATTTTATCAGACAAATAGCCTCTGTGATATTATGCATGGTAAACAAATCATAAACATGTTCTTGAACTCCTTCTTTCTTGTACCCTAGTACATGAACTGTATTCCACAAACTACAAATAGTTTCTACCATAAGAAACAATTTGTGGGAATTTTAACTAGGAAATAGTTCATTACATAATTTCTATTATAATGTTTTTATAAGTAGACAAAGTGTCTCTGGCAGACAAACAAATTATTCTACTTGTGATGTCTTCATTGTAAATTGTGTTATTAAACTTTGTTACTATTCATGAAAGTACAAAACAACTAATTCTACATATTTGTGTCTGTTACTTTGGTATTTATTAACATAATGTTACTATTTAAATCATGAAATGGCACCAAACTAAAAAAACAGGAATTAATTTGGCAAAAAAAATACTTTTTTTGTTAATGTAGTATTTTTATGACTTACACAAGAAGAAAGTGTTATGTTGCCGATCGATATTAAAATTAAAATGATAAGTTAGCTATAGGCTTGTCTACCATAATTCTGATAATCGCCTGTAAAATTCTGTAAAAAAGAAAAAGGGAACACACATATTTCAGTGAAATTCTTTATTGATCAGCAGGTTTATTGCAATAGTAGACTACTATTTCATTATCAACATACTCAGTGAGACTCTTTGACAGATGTCTTTTAGTTGACTTCCCTTAACCACTCTGCGCTGTTATTTTTTCCCCCAGATTTTGCTATGTTTTCGTTTTAGCCACCCTGTGCAACATTGAATTGGGATAAATTCCAGTACAATGTTTTGGTGAAGTATTCAAATTTTGAAGCTCCAAATTAGTTTATTTACCTAAATGCTGATAAATTATTAAATTTGTAATTAAAAATTACATGGTCTTAGATCTACATACTGCTATTTTCAAAACTATATTTGTCATAAAACAATTTTATTTTCATTGCAGCTTTTTCCAAAGTTGTCGAGAACACTGCCATGTTTGGGGATTTGGTGCTAAGACTACCTGACGTGGTTCATGACCTATATGACAAACACAAGGAATGGAACACATTGATTGGATGGAGTGTGTGGTTTGCAGGTGAATCTAAAGTCTTTGATGGCGGAAGTGAAAAACTGCTCAATTTGGTATATAAGTTTGTTTATTTATTAGATACATACTAATTAACAATTGAAAAAATGTAACTTTTATAATAAACGGTTCTTGTTTGTTTTCTTGAGATATAACATCACTTTCAGTTTTCAGCTATACACATGTATTATGGTATTTGGTTTTGTATGTGCATGTTTATTTAATGATTCTCTAAAAAGTTTTTTTTTATTTGATCTTAAATCCAAGATGGCTGCCATTGTAGGAATTAAAACCATTAATAAAATGTCTAAAATGATTTGCTATCTGAAACTGTTGAACTAGGAGAGGGTGGGGGGTGGTGGTTTCAACAATGATATTGTTATTTATGCCATATGTCAATAGCAGACCAACTACCTTAACCACCTGGTCACCGAGGCCCCTGAATACATTGCATGATTTCTGTAATTGTGGATGCAAAACTCATTCACGTGGATTAAAGCAAGTAACAATTCCCAAACACCCTTTCATAAATTTCATATGTTTTTAGCACTCATTTAATGCAAAAAGTGTTAGGTTGTGGTTTATACTATGTTCTAACAGGTGAAATAAAATCAAGGTTACCTAACTAATGAAGCTTATTACATCAACTGGTAACTTTAACAAAAAAACAATCCAGTTCCTCTGCTGTCCTATTTGTACTTAATCAGTATGTTAGCATTAGAAATGTTTTTAGTCATGTGTGAACTTTAGGATATATAAAAAAGTTCAAAGAAGAATTCCAGAATGGTATAACTTAATTGGCTGTTAATAAAATTGATGTACATGTTTT
Source organism: Limnoperna fortunei (assembly GCA_944474755.1). Lineage (NCBI taxonomy): Eukaryota > Metazoa > Mollusca > Bivalvia > Mytilida > Modiolidae > Limnoperna > Limnoperna fortunei. The sequence goes on along the minus strand of OX104115.1, from coordinate 73,638,376 downwards.
GTAGACACTCATTTATATGATATTACTACATGATGATTTCCATATCGGCCTAGTTATTGTTTTGTTGTTGTTGCTGTGTTGGTCTAAGGTGCATTCAAAAGCCAATACAGCTGGCAGAGGACCGATAACTAGCCATAGGTCAATACAGAAATTATCATGTAATGATGTCTTTGTTAATTTACTAGGCCATAACATGTCGGAATCAGGCTAATATGAACAGTACTGAACAGGTTAATTCTGTATTAGACTGGTTCATCAAAATATATATGGCACAGTATAAAATGAACACAAATATAAGGTTTGACCATGTTCTAATTTGCATAGAGACCACTGGCAATGATCTATTTCTTAAATAAAAAGTTCTCTCATTAAGTGATTCAGTTCAAATGTAAATTAAGGCGCTGCTTGTGTACACAACTAGTTACAGTATGCAGGGATAAAATTTTGGGGAAACCTGATGATTTCAGGAAATGCTTGATTACTCATTAACCTTGTTAAGAGGGACTAATCACTACCAATTAGCCTACAAAGTTTCATCTGTACAAAATAAGTTGCATTCATTATTTCTTCTAAAATTGTGTTTTGACCTTGAAGTGAAGCCATTGATGTTATCAATATTTCTGGTTTAATGTTTAGCATCAAAGTCTGTATAAAACTAGATAACAGCCACAAAAAATTAACTGTTTAGTTATTAACCATCTGGCAAAAGTGTAAATAATTTCGTGATTGCATATGTTTTACGTCTGCTGTTATGATCCAGTTATTTTGAATAGGTGCAATCTCATAACATGTTCACTGCATGTCTATATTTATGTAATGATTCTTAAAATAAGTAAAAACATGACATGGTTTAATATTTAGGTACAGTAGGATTATAATGGATTTTCTGTGTCAGTTATGGCATTCCTGTTAAATGATAGAGGTATCATATACTATAATCTAGATAATTATTTTCATCCTCATTATACCACTAAAGGATCTTTTCGTTTGGTCTAGATTTTGGACACAATTTATTTTGTGAGGAAAGCCAACATTTTTGAAAAATGGGCTTAGGTTTACTTTCTACAGTGTACAAGAATTAAGAAATAGATTATTGGGAGCGGGCTTTATGGGAATTAGAACATGGTCAGACCTTATATTTGTCAATATTAAAATGAAGACAAATATAAGGTCTGACCATGTTCTAATTCCCATAAAGCCTGCTTGCAATAATCTATTTCGATTCTAATATGTCTAACACATGTTTTAAAATTTCAAAGCGGTTCTAAGAGGACCCTTTCAGTGGTAATATTGTTGTTTTGAAACTAATACGATATATCCCAAAACAGTATGTTAAAGCAAATAAAATTGACTTAAACATATATTCTCGTCATTTTATTGAATGTACGTACCTTTTAAACAAAAATATTGAGAAATCTTAACGAAATTGCATTGTTCCAGTTGAAATTTTCAGTTCAGCGTAATATGACATCGTTATTCTAATTGTGACGTCATATTAATTCGAATGTAGAATTGTTAAAAAAATAATATATCGGGAGTAGTTTAAATCATATAAATCTCATAATTCAGACTAAAAATAACTAATTTATTAACAATACCGATAATTATGGATAACACATAACAAACAGCATTTGTAAGTCAGTTTTTACATTTACACAAAACACGCAGTTTACGCATGTGCGAACTAAACTTATTGGAATTTTGACACTGCTTTGTTTACATAGCTAAAGCAGGACGTCATATTAGAATTGATTTTTTAAAAATATTATGAATAAGTAAAGTTTGTTGGCCACTTTTGGTCATTATACTGTGAAAATCAAGTCATCTTGTAAACAAATGTGAGATATATATGTTATAGTGAAATTTGGTTAATTTTCACGTATTTTCACTATATTAGTGCTACCTCAAAAAATATATTTATGAAGATTTGACAATAACTGTATTAAATCTGTAAGGTTTCTTCTGATTGGTTATTGATAAATGCAGCTAAATTTAAAAGTATTGTGATACTTCTTAAAAGTGACAGGTTACTTTCAAAAAGTATGGCATGACAAATGAAAGACAAAAGTAACGCGTAACTTTTAAAAAAGTATTGCCTTACTTTGAAGAAGTAACGCCATAGAAGTTGAAAGTATCACGATACTTCTTAAAAGTAACATGATAGAAATAACGCAATTTTGACCTGAATGGCCACTCATACTCCTACACTAGTGAGAGAATTTGATGAAACTTACACAGAATCTTTGTCACATAGTGCCATTGTGCACCTGATATTTAAAATTTTGAGCATAATGATATTTGGGGTTTCCCATAGAAAAACATGGACTTTATCATTGACATAAGAGGTACCCACCTCGTATCCACTACTTCACATACACAACAGAATGAATTTTGACAAAATTTTCCCAGAATTTTTGTTTCGTAGTGCCATTTTGCACCTGATATTTAACATTTTTATCACATTGATATTTGAAGTGTTTTGAAAATTGGGAAGTGGGTGGTATCAATTAGTGAACATTGCTCAGTTTTTCTAGTTTTTAATTATGTCTTGATGTCCTTTTCTTTCTTTTTTTCGGGTGGGGGGTGGGGGTGGGGGAGGGTTTTGGGCCTGAGGAGAGGAGGGAGTGGAAAAACAAGAAGAATAGTAGTACATTAGAACACCTCTTACCTTTCATTTCTTTAAAATGGAGACAGCAGCTACCCTTATATTGTAACATCAAAGTAATATTCTCTGTATTATGGTATGACCAAGTACTATTAACTTATAACTCTTGTTTCCACTCATATAGTACCGTCTGTCCACATCCCTTGTAAGCACAACTCCTCCTAAACCACTTGATGAAATTTAAAGAAACAGCATAAAGGTAGTACATTATTATATGTAGATGTGCATGAAGGATTTTATTGAGGGGGGGGGGGGGTATCCCTTCGTGATCGTGCTTACAGTCCACACTTGTTTATTTCTGGTTCCTTCATTTTGTTGTAAAGTTAGTGACAAAGCTTTTTTTTTGCATTGTAGATGTCTCAAGAAATAGGTTTAATACCAAAAGAAGATAATTATCTCAATCCATTTAGTTTGGCAGCACAGATGATGAAAGATCAGGTACTTGTAGAAAATGTAAAAAATTATTGTGAACACATTTTTGAGAATTTTTTTGAAAAGGGGAGATCAAAGCCATCACTGATTGTGTCACAAACAGTCAAATTGCAAGAAACCGACAGAACAATAGCCATATGTCAAGGGAAAATTACAAATTAGACAAACATATACAACACAAAACAATTGGAAAAAAATGATAATATTTAAATACAAGTTATAATGAAGTATTCAAATATGACATCCTGCAAATGTTTTGGAAACAAACCTCTATTTAAATATTAAATAAAATATGGCCATTCCAGCCATTTAAAAAATCACACCCCTTGTGTGCTGATGTTTTTGCTTGCCTATTTTTGTTATTCCATATTGTACCTAACTCTCATGGCAAAATAGTCATGAATATAATGCCTACCTATATTTAAATAACCCATAAAATTGGGGCAGTCATGAATTATTTCTTAATTAAAATAAGTTAAAGAGAGCACGCATAATACTTTTGACGAATTTGTAACTGGATAAACAAATGTAACAACAAAGCAAGCATGGTTTCTTGGCAATGTTTTTGATAAAATGGAACCAGAGGTTAGATTTTTGTTTCAAAGAAAATGTTGTAGGATGAATGCGGAATTAGGAACTTTTCTGAGATGAAGTAGATATTTTAAAGTTTTGTAATATTATAAGACAAATCAACTTTCTGAAGTGGTATTAATGGTGTAAGTAGTGTGGCACTTTCTAATAACTTTGTTCCCTATGGTCTGCCATCAGGGTTTACATATACATGACAGCTGCCCAGTGAGGGGCCATATCTCATGTGTGGCCTCATTATGCAATGGTCTGCTCAGTCTAATTCCTAGACACTGCCTGAGTACCCACTTCCCCTCTCAGTAAAACATGTCTAAATGAAAACATAATTTGTTTTAAGTATGTTTTATTGTTTTACTTCATTTGTATCTTATTTCTTTTCAACCCTCTGTATCTGGTCTTATCTTTTGTTAAAGAGTCTGATAAATGGTAAGTGATTATGCTTGACATGATGATTTTTCTAAAGATTTACCAGCTGGATGTAAAAGTATAACATTAATTATATCATAATGAGGAGCATGGTTAATATTTCTTAGTATCTAAATGTTGTACCTGTTAATTATGGTTAGATAATGGGAATCTGTGAATGCCAATTCCATTTGGATATACAACATTGCCCAGTTTTGGGTGTAGAATTTCCATCCAAAAGCATATTAAGTTATCACTTACAGTTTGAAACAATGCTGCCGATTTGTTAACCATAAATTGCACCCAAATAATACCTTCAGTTGAAAATGTAAAATGTGTCTCTAATTAAATCCACATTAAAGTAATGTATAATGTTACATTTTTTTTAGGCTATGAAAGATGTGGTTGATTATGCAAAATCCAAAGTGAAACCCAAGAAGAAAAAAGAGAAGAAGAAAGGACCAAGACTTAGCAGTGCCAGTCGTACTGAACTTTGACTGGTCTATTTTATTTCAAAATTGAGGGCTTCCAGATATATTTTAAATTGTTCTTTTTGATAGTTTTTATAATACAAGAATGTTGTCTGAAATATGCCTTTGTGTAGCAGAATTTTGTATGATTAAAAAAGGGAACAGTATACTTCTAGTTTGAAAAATGGCAAACAAAAGGCAAAAAACCAGGAGTTAACTCTGTTATGTTGTGTAAAGGTTGCTGTTACATTTACTTGATTTTTTAAGTGTAAACTTGAGGTAATACAACACATTGTACAGTAGTCACTTAATTAAGTGGAGTTAGGCTTGGGGTTGCATTAGACTTGCCACAAGTCCCTTTGAATTATTTGCTATTAGAGAGATCAACATTTTTTATACTATCAGCGTGTGTACAAAGGTGTACACAAGTGGATAGTATAAGAAATGTTGAAATCTATCTCGCTAATAGCAAAAAAAATGTAAAAGGACTTGTGGCAAGTCTAGGGGTGCATTGAACATCAATTATTTTATATATGCCCCATAATAAGAAAAAATTAAATTAAAAAACTGTGAATATTTTTATTTTTTCTAGTCAGAAACACTTGATATCTGGTACAAAAAATGGTAAAGACAATATTTTTGGCCATGAAATAAGTGTATATAAGTTTCCAAGAAGATGTTTTGTTTTGGAAGATACTGTTTTGTTAAAAGTTTGCATTTGTTTGGAAAGTAATAGTTTGTAATTTGTTCTTAAATTGTATATTCATTGAGAAGATAGAGGTTTGTTTGTATTCATTTACAAATAAGGTTTATATGTGTATTCATAGGTAAGATAGAGTTATTTTAAAAGTCATGTTCATTGCAAAGTTAGTGTTGTATTCATTGGTAAGATAGTGTTATGTTAAAAGTCATGTTCATTGCAAAGTTAGTGTTATATTGAAAGTTTGTATTCATTGTGAAGTTTGTGGAAATTTACAAGTGAGTATTCATTGAGAACATGTTGTTCTTTTTTTTATTCATTATGAAAACCAGAATTTTAACCTTAACTGTCCATATAAAATCACAGTCTTTCTCCAAAATCTGTATGCAATTTTGAAGCAAACTTGAATTACCGTTTGATGGTCTGTTCTTTGGTTTTTTTCTGTCCATCAAGATGGTGGCCACAACAACAATACAAAATTCTTCAAAAGGATTTTTTTTAGATTTACATTTTTAAAAAGTATACCTTAAAAAGTAGCCTTAAAAGACAATTTTTTATACCCCACCACACAATGTGGCGGGTATTATGTGATAATCTCCATATGGATATGAGTGTCCATCAGTCACACTGTCCGTCCGTCTGTCAGTGCCTCCGTGGTTTCCAGATGATTACTTGAAAACGCATCAACAGATTTTATTTAAACTTTGCACAGCTATTAAATACCATAAAATGAAGATCAAGTTCGATTTTCAGGGACAATCCAATTTGTAGTTTTAAACTTAGGCCAATTAGGGGTTTTTTGGTCAACAATTGGCAGTTTCCAGATGATAACTTGAAACGTGTCAACAGATTTTGTTTAAACTTTGCACAGCTATTAAATACTATAAAATGAAGATCATGTTCAATTTTCAGCTCAATCAAATTTTAGTTTTTGACACTGGCAAATTTAAGGATATTTTGGTCAACAATTGGCAGTTTCCATATGATAACTTGGAAAACACGGCAACATATTTATACCCCCTGCAAACTTGTTTGGAGGGGTGTATATAAGAATCACCCTGTCTGTCTGTCCATCTGTCCACATCCCTTGTAAGTGCAACTCCTCCTAAACCGGTTGATGAAATTTAATGAAACTTAGCATAAAGGAAGTACATTATATGTAGATGTGCATGAAGGATTTTTATTGACCTCGGATATCATTAAGGGAAGATAATTGGACTTGAAAGCGAAGCGGGGTTATCCCTTTGTGGGCGTGCTCACAGCCCACACTTTTTTGTTATACTCCCCCCAAACTTGTTTGGAGGGGTATATAGGAATCACCCTGTCTGTCTGTCTCCTTCTATATCGCTTCACAGATTTTTATGAAACTTTACATGAAGGAAGTACATCATATGTAGATGTGCATGAAGAATTTTCGTCACTGTCAGATATTATTCAGGGGAGATAATTGGACTTAGACTTTTTAAATATAGTATTCAGTGGGAGACCTCGTAAGCGCAACTCCTCCTAAACCGCTTTATGAAGTTTATTGAAACTTAGCATAAAGGAAGAACATTATATGTAGATGTGAATGAAGGATTTTTTTTGACGTCGGATATCATTAAGGGGAGATAATTGGACTTGAAAGCGAAGTGGGGGTATCGCTTTGTGAGCGTGCTCACAGTCCACACTTGTTTTAACTTTGCACAGCTGTTAAGTACTATAAAATAAACATCGAGTTGAATTTTCATTGCAATCCCATTTATAGTTTTTGAGTGCCAATTTGAAATAATTTTTATATGTCCAGGGTCAAGGTAAAATTGTCTTTTGAGATGGACTGTTATCATGCTCAGCTGTTACTGTAGACTGATATGTAACTCAGTAAAATGTGTTCATGAATATTCAAAACAATGAAGTGTGGCGTGGTATCATTAAATGCCATATTTTTGAAAGATGTTTTTACTCATTATAATTTGCTTTACTTTTTATTTATAAAAAAAGTATTTACTAGAAAGGTAGAAATTGTTTTATGTGTAATTATTTAGTGTTAAGACAAAGTTATATTAAAATGTAAAATTAATTTTAAATTGCAATATACTGTACTACAGATATTGTTTAAAATTCAGAAAAACAATTGATTACATAATCACAATTCCTGTCAGAATGGTTACATGTGATATTGAATAATGTTTTTGTGCCTTTGTGAAATACAGATATATTTTACAAAAAAGTTTTGAAATTATTGTAAACATTGATTTAAAAATGTTGTGCAATATGTCCATTTGTACAGACGAGTAACATTGACAGTTTTAAACATTATGAAATAAATTCTACATAGTATGTATTCTGTTCCATTTTGAAGAAAATTTTGTTTTCATTCCCTAAATGATTCTTTCTATCATTCCTCCATGAATATAACTACATAATTGATGAGATGGCATTGCTTTGAGGGAGTCACATCGATGACTGGAATCTGTTACCTTTTGTATCTGCGAAATACTTGCATTTAATTGTAAGTAACACTTGGACCATACAGGGAGAGTTTCAAGTGTTCGACCTACAGAACTTCCCAGCGCATCCCTTGATGGCGGATAGGGTAACCATCTAGTTGTGGGACCGTCAGGTTGTAATACGGAGAATCTGATCAAAGCCCTTCATGGTTAACGTATTTGCAGAGTGCCTATCTCGTTGAACGATAAAGACCCATTTTGTAGATTTAGAAAAAGAGCGGCTACAAAGACTTACTTCTACCAAACACTCCGCACTTTTCCAGTGGCAATCAAAATTGTGCATCTGTTGGTCTATCTCTTTTTCAATAAGATTTTTTGTTTGTTAACTAGTTCTCATCCTGAATATTGCTAAAATATTGTTCGTTGGACTTGATGCAAACAGTCTATCAATTAGGCAGTCACTTATATGTAACTGCCTTCATTGTTTTTAAGTATATGAAGGTAACTCCGATTTAAAGACGTTTTGATAGTTTGATTGTAAAATAATACCGGTTACAGCCTCCTACAAACCATGCTGTTTGATCAAATCTAACTAGTACTAGTATTTACTTGTGTGCCATTAGAATACCAACAATACCCAGAAGTGTGCACTCCAAAGATAAAATGTGTGAGCATCCAGGTGATGAATTTATTTAAAATTAATTTGCATAACAATATAATTTGAATAAAGAAAACACGACAAAAACATTAGAAAAATTATAATTACCCTAAGAAAGGAATAAACAAGGCGTGTTGTGTGCTATGCATTGGTCAAAAGGTTTGTTAATGATAACTTTTAACAGATCAACATTTAACGGAATTTGAAGCCATAAGAGATGTTTTGAATTGTAGAAATGAACACAATATAAAACTTGCGGAAGTGGCAACAAATGCTAATTTGAATTACTATGAATCATGAAACCCAAACGAAGATATTGCTTACAATGATGCCGAACGAAATGTAAACAACCAGTCTGCTGCATACTGCAAACGCTGATTCTGTGCAACACTCTTGCTCAGGTGATATATACAATAATTGGCATTGATGGTGATTCTAAAAGGTGTTATTATGTAATAATGATGTATTATCTACCTTTGTAACACACCTCATTCTGTTATCTGATAGTATTATTTAATGTCAGTAATGTTGGCTGTCAGTCAACAAAATTTCATCTATGTTAACAGATATTTTGTTCGTATGCTTCTGTGCTTTTTCTGAAAATTGTGTTCAATTTATCGTTGTGTGAAAGGAAAAAAATGTAAGCTAGACATTCCAAGTAAAATAGTAAATAGGTTGTTTTTGTCATCGCTTTATACGTTGGTGCAAATCGTGTTGACTTGTAACCTCTTCATGCTGACACCTATGGCTCATCTATCACCTTGACGCAAATAACGATACGCTTTACTTAAATCCGCATCGAAAGGAAATAAAACGCTTTTTTGTTTACAACAATACGCTTGGTTAAAAACAGTTGCCTGTAACAGCAATGTTTGTCAAGAAAAAGACGTAATTACAGCCGCTGTAAAAATTTTGCTTACCCCCAGCGGGATTCGAACTCGCCCTTGTGACTCAATGGCACCCATTCGCCTGCATTATGTCCAGCAGTCTAGACCACTCAGCTAAATCCGCAATTTAACGGTCATACTAAACGCAGAGAAGTGCAGAGAAATGCAGAGAAGTGAAGAGAAGTAATTAAAAAATGGTTTATTTGATTAAATAAAGGTTTTATTTTATATATATTTGTTATATTTTGTATAAATGAACATAAAGAAGACCATATCTTTACATAATTTGTCATTTAGTTGACAATTTCGAGCAGTTTGACGATGTTCTACAGTGGAGAGAAGTACGAGAGAAACATAAATAATGGTTTATTTATCTTTAATAAATGTATCCAAAAAGTTAATTCATAAACAATATATTATGTTAAATAAGTTTTAACATGTTTAACGAACTTAGATTTATTTGTTCGATGTAAATTCAATATGGCGATTGACGAAGCTGAACAGTGGTTTCGGGAGTGGATCTGTGTAATGTACGGCATGACACAGTTTCTGATATATTATGTTATATTGTTTTATATTGCATAAAATGTTTTAAAAATTGAATCAAACATACGATTATATTATAAAAAAATGCAAAAGTAAGATTACGTTCGCTGAGTATTCGTATTTCCACTTCTTTTTAATCGCAGTACATTTCTTCTCATAGTAAAGAAATAAATATAAAAGAAAATAATTTTAAATTGACTTATGAAGAAATTTGAGCTTTTGAACGGTAGTCTAAACAATATGCGGGAAATTTCTTTAATCTTGTCATTTATTAAACTTACAATTTTTGTTGACGACCCTATTAAGAATAATTGATCATTGTGCGTTATTTTGTTTAATCAGGGAAAGTGATGTTAATTGGATTGTGATATCTGAATAAAGAAGCAAGCGTGTGACAACAACAATGTAATTCAAATTAGGTATCAAACAATTACGAGCGGATCAAACGACCGTCGGTTCATCATAAATATTGTGAAATTTTTTTAAAACTTCAGAAGATATTTTGGCTTTCATTGTGGTTTTATAACTATTTTATAGATATTATTTAATCACTTGATAAATTATGCTTTCAAATTGCTTTTTACTGTAAATAATTATAGTGCTTCATTTTGTTTGTACATATTTTGTTCCCGTAGACCCACAGCCAGACCCATCAACTATATGCCAAGTATACTACCGTCCCTTACCGTAGTTTAACTTCCACACAGAAGTCTATTATCCGTGATGGGGTAAAACACGGTAAGGCTCCAAGGGAGATCAGGAGAGATGTTAACACAGCTACTCCTGATGACATAATGCGTGGGGGCTCTTCCATTATATATTTTATTCATTGTATATAATGGTTGTCCAATATGAACTGTCAATCCGGAATTTAACCGGTAATCGTGGTGTAATTATATGCACATTTGTTTACACAATGTACGAGAATGTACACCTGGTTTACTTTCTATGAAATCACTCTTTTTTTTGGTCTTAATAACAATTTTTTCACAGAAAAGTGTTCTTTGTGATGAAATTGTTCCGAATCATACTTATTACATAATAAACATCATGTGTACTGTCGCCCCGTGCGGGATCCGGGTGGCTAAAAGAATAGACCGCAGTCGCGCTAGCTTGTCGTAAAAGGCGACTAAATAGCGCCCAGTACCCTGACCGGCGTGTCAGGTCGGTTTGCCTAAAGACCGACTGGGATGTGTGCCCCAGGTGGTTGAATGGGGTACCCCTGGCAAGCTGGGGTTGTCAGGCCATAATACGGAAAACCTGACCGCAAACCATATTAGTGCACCGTGTTGGGAAAAATGCCACGTTCCTCGCACGTTAAAGAAGTAGTATTCGCTATGAGTAGGGATTTCGATCCCGCTACAGGAGGCTAAATTGCCCGACCCTATCCATCCTCCCATTTGCCAGTGGCAATCTAAAATCCGTTACCCCTATTTTTCCTTGTGTCCCATCCCATTTTCATTCATCATCATTTCATGTTCATTTTATCATCCATTTCATGTTCATCGCCTGAATATAGCTGAAATATTGCTGCTTGGGCGTTAAACACCATTAATCAATCAATCAATCAATCATGTGTACTGTCAGCCATTACAACCTATGTAAACATCGTCGAACTGCTCGAAATCGTATATTCACAGACGAATTATATAGAAATAAGGTCGCATTTTTGTCAATTTTTATAAATTTATACAAAATATAACAAATATATATAAGTAAAATAAAATAAACCTTTATTTAATCAAATAAATCATTTTTTAATTACTTCTCTTCACTTCTCTGCATTTCTCTGCACTTCTCTGCGTTTAGTAGGACCCCAATTTAAAAATATAGCTTCATTAACCGGGTGTATCGTAGACATAACTGTGTACTAGCGTGTGACGATGGAATTTTTCGTAACCAATACGTATTAGTCTGACAGTAATCTAATTCAGCATGTTTTATATATTATATAGCCGGATGACAAAGTTACTGTCATTCAGTCACAGTAAGTAAATTATATACTAACGTCTAAATATAGCTTCATTAACCTGGTGAATTATATATTATATATCAAACTGTATGGTTTTAAGTTTCCTACGTTTTTTTACATAATTAAGAACAGAGTTTACAACGGATAGGATTCTGGCAAATCATCGAACATTTAAAAATGGGTTTTAAAAATGTGACAAAATAGAAAATTGGAAAATATGTTTTAGTTTAAACATATTGACGTGTTTCTTCAAGCCTTGTAAACACTGACGAAAGGTGGTGTATTATGCAACTCAATCTACGTCACAGTCCAGGGTTCACCATCTTGTGTTTAATTTGTAAACAAATGGTCTTTCTTGAAATCTGTGAATTTGGCTGCGTGTCAGGATTGCTATTATCAAGTAAAAAAAGTTATCTTCTAACCTGTTATGCATTTATAGTGATTTTTTCTAACAATAATAACGTCTAGAATTTGTCAATATATATTGAATACATGGGCGCATAAGAATAAACACAGGCACTTGGGGTCAGGATAATTTTTTTTTTATGGAATAAAAAGCAAATAAATGAATTTACGGTGTGTATTCACTCGTTTGGTAACTAGTCGGACATGTCTCATTGTGAAATATTGACCTCAGAAAAATAATAAATTTTTCTTTATTCTTATATAATAAAGAAAAATTTATTATTTTTCTGAGGTCAATATTTCACAATGAGACATGTCAGACTAGTTACCAAACGAGTGAATACACACTGTAAATTCATTTATTTGCTTTTTATTCCATAAAAAAAAAATTATCCTGACCCCAAGTGCCTGTGAGAATAAATGCATGTTATAGCAATCAAGGCATATGCTTTTTTGTAATTTTCACATTTTGTAATATATTTTTGACAAAATTGACACAATCGCTTCCATCATCATGTGTAAACTGTATATTGATGCGTGTGAACATTACACATAGGACACTCATGGAAACATTCTCTGTTGTTTTCCTGTATGACTGAATCAACTGACCATGATATGAATTTCATAATATATATCTTTATCAATTGTTGATATGTTGTTCAGGTTGAGCGATGTTTGCATTAATATACTCTTAGACATAAGATGGTGGACATCCTACATTGTGTAGAACATTGTAGCAAATAGTATGTCAGAAAGACAGGCGACAAGCATGCATGTGCAGTTCACAGGCACTTGGGGTCAGGATAATTTTATTTTATGGAATAAAAAGCAAATAAATGAATTTGCAGTGTGTATTCACTCGTTTGGTAACTAGTCTGACATGTCTCATTGTAAAATATTGACCTCAGAAAAATAATAAATTTTTCTTTGTTATATAAGAACGAAAAATTTATTATTTTTCTGAGGTCAACATTTCACAATGAGACATGTCAGACTAGTTACCAAACGAGTGAATACACACTGTAAATTCATTTATTTGCTTTTTATTCCATAAAAAAATTATCCTGACCCCAAGGGCCTGTGGTGCAATTATTGTTTGTTTCTTCGATTTCGTAGCAATATTTTTCTCTATTTAGTAACGCTGACATCATCATATACATAGACGCTTATAACTTGCCTCAATAAAAGTTAAACAGTCGCACTAGTTTATAAATGAGATTATAATACCAAATTATACTGAAGAATAGATTGACGCCATAAAGTTAGCGGTTATTTTTGTTCCTCCTTCATAGCACTTGCATCTAATTTCGGTATAAGTGTGTTTTAAGATAATAATGATGTTAACGATGTTATCAATTATCTTGCCGCATTTGATGTAATATTGCTTCCATGACCAAAAAATTAGCCTTATATATGTTGTATGTTGGAATATTCATGTTATTGGTTTATAAATAGAGAGATATAAATGGATGGCTGCAATATACAGAATACAAAAGCTGTTACTGTAAATTAATTGGGCCATCTTTAAAGAACATTTTACCTGCAAAAATATTTATTACAAGGTAAGAAACAGTAACGAAGCCTTGAAGTTTAAGTAACGAGACATCTGTTTTGTAACTACCGTATGCTGCAATTTGTTTAACCAAAAATCTACAATATTCTTTTCAGTTTTATTACAGTCACCTGAAAAAAGACAATTGTGATATCCATGAAAATCTTAATACTTCTACACAAGAAATCAAAATTTTTACAGGAAGCGGTAAGTAAATACCTGGTTTGACACGAGGTCAGTATTGAATAAGAAAGGTAAGCACGACGGTGTCTATATCAAAAAGGGATATAAAAACGTTCTTGAACACCTAGTATTATCCTTAATATATGTTTGTTGTCCTCATTTATTGTTTAAATAGTTTGTAAATTTGCATCTTGTAGCGTTTTTATGAGTCTTAGCCATATGTGTAATATTTGAAGTCTTGATTAACAGTTTCTAACGGATATATTAATAGTTATTTTCTATATATAAATAATGTGTTCTTTTACTGACAATAATCATCAGCCTAGGGAGTTGTCATTACATAATCATACAGAGAATGTGCTATCTGCTTTTGATTTTGTATTATTCTATCTTTATCTGTTTGATGGTTTTCAGATTCCCTTTTAATACAACAGAATGATGTTTCTGGTTATAAAAGTTCACTGAAGGCTATTTGACTGATTTCAATTTGTTTGAGTAGAAGCTACAGGACGAAATAAAGTTTTTAAATGGGTCATTCATACGTCTCTTTTATTGTTTTAAACATGAAGATTAAAAGCAAGACTTGACTGAATACTTAGCTATAGTTGTCTCAGATTGTGTTTTATAAGCTTAAGAGTATCAAATATTGAAATATTAAAAAATATAGAAACCAATAAATATATACAATCAGTTATATAACATGTATATATTCCAAATTTACATTGAAAACCAGTACGTTTAGGAACGTTAATGTTATACACAAACACCTTGTGTACAAATAAAAACCGTCCATCTTGGAAACACTTATCTGACCAATTAGTTTTAAGCAAGTGGTCACTTAAGTCTGTACTATCAAAATGGATAAATAATTGGAAAATGAAACATTCCAACTTTACTATTTCTGTTTACATGAAGGTGTGTGGTATATAATAGTGTTTAGAGTTAAAGAGTTGAAATCAAATGAATCAAACGGTCTCTGCAAATTGATAGTATTATTAAAGACCAGAATACTATTGCTATACGCCATACATGTCATATAGTATTTAGAAATTGTTATTAAATTATTTGCTTGAATTGTATATACTCTGGGGTTTTAGCAACCTTGATGGGATTCTATTAGCCATAACGTTCGCATGCATGTAGAGAGACTTTCATAGCTTTGTTAAATGTAATGTTATTTTATTTGTGCATCGTATACTTTAATAAGATTACTTCTTCATCATTTATCGCAAATGTTGGTTTTTATAAACTCCCGTTCAATTCGATTGATATTAGCAATTTGTCAGAGATAACACGTGTTCTCCTATATCTTCTCGATGAACTTGCAAAATAGATGAGTTTATTTTTTATCCCAATCTACGTTTAATTTTAATATGTCCAATTCACACTGCAAAGAAAACTGGAACAATGAAGCAAGTAACTAGTATTCATTAGCACACTAAAAATTCAACTGTGGTTTCTGTACTTTTCTGTGCTTTTTACGGAATTTATCAAATGAACAGTGTACTGTTTCGTATTTAAACACAACAGCGCCATGTGTTACAGTATTTGTTAGTAATATTTTGAGGTACATCGAAATCAATTTTTATGTTTGAGATTTATCGGCACATTCAGCAATATAATTGCGACCAGTTTTTATTAAGGGGAAAGCGAGAGCACCCGGTGAAAACTTCGACCTTTGTCAGAACACTGACAATTTTTGGTCAACTAATGTTGGTTTCGAGTAAATCCTGCCAAAAGGCCAAAAGAAATGCCTTTACTAAAGTTAAGGGGTCTTAAGGGGTTTAAGATATTGTGAGAAATGAAAACTGTTTACCTCGTTTGGTCGAGCTTATGCTCCTTATGTAGATCCCAATTTAAATCAACAATCATTTTCCACAGTTAATCAGTTTTGAGATGCGGTTGTTTTGGCATTTTGTTATCGCGTTTTTCCATAGTAAAGTTTGACCTAAATTAGTACGGAAAGTATACGCTAGGAGCAGGCTATTGTAGTCTGTGCGAAAGCCTCGCGATTTGTCCAAATAACATTGAGCATTTTGATGGCAGACCAATCTTTGTAAATACTGTTAGATCTCGACAGAATCAACAATGGCTGACTTAAATTGTAAAATTCTCTTCGCAAAAGTCAAGGACGATTTGTGACATGTAAACAACAGAGGCTTTGTATGAAATATGTTATCGTGGAAACATTTTTTCTATTTGAATGTTCTAAAAAAAAGATACAATATGAAACAATATAAAACAATGCAAGCAAAAAACTGCATTACAAAGGGATGTAACCTTTAGTATAAGTGTTTGTCACGACATCCGTAAATAACTAACTACATTAATTGGCGACAACTGAGGTCCCACTTGCAATTCATGCAAAACAAGTCATTATTAATATCTATTTCGCTATTTTACCACACGTTCTCTCCAGTTTTTTGTATGAAGAGCAACAATCAAACGTCTATATTATCAACATATTTGCAATTCTCGCATAACAACACCAATCGTAGCCATCTGGAAATTGTAGGATATGTCAATAAAAACTCAATAAAATTTACATGTGTTCTGTACGGTCTGTTTTAGTTTAAAATGCGTTCTATTTTTACAAAATGTGTACATAAAAGGTTAACGTAACTGACTTCTTATGCGGTTCCAATCTTAAGATCTTCATCTGCAAAATATCAATATCACCAGTTTTCATACCGTAGGTCGGTTGTTTTCTTAAACTATTACGAAGTAACTTTAAAATTGTTGAAATTGGCCAGAATTTATTTAAATCTCACTGACATTTTCTTTTCTTTTTTTTACCCTACATGGTACGTTTTTGCATATCCATACGCTGATGTTATACGAGTTTGATTGTCGCAATCTAGTGCACGGCCTTGGTTACATGTGTACCATTTGCATACCCTTTCGCTTTGTCAAATTAATCTATAGATTGAAGGTGTGCAAAGTATGTACTTGTAATGTCCGGAATAATGAGGAAGCAAATGTGGACTCGTAACCCGTGTCTTGGAAGTGATAATGTACTAGTATGCGAGAACAATCTACAGCTTGTAAACAAGTTGATGGATAAACTTAGTTTGAAAAAAACATGAAATTCTCATACTGCCATCTACACTCACAACTGAACAAAACTTGTTTTTAGCTCACCTGACCCAAAGGGTCATGTGAGCTATTGTTATCACTTTGCGTCCGTCGGCGTCGTCGTCGTCGTTGTCGTCGGCGTCTGTAAACTTTTTACATTTTAATCTTCTTCTCTGAAACCACTTGGCCAATTGAAACCAAACTTGGCCATAATGTTCATTGGATGGACCTTTACAAAGTTTGTGTTTTTTATTTTGATTGGTAAACCAATAAGGCTGCCACCTCAAGACTTAGTTTAACATAGGACCCTATGGGAAAAAAGTTTAAAAGGGCTTCTTCTCTGAAACCGTTTAACCAATCAAAACAAAACTTAATAGCAATATTGTTTGGATGGTCCTCTATAAAGTTTGTGTTTTTGATGGGAATTGGAAATTCAAAATGGCCGCCACCGCAGGACTTAGTTTAACATAGAACCCTATGGGAAAAAGTTTTAAAAGGCTTCTTCTCTGAAACCGGTTAATCAATGGAAAAAAAACTTACTAGCAATATTGTTTGGATGGTCCTCTATAAAGTTTGTGTTTTTTATGGCAATTGGAAATTCAAAATGGCTGCCACCGCAGGACGTAATTTAACATTGGACCCTATGGGAAAAACTTTGAAAGGCTTCTTTTCTGAAAACGGTCAACCAATGGAAACAAAACTTACTAGCAATATTGTTTGGATGGTCCTCTTTAAAGTTAATGTTTTTTATCCCAATCGGAAATTCAAAATGGCCGCCACCACAGGACTTGGTTTAACATTCGACCATATGGGAAAAAAGTTTAAAAGGGCTTCTTCTCTGAAACCGTTTAACCAATCAAAACAAAACTTAATAGCAATATTGTTTGGATGGTCCTCTATAAAGTTTATGTTTTTTATGGCAATTGGAAATTCAAAATGGCCGCTACCGCAGGACTTAGTTTAATATAGGACCCTATGGGGATATGTTTTTAAAGGCTTCTTCTCTGAAACCGGTTAATCAATGGAAACAAAAACTTACTAGCAATATTGTTTGGATGGTCCTTTATAAAGTTTATGTTTTTTATGGCAATTGGAAATTCAAAATGGCTGCCACCGCCGCAGGACACAGGACATAGTTTAACATAGGAACCTATGGGCAAATAAAAATAATTTTTTCTATACAACCGCGGTTAACCAATGAAACAAAGCTTTCTAGTAATATTGTTTTGGATGGTCCTATTTAAAGTTTATTGAAAATTACAGGACTTACTTTAACATCAGGGAAATGCCATCTTCATTGCCTATAAAATCAGGTGAGCGATACAGGCTCTTAAGAGCCTCTGGTTTAGTAAAGCACGTTTATATATAAAACCAGTGTATCCAAATTAGAACCTGGTACAAACACCATTTTTGTTTAGAACAAAGCGTCTGAGTTTACGATAAGGTATGAGCGTGGGTTAGGAACCTTTCATCACATACGTTTTATACTTTTAAGGTCGTATATAGTAAATACATCAACTTTCGATAGTAAATGCTAATTTTTGTGTTGCTAATGAAGAGATGAATCACGAAAACAAACTGCTACTTTTTAATATTAATATGCTGTCTTGCTAGATGAATATATAATTATTTCTATAAATTTGTCAAATCTACGCTGGTTTATTCTTATTCATATTTCATAACATAAATTGAGTGGAATAATGTTGAATTTCTAACATGTCATGCAGAGTTGGAAAATTTAAATGTACATTCGATATACATAATTTTTAAACATTAGTCTATAATTCAAAACGATAAGGAACCGTAACTCAGGAGTGTATTGGTGTAAAAAAGCAAATTTTATAAGGATCCAGCCTGCTAGATTCAATTACGATACATACAAAATATGATATTGATAAATAATTTTCATATCGTAGAGATGGTTTATGATTGCCATAATTAACATAATGGTCCTGATAAATTTGTTGTTTATCTTGTAAAGATATTATGACTTCCTCTAAATGTGCCAAGTCTTATCATTTCTACAACAGGCATTTCCTTGATGTCCGGCATCGGGTTTCCACAGGGGCGCAGAACGTTAAAGATTTCCACAGCTGGCACCGAAGAGATAAGAAAAAACATGTTCTTTGATGCTATCACCATTACTTGAATTCCTGCAAACTATTAATGTCTTTCAAGTGCCATTAAGCTATGAAAAAGCATACGAATGCGAAATTCGCGTTGGTATATTAATCAACTAGGCATCACGTTAAGTATGTCGTTAAAAGCATATTACCCAAACATAATTGCTTGTACCATTGTTGCAGGCTGCAAATATAGGTGAAGATTAGATTGTGCAAATTTCATGTCCAAATACTTTCTGATGGTATTATATTCCGCTGTTTTAAATTGTTATGACATTGTATTTTGCAAGATTATGCCTTCATTGCGCAATCTGCCAATTTCTAAGAAAGCTAAATATTATAGGTTTGTAAGGAAAATTTGGTTGGTTTGTTAAATACATTGTCAGGTAGTATAAGACCAATGTCTAAACATTTAACCGTAATTGACAGTTAATTGTACGTCGTTACTCAATATGCCCATTTCGTAGAAAGAAAAATTGTTTTGTAAGGAACATTCGAGAAAGCCTTTGTTTGTAGAGTGAATTTCCAGGTGGAATAAGAGCATAGGTTTAAATATTTCATGGTGTTTATTTTACAGTCGTGTTGATGAGGCACATTTTCTTCATTAATGCCCTGGTTGTAAACTGTAAACCTGATGTATTATTGTTTCTCCGTAAGACATCCAATATGTATATAAAGAGTAATCCTTTGATGTTACCATGGTTTTAAAGGTCTAATGTTTTGAAAAAACTTTCTTTACAACTACATGCGCAAACGCATACAGAAACCTTATGTGAAAAAGGTAGTGATGGAAGAATGTACAAGGAAGGGGCTAATGAATCCAGGAACATCACATTTGTCTCCTATTCTTCGAAACAAGATGACAGTCTGCTTATTTTAAAATTCGCTTTCCGGAACCAATTACCAATTGCAAGTTTTGAACTGTCAACAATAAATTGGATTTAATATTTCTTTATTTCTAAGCTATAGTATACTTATAAAAATACAAATATTTACTACGTACAATACAGTTATTAACAGTATCTATTGTATGACTACATGTTATTAATAATTAATGATATTTAACTGAGGTAAATGCAATCGAACACATTCATACATTAAATACTGTCTATCTTTTCGTATTCAAATAATGCGAATAGATATGTACATTTCATACATCAATATATTGGTGTTTAGATGACTTTTGCCAATAATTTATAAGATTCACTGGTTTCATGTTAGATTTAATACATTCGTCCGTCTTGCACACAAATGTTAATTACAAGGAATAAATTACAATATGACCAAAATATATTACAGTTACTATGTATGAAAAATCCCACTAAACACTAAAACAATACTGATGATAAACAATCGTATTGACACAATACCAGTTCCTGAATTATATCGCATGTCCATCATGACATGAAAAGTAATGAAAACTACATGTACATTTATAATTACATATATATAGTTCTTTTTTCTTGTTCCGGCACAAATCCGTTTTAATGCTCAACGTTTGGTCGTGGTTATTTTTAAAAAAAAAACAAATATTTAAATATAAATCGCTCCAAATCTTAAATTCCCCATTTATACCTCTAAATAATTTATTAGTAATTCAATGCACGATGTAATTGTATTTCAAAATTCGATCATCTTATGTTGTGTATTACCAAAATTTTAAACTGTTATCTCCAATAGATGGTAACCATGTCTTAAAAATGCATAATGCTGCCTCTACACACGAATATAGTTTCAGTACACAATTGCATTGTTCAGATTTATGACGCTTTCTCCTTTTGATAAGCATTATACCAAATTTTAGAGAGACAGATCGCTGAATGGAAGCGAAAGAAAATAACGAGCGGTACGCAGTGATGAGTTATGATATTCCACGCTAATTTCCCATAAAATTCGTCGTGAAACCACAATACCTTCGTCTTCTTTACTTCAAACATACTCACACACCAAAGCGCCAAATTGCATATTAATAAAAATGTAACTACTGCTCGTCCGGGTTTGGCAGCGCACTGGTCATCGTTCTTCGAACATCGGCATAATCCATCAAGAATGAAAACAGTTTGGACGGTGATCTGAATAACGGACAATATAATTGTGACCAGATTTATGATAGCAACCATGTCGAACTTTCCAGAAATTGAACACACCGAAATCAAAGTGAAAAACAGGTAAATGAACGATCCAGACAAAGCTACTAGTAGAAGCACCGAATCAACAGAGAAGAACATATTTTGCAAAAACTTAAGCTTTGCTAAACGAATATATCCCCATACGATTCCAATACTTGTTATCACCATGAGAACGATTTCTGTGGTAAATAAAATCTTTATCGCTGTAGTTGTATCCTTTATTCTACTCTCAAACACAAAGAACGTTGCGACGGCTATAAGGGTGACGACGGCAATCAGCATGCCTAGAAATAAACCCTTATTGGCTTTTTCGCAATCAATGGCGGTTGCTCCTGCGGGTACAGAACTGGTCAGGGAGGTATGACTAGGCCATCTTTGTTTAATTCTCTTTCCAATATACTGGTACAAACGGTAAATGATCCCAGCAGCAATTATACTATAAATTATAGTACATGGAAACAAATATGGCGACGATGACCGTGCCAGTGTTACCTCTTCATAACAGCTGTGGACAAGACCTGTAAAGTACATTATGTATATTTCAAACCCGATTTACAAAATATTGCCTTAATCTATGTGTATAATCGAACTTAAAACTATACGCATCATTTCAATACAAAATCTCAAAACATTAGAGACTATTATTACTAGCTAATACAGGTAATTTAAAAAAAAATACATGTATATGATAGTCAAGTGTTTACCCATTACAAGCAAAATGAACGGTATAGTATATGCTCTGTTATTCATATACATTGTTGCTACTAATAGTTATGCATTCTTATAATACTAAATATTTATCATAATTTCGTTAACTGATATTTAGGTTGCATTAAAACAGTTCGAAGTAAATTGTTTATGCTGAAATGTTGTTTTCAAGTAACTTCTATTTACTTTCATGTTCCTGTAACCTTCTATTGCATTAAAACATCTCATGTAACTTGTCAAACATTGCATCATAAATTAATGGTCCTAAATTACAAAAAGTTTTATTTTAATTAAAGTCGGATTTGAGCAAGGATGAAACGTATGCTGTTTTGAGTTAAATGTGAATAGACAGTTCCCATTCATAATTCTGTTGTACATCCAATGTATGCAACGGGGAAAATTTTTGATATTAAATTGATAACATTAAACAAGCTTTTTAATTATAAACCCAATTGAATTTTTTTTTTTAATTTTATTCAGCTTTATGTACCTTTTGTGATATTCATAGACGCGAAAGCTTCAAATCGGTAGTCTTCGGCAGTTTCTGTAATTATTGT
Source organism: Limnoperna fortunei (assembly GCA_944474755.1). Lineage (NCBI taxonomy): Eukaryota > Metazoa > Mollusca > Bivalvia > Mytilida > Modiolidae > Limnoperna > Limnoperna fortunei. The sequence continues at coordinate 73,615,892 of OX104115.1, read as the reverse complement.
CACTATGACAACACATATGTTCGTTGCCATTAGATGCATCATTCCAAAGCGAACCACTGGCTTGTTCTTGTCAATGACCAGCTGGAATAGATAAGAACGCAGCTAAAACAACAAGAATTATTGTAAAATGTATTTAGTACATATATTAACGCATTACTCTAACAGCAGTTTGATTGTGGGTTTAGTCTCGCTCCTTTGTATTCAGCAAAAAATAATACAGATAGGAAGTTGATTAATGTCAGAACAAAAATGTAATCGTTTGTTGAAGGCTGGTGTTTGAGAAACAAAGTTTATCATAATACAACATGTGTTGAGCAATAGGTATTGTCAGGGTTTATAATAAGTTTGCACAACAGGATTGAACTTACGCTTAGACGATACTACAAGAATTAAGAAATCTAGTTAACAACACACATGAATGCTTTAGTATAAAGCATTAACAATAACAAATAGAGATACTATCTATTCTACTAAACATTTCATTTTTGGTCACATACAGACATTGTACTTTCGTTTAAATATCACCTACTTACAAATCTATCATTCGTTTTGCATTATACCCTAAGCATACGGTACTGTATTTCTTGCTGTTAATTAACAAGTCAGTGTTAACATTAATGTAGTAAAAACAAACAACACACGAAGTGCTACTTCAGCATGTGGATATATTTTATTTGTTACCTTGTGATTCTTGAATAGGAAGAACGTCTGGATAAATGTAAACAACAAATGCAGGACGTAGACCAAGATGAATATTTTACTCTCGCATGTTTCTGTCATGTGGGTTTCAAAATACGTTGCAATGTTTAATCCATCCAAGGTCACACTGCCAAAAGCAAAAGCTGAAAAAGAGAGCGATAAATATAAATAAATAAATACAGTTTAGAATGGCAAGTCAATACATTTGAACTATACTACAAAAGCAATAATATGCAATTGTTTGAGATTTTTGTTTTAATTTTTGTTTCTCGCTTTCTTTTAATCGTAAACAGTTACTCTCAATTTAAAAGAAACGGATTAACAGTTTTATCAGAGAACTGACAAAATAAACTACACGAGGAAATGAGGTCCTTTTGTCTTAAGTCAATGTGCAGTAATAATCTTAGATGATAAATTTCCACGTAATATTTTAGTCTACACGTATAATACTACCTAATGCTCCAAGACGTAAGTAAAAATTTATTCCTTCGCCAACATGAGCAACCCCACCAGGGGGTGGCATTTCAAAATGACTGTGATAACTTCCGACGGATAGCTGGTCCCCATTTCGATCGCCATCGTCAGTGACTGACGTCTTATGTTCATGGTTATTTTCGCCGATGCGACCTGGATAGGGCGATGCCGTTGGAGATTTTTGCACACTTCCATCTTGTTTTACAGTAACCCGTATGTTAGGTTCAAAGTAATTTGCCTTGACTTTGACGCCACTTAGTAAGAATAGTTGAAAATAAACAACTATTCCGATAGATAAAATATACAGATATACCAGGAACACCTAAAATATAAACATGATATATTACGCTCGCCATTTTACTTTAAACAAAAAAGAATCAAGCATAAATAAACAGTAGAATTTATTAAAAGTGTTCATTTTAACTACTACCAATATGTCCACATCACTGCAGACACTGCAGATGAACCATTAGTCTATCGGGGAACCCCTTCATCGATACCACATTGTCTGTTTTGTTATGGTATAAATAGAGGGACGGTAAAGGATCCCATTAACAGATTCAAGTCCGCAAATTGTTTTTGTGACGGTTCCAATCCAGCATTTTATGACCTCGTATGTGTCCTTTCTGTTTATAGATTTTGTATGTCATTTGTTATGATTTGCTGTTCTTTCATTGAAAAATTGCATTTCAATGTCAGTGTTCGGTATTTCTCTTAATGAAATTTATCAAAAATGTAAATGACATTCACAGGTTTAATTTAAAACAGGTAAATTTATTCATAACTGACCAATACCTGTTAATATTAAAATTGTTTGGATTCTGTAATATTTAGTATCGAGGTATTGAAAATCGTTTTGGGGTTTTGAATGAACTTAACAACTCTGATAGGTAACAGGTCTTAGTGGCATATTTCTGTATTTTATTAACGTACCTCCAGGTAATATTTATGGACTCTTTCCTCTGCAGTCAATGACGTGGCAATAGCGAATACAATGCCAAGGACGACAATTATAAGGGCATAGACTCCACATACCAACTTGATCAGGGCTGACCTGAAAACAATAACGTGAAAAAAAAAATTTAATTCTAAGTATAAATGGAAAGATTGCAAGAGACTCGTCAAATTATCCTATGGCTCATTAAATCAAAGGGTCACAACAAACCCCCAAGTTTGATTGATTGATTAGATGTTTGCTTCACTTCCTGCGAGCAGTATTTCAGTTATATTCAGGACGAGAACACGTTACTATAAATAAATCAACGGAAAACAGGGAGGATGTGACACAAGGGCCACTGGAAATGTATGGGGTATTGTTGGGGCGGAGAATTTAGCTTTTTGTAGCGTCTACAAATGAGCCTACTCTTTTCCTTAATCTACAAAAGGGACTTTAACGTGCAAGGAACGTGGCACTCCGCAAACACGTTACCCACTACGATTCGTAGCCAGGCGTTTGGTATTATGTCCTGACAACCACTAAATGAGAGGCTCTCCTCTTTCCGACAACCGGGAACGCGCTATAGTTTTTTTTTTTTTGGTCAAGCAATGGGAACTCTCTCAGCATGGCCCCTAAACCCCACTGAAAAAGCTTAGATCATGTCTGGAATTGAAATGGGTATGCAGATTAAAGGTTTTATATAAATGTTTATCAGTTAAGCTTTTGGTGATACATTTAAAACAAAAGTAACTGTCATCAACAGATATTGCTAGAAAAAAAAATTTTAACAAACAATCACTAAACTAAATCAGAGAAAGCAAACCAATTAAATGCAATAACACATATGCAAAAACATTTAATAAATTATCTGGTGATAACTAATGGGTAAATGAACGCCCCTCTTGCAAAGTCGACAATGTTTACCTCTAAACATGCGACAATGAAATTTTTATAAGATACATTATTTCCACTTACGATGCGATTTGATCCGACGTTTTATTCCCTTCCATTATAAAAACAAAGAAAACCTGAATAGATCAGACCACAGACACGTTGCACTTATTTGTTTTGTAAATCTCTTCAGCTTCAAAGCGCCCATATGTAATTAATTTTCACTTACTTAGGAACCTTTCCTGGGTCGCTTCTTTGCATCATGGCGGTATATATTTAACAACAAGATGAATTTATAGAAGCATCAAAAACAGTTTACAAAGAACGCATAAGCAGATATTATAAAAGCAATCATCCATTGAACCACAGATACATCAAAACGCAATCAAAAGAACGCTTGCATCACCTCGGGGGTAAATATGGGATACATGAATCTAATGCATCTAGATGTTACGATACTTCTTTTGCCCGAACAGGCCAACAAGATGGTGGTAAACAAACTCGCTCTGCAAAAAGCAGATTAGTGTTTAATATTATTAAAAAGTTTTAAAAGGTTGAGAATCATTTCCAGTAAGTAACATCCCTACATTGTCTGGCAGAGCAACAAAAACAAATATCAATCTAAGAGGATGCTTAAGATGATTGATCGTTTTATGTCGGCGCGACCTTACACGTAACTTTCATTAGTGTGTAATCTTATTCTCTACAGCAAAATTCTTACATTTGCTATTTTTATTAGATAACTTACCACTAAGTGATATGCATTACTGAAATTGATTGTTAAGTTAAATAATATAATATTTCTAAATAATTGTAAATTTTAAAGTTATTACATTTTTATTATATTATTAAATTATTTTAATAATTACATCAATTACATTTGTGAAAAGGGATTTCTATGTGCTTCAGAAGTGTGGTCACTCAAACATCCAAAGACACGATTTGCTCTTTATTGCTCTCTGTTTCTAGTTCTGGCACTAATGACTGATGCGTTTTTCAAACTTTCTCGGAGTAATTATTCTTAAAGTGTCATGTGAATATGGTAGTGCCAAACACGTGAGAATCTTTAAAATGCATCAATATCCACCAGGAACAAAACATCATTTAAATAATATAATAATATAGATTATCTGAGTTACACCAAAAAAGTACATGTATTAATTTGATTCTTATATTTGAATCTATGTTGACCAATGTTTTTTTTTCATTATTTGTCGTTATAAAGGCCAGTATTTAACAATAGCAGGGCGCAGTACTTGGTATTTACCACGGTATTTACACATCTGCGCCAAGTATAATATATATTTTTATACAAGAGTTGAATATCTCAATTTCAATTTATTTTTTATCATTGTGGTATCCGGACCACTATTTTACCTAAACATACGGTTCTGCATTTCAAAAGAAACACAGCCGGATTTAGTACTTGGTATTGACGTAATTTGTTAAATGCGTCAAGTATATATTGTCAATAAGAGTAACATATCTCAAAATTTCAATTTAATTATTACCAGTGTGGATCTGAACCAAATTGACCACGTGATCATACCTAGTGTCCCGGAGGTTCATTGATTTTTTTTGTAAACTTTGACTCAAGGTAAAACACTGATTTAATGCAGATGTTTTTCGTCTTCTTCTTCTTATTATTATTAACTATTATTGGTCGGATACCTTCAGCTATTTCAAATCCTAACAGTGAAGATAAACAATTCACATTCTATATTTAAGTCTCGACCTTCTCCTCAGTTCAATTTAGGAAGAAACCGGGACTCTAGACATATCGGTGTTGTGTTTGGATTAAGAATAAATGTGTGTATATATTCTTGTATAATTTCCGGAACATAATTTTGCCTAAGTATATCATATTTATACTTTACAGCGACTGTTTTACGTACTACAAAAACAAATAGAATGACATTTTATATTATTTATGTGCTGTATTGTGCTTTTTGTTTTCCGCTATTCTCCTTGTGGATCCTATTGATAGAAATACAAATCGTTTATCTTGAATTGTTTTACTTAATTAAAACTAAACTTGATATTTTTAGAGACTTTTTATGTTGCCTACTGTATTGTCTATCGTGATTCTAATTGTGTGAATTAAAACTACAGACTTGCAGAAAATCTTAAATGTCACCATGTTTTTTAAGGAATTCGAACATAGTTTTTTCGCAAATTTTAGTGCCATTCCAGACATTTTTTCTACGAATAAACAGAAAAGTATCAGAACAGTTTGTTTCAATCAAAGATAAGATGAATATCAACAATCTTAGACATTCCAGATTTATTATATACATACGAGATTTAAAGATGCTACCTCTGGAATGCAATCTCAGGGGAGATGAATGATGCAGTCATAAATTAGCGCCCAGTCAGTAATAAACCAGTTCATTACTTCACGGCTATCTGCTTGAAAGTCCATTGCCCCCGCTAATTTATAAGTGTTTCATTGATGTAATTGACCAGTTGGTTTCCTTCATGTCAAATGAGTAGATTACAACTAACTTAGTTTAACGGTGTAAGAGCCAGGGTTACAATTTTTTTTTGCGCGTACTACTTGCGGCTTGATGGACTAACCTGTCCCCTGGTGTAATTTACGCAATTTATATTCGAACCGGAAGTCCGCTTACTGCATAAGGAAAATTTAGTCAGGAGCCCAGATTACTTAATGGTCATGCATTTTGAACCAACACCAGATGGCAACCCCTATTCACCTTCCAGGGAAGCACTGAGCAACTCTGTGAAATCTGTTACCCCTTCCCAGTACTTAAAATGTGATCATGAGGTCCTATCAGTATGATGATTCTCTGTCGTCCAGCGCTGTTGGAATCGAATTAAGATGTTTAATTTTTTGGCATTTAAAACTTGCAAATGAGCTAACCTTTCAAGATAAAACCACACTTGCAATTAGTGTATATAAAAACCGTTATATTTTTTAATGTTGTTTTTAACGAAAACTGTCGGTTTCAAAAGGTCTACATAGCTTATGCTCATCTGTTATATATCTCACCGACTTTAAATAAAATTTACTTGACTTGAGAATTGTTGTAAAAATTATACTTGAAATTTAAACACTATCAAATTCTCCCAGATTATGACAACAGATAAAAAATACTTTAACAACAGCTATGTAAATATATATAATATATACGTATAAGTGCTTCTGGCTTGCTATCGACTGTCGTTCAGCAATCTGGTGAGGTTTTTTTTTCTATTCATTTATATAGTATAACTAATTGTGGTTGTCTTGAGTGATTGTTTATATTTATAATATTTAACTGTAATTACATCTCTCTCGTGTTTGCATTTACTAGTAATGAAACTGAAAAAAATGATTTGCTACGCAACGACGTGATGTTACCGCAATATGGCGTTTATTACATCTGTACATTTTTTGCCTGTCATGATTACGACGGTATACATCTAAGTGAATTAATTTATTTACCCTGCTTACAACTTTTTTTCCTAAACATTTTTTTTTCATTTTAATACAACACACACATAAAGCTAACTCAAAACATTGAAATAATTCTAACGTGATAAATTATTCCAGTAGGTGGCGCTGAATATTACAATTCTTTAAACATGATCAAGTAAAAACGCCCATTGATTAAAAAACGACGTTTCGTTCATTAACGTAAGATAATAACTGCTTACAGATTAATATTTCTTGGAATGTATAAAAAAAAGAGTTTCTAAACAAACAGTAATGGAGATCAAGGCAGAATTGCGAGAAACTAAAAGCATTATAGAAAAAGAATCTTTTTCTGGTTTAATGTGCCTTAGGTTCAGGTTTTGATTAATTGATTGATTGGACGATGTTCAAAAGTTTAAAAGGATGCTCAGTTAATTGATTTGCAAACTAAGTGTTGAATAAGAAAGCATGACTGCGGACCATTATGGATGACGTGTGAAAATGCAACGTTCCATGCGCGCTGGAGTCCAATTTTATGAGGTCAAAAAGGGTATACGTTACAAAAGGCAAAATTTCTTGTCCCTACGACACCATACCGTACTAATTCACACAAAATGTCTTTCTTATTTGTTTATTTTACAATTCTAACAAAATAATTGTTCGATAACATGTGATGGTTCGTGATGCTTTATGGAAGTTTATCAATCAATCAATCAACATCAAGAACAAAAACAACTAATTCAACAGGAGTTGGATTAGTAAATATATGTAAATCACAAATAACAAAAACTGACAGTATGTTCTTAGAAAGATTTTTAAAGTGATAATTTCATATACAATTTTTTTTTTCTCTCCAACTGCTTAGTCACTTAATAACCTTGCGATTAATTGATAAAACATGGTTAAAGGAAAGATACTCCACTTAGAAACAAGCCACATGAAGACGACTCGCAGGGCTTTGTTAAAGGTGATCCTGCTATAGATAGAGATCGTGTTTGCATCCTGTAGTTTGAACATTCATGGTTCAGTTACAGCAATTTGTACTCAATCTAATCTCCGTAGTATATTTATTAGCATACTGCCATTAGATATTTAAAGTAATTGTCTTTTAGAAATGGTATTATACATTATCTGTTTACGCTTTGTTGTTATCCGTGTGTAGTCTTTTGTCTAGTGAACAATTTTGTTCATTTCGTATATTAAAACAGAGTCTAATGGTTGCATAAATCTGACCCTACTTGTTTCATGCAATTAAGTCTGCATAAAATGTAAAATAAGTCGAGTTGTCTTACTCGTCACATATTTAGGTAAAAGTGTATTATAATAGTGCATATACTTCCAAATACAAATTGTTTGCTGCTTTTCTCTTGACTTGTGTATCTGACAAGTGGTCTTATAAATCTGACAAGTAGACTTGTGTATCTGACAAGTAGACTTGTGTATCTGACAAGTGGTCTTATAAATCTGACAAGTAGACTTGTGTATCTGACAAGTGGTCTTATAAATCTGACAAGTGGTCTAGACTTGTGTATCTGACAAGTGGTCTTATAAATCTGACAAGTAGATTTGTGCATCTGACAAGTAGATTTGTGCATCTGACAAGTGGTCTTATAAATCTGACAAGTGGTCTTATAAATCTGACAAGTAGACTTGTGTATCTAACAAGTGGTCTTATAAATCTGACAAGATACACAAGTCTACTGTTCAGATATATACATCATTTTGTCAGATAAATATGTCCATTTGTCAGATAATTAAATCATTAAGTCCATTTATTTATGTCATAAAAAGCCAAACCTCAAAATATGGTTAACTTTTATAAAAATAATAGACGCATTTTATCATCGTACAAGTTGACCTAAATATTTGACAACTGCACTTAATAAAATGACAAGTCGACTTTTTGCCAAAAAAATATGTTGACTCAATTATTTGACAAGGACAGTCTCGCGCACATTTTTTTTCCATACAGTATGGCGTCCAATTTGTACTGAGAGATGAAGCCGGAGTACCCCTGTAAAAACCCACAACCTTTGGTCGTATTTTACAACAAGAGGGTGACTCCATCAATTTTTTTATTAATAAGAAAAAACGACAAAACATCGGGGTAGGAAGCCTGAAATATTCGTGCTGTAGGTATATTTTTCACGTTTTATTTAAAACCAGGCGCTTATTATATGCCGGAATTAATTCTTTTCGTTTGGTACTATTAATGGGCTTGGTAATTACAGAATAATTAACAACGAGATAAACATATGGTAACACGATAATAACCGTTATATAACCAGTTAATCAGGACTGTTTACACATTATCTAGTAAATCAGCAATGATAATAATATAGCACATAGTACATGTAATCAATGGTCATGACAACACGATCTGATTTGTGTTATATAATACTAAATTAAAGAATAACAGAAACGGATGCCTACAACAACATAGATGTAAGTAAGAAGACAAAATAAGTCTCGAAGTTGATTCGCGTAACTACGGCTGAGCTAAATGTATGAACAAAGAACAAGAATACAAGGCTGCATATAAATATACAAATTCTTCAAATGAAACGTAGCATCTGTTTACAAAAAGGAAAACTGTTGGGAATGCATTCGTGCAAAATTGTTTTTCATCTCTTTGGAATGGAAGTTATTAGGCTTACCTGTAAACTGAGGGCAGACGGTTTTTCTTTTCTTTCTTCTTTTTAGGAGTCGATGTCTCTACAGGTAAAACTTCTTCATCTTCTTTAAGAACATCTTTTATATCTTCTCCCTCCATTTTATTCAAATACACGTGATCTGAGTTTCCGTTTCCCGTCGTTAAAGCTTGAGAATCGTCTTGCTTTGGTTCATTTACAATGTAAACTCCAGATCGTCGCATTTCTCGTCGAAAATCCAATTATAATTTCCAAAGTCCAACTGTTTAAATATATAATAAATGCTGTAAAATCACAATATATTAGAATAAATGGCAGTCAGTTGTTCGGACATAGAATTTCCATATGTTCTTAATTTCCCTGGGAAAAGCTGCTTAATTACTATAAACCATCTGTTTAGGATATCCGTCTTAAATAATATGCATTTACAATCAGCAACAATTAGCACAATAGGAACATAGTAAGCAGGGGTAATTTAAACGAGATTTCTTTTTTGGGTGTTGTGGGTTACCACAACTGTTGCTAATAAATTAATGAAGAGGATCCTGCTATCGATATGTGTATTGCTTATGAATCTTATAGATAAGAAATTTCGCACGTGACTTATTAGATTACAGTTCTAATCTCTGGCTACTGACTGGCTCGCTCCTTTAGCACCGAAGTTACTTAGATTATAATATTAACAACGTCTAATATTTATGTGCAGAAAAAATATTCTACCAACTGTTGAATTCATAAAACAAATGGTAAAGTTATCTATAAAGATAATTTTCTAAATATTATGTTCATTTCTTGTTAGTTTTCAGAGTTAGTATTAAAAATAGAACTGGCGATGAATCAAATTTTCTTTTTATAAACGTCTGTTTTCTATTTAAAATAACATCGAAATAAAGAAAAAATTCTTTACCTGTATTCTTCTGAAGACTGATTAAAAAAACAAAAATAAATAGAACTGTTGACCTCATTCCGCAAAAAAACCAGGAAATATTTAGCTAGTTTACATAAAATAATTTAAAAAAAAACACTGCTCCATCTGCTAGTACATAATAGATAAGATACGACAGAGATAATTATCCAGAATGCATTAAGTGTAAGGGACGCTGATTAAATCTGATACCAGTATATAGCTGATTTATAGGTTCCCGATTAAATCGACAACTCTGGCACACTGACCATATTGAAAACACTGACAAAAGTAGCACATTTCGTGAGAATCGCTAATATTCCTCTCTCCCCTACCATACCCCCAGCTACACGCCCATTTTAAAATATATTTATATTTGCTATTTAAAATAAAAATAGACAAAAGTATTACTACCATGACATTATTACATTGTAAATAAATAAAAATAATAACACGTGTTAAAACTTACCGCCATGGTGAAGATGTCTGCTCTGTATTTTATTTTAAAAGCTGAAAAATTAATATCGATTTAAAGTTTCAACTGGATTTTACTAATATAATAATTTTAGATAATTTTTAGATAATAAGACTATTTTCACTGACATAGGTGAAATTTAACAACCTTTCTGCAGCCGTCATCTTGAATTGTTTATCTTTGTGCTAAGAGTAATCTCACTTGAACTTTTAACAGGTTTAGAAAAAAATAGTAAATTAAAAAAAATATTCTTAGAATGAAGTTCTATTGCCTTATTCGCTAAGACAAAGCATATGGACTGACCGGACATTACTAGCCAGCTCGTCGTGTCAGGTTTATGAAAGTCTATTTTCTGACAGTTTTTTTGGAAAAAGGCCGGATAGCGGCAAACCAATTCGGAAATATGAAAATATTACCACATGCACATAAAATCACAAATCTTTTTTAACTTGGCGTTAAGCAGCATACACGCCACTACGTACCACTTATAGATACATGTAAATCTTGCACGAATATTGATGTTGGTGCCATCCTCATTGAACAGATTTACTTAGTTTTACCTGAAATACACCTAGTGATTGGAAAGCCAGAGATCTAGGTTAAATGTTATTTTCATAACAGTTTAGAGTGTGCTTTCTTGAAGTGAGGTCCAATCTACTTTTAATAGCCAATTATTTCTTTTCAGGTTATTATCAAAGAGACCGAAAGATGTCTTGTCGAGAATCAAACACACCGAAAGATGTCATATCGCGGTAGATGCAAATTTTTGTAATTACTTCATCCTTAATGATAGTTTAGTAAACGCGATTATAATTCAAGATCTGATGCTGTTTCTTTACGACCCGCATCTGATGAATATACCATTGGCAAAGTGTGTAGCATGTTTTTTGTCTCGGTGTGTAAAGCTGCTGATAAACTATCCGAATCGCACACGCTGTTTGCACCACCTGAACCGTTTTATTTAACAAGCAGTAAACAGCAAATTTCAATCTTCTGATAAAACAATATGGCGCCAAAGCAGTTTCCTAAACTCTAAATGTTGTTACAAGGTGCTGTTTTTAACGGTTTGATACATCTGAAACACGCGGCTGCAAATTTATAGAAGTCGCAAGTTCATAGTACCAACTAATAGCTTTCAAAACAAATATAATGTAATCAAATATTTTTTTAACTTAATTATGCTATTTTTAATAAAGATTTTCTTGAATATGTAATATTATATTGTATGTACATAGCCGATGAAATACGAAAACAAAAAAACAATGAAAAAAAATTTGGGTCATAGTAGACCGAGGAAAAAAATCATTCTGCAAATTTAAACAAAAAATATTTGAAAAAGAGTGTATACAACGCTATTAATCGTTTCTAACTTTGTTACCAAATCTTACCTCATATTACGCCGACTGCTTTCCGAATGACTGCGAAAAACTATTTAAACCTAAATATTTTCTACATCCAGATAAACAGAGGTTCCTTTGTCTACTGGTGATTCTCTGATATGAGATATTTCTTTTAAAGCTATTAAGTCTGACTACAGTGATAGTTCAGCATTTAATGGCTCTCTATATAAAACTTAAAATAAAAACAGATTGATATTAAGATGGCAGTACTTGAGAGGATACTGGAATTTATTCCAAATGATAGAAGCTAGTGTAATAAAATATCTTTTAAGATAGGCAAGACCACAATTTTTTTTAACTGACTGCACGTGCAAAACGTAATGACTTTATTAAGCAAATTAGGGCTAATAATGACTGCCACTGGAAAAAGTTTGGAGTACTTGGTAAACAATTAACATAATTGCGAAATCATGCCACGGTTTATTTTTCTAGACGTTTACAACATTAAAAACAAATAAACACAAAAGCACGGAATATAATTTTGTAAGAGTTACTAAGTTAGTTAATGGATTAAACTTTTGCATTATTTTCTTTAACAGATTCCTTAATAACAATGTAAGATGCCTATGAGTGGCCGTTCGTGTTATAATTACGTTATTTCTATCGCGTTACTTTCAATTTTTATTGCGTTACTTCTTCAAAGTATCGCGATATTTCTTAAACGTAACCGATACTCGTTAAAAGTAACGCGTTACTTGTAAATTTCATTTGTAACGCCACAATGATGAACAAGTTTTTTTGCGTGTTGTACAAAAACTACCATTAAAGTTGAAAAGTACTCGACTCCAATCTTAACTGATAAGGATTGCAAGTTTTCCTACTGAAGGTAAGGGGTTTTCCTTCGGGTAACAACTGGACGTCATAATATAGCTGAAAAATTGCTGAAAGTGGCGCTAAACACCATTCAAACAAACAAACAAACAAACATTAAGTTTCATTTCATTATACAGTATTTTTAAAAACACTAGACTAGCGTGCATACCCTCTGCAGTTTCTGAAAGGAGAATAGTGTCATCACAATGTTATATAGTGGACGTTTAAAAGTATTTGTAACGATTCTCGGCATAAGTTTGAGATATTATTAAGACACACTACACCGTTTAAAAAATTACAATTCTAAATCATTGAGAAACAGTGAAAAAAAGAAAGGTGACATATTTGCACCTTACTTCAACCCGGAGAAAGTAACGCAATACTTTTTAAACATAACGCGTTACTTTAAATTTTCATTTGCAACGCTTTACTTTAATATGGTCTCTTGAGAAAGAACCAATCAAAATACACCTTCCAACGATTGTTGACCGAACGAGATTTACGCTATTATGACTGATGATGCGAGACAGAGGTAGATTTTTACGGCAGATTTTGCCGTAACAATCGACTATGTTATCTGACTTTGAAAATCGATCAGTTTATTCAAATTTGGTTCTCTTATACACCTGTGTGTCTGAGGCCTAATAGACTGTTGTCTGCTATACATCTAATACCAATTTTTTTAAAAGTGGTTATGAAAAAAAACAGGAAATATTGATTCACTGATTGAATGCTTAAAGTAAAAACCAACGTAAACACGAATTTGACTGCCACAAGCAAAAGTTTGAAGTATTGGGTATATAGATTGAGAATTTAATCTTTTGTAGCGGCTAGAAAGAGCCTACGTTTTTTTTTTGTTTTATTTGAGCGTGACACTCTCCATACACGTTAGCCATGCACTGTGGTCCGCGACCAGGCTTTCCGTATTTTTGACCTGACACCACAAGCTTGGGACGCGCTGCTCACCCCTGTTGGTCAAACACTAGGAACCTCCCCAGTATGATCCCGGCAGAAGATATCAAGACCGAATAAAACAAGATCACAGCTGACAAAAACGCTATAATAATCTTCGGATACCAACACAGGAAACAAAGATAAGCAACTTGAACTACACTAAATAACGGAAGGTCGGATGCTCCGGAAGATAGGCAGTTTGTGACCAACTTGTAAGAAACCCCTTTTTAACAATTATACGACTAGTAACAATTACAATTAATACCTTTAGAACAAATACACTCATGATGGACAACGAATTATAGTGTCAATGTTTATTTTATTACAGTTATAATGTATATTTATAAACTCTTTGAATGAATGAGTTTCTAAACAGCTTCCTGTACATGGGAAATTCGGAAAAAACTTTTAAACTCTCTTTCTTTCTCTTCTAGAAAACGTGGTAGAGACCAAGGATGCGGGACAGTTTATCCTTTTTTTCAAAACACAAAAAATTAAATCAAGGTATAACGTCAATTTTGTTCTATCATGTATTTTATATGAATGGAGGACAATAAAACCCAAGAGGTTTTCCCAACCCACCCCTAAATCAAAAGATCATAATATTTATCTCGTCATTTTTTTGTAACCAGTTTAATTCGATTAAAAATGTTATCATTAGTAATTTACAGAAATATGCATACGTCAGAAATAAATCAATTAATCAATGTTTGTTTCTAATTATGTCCTTAAACTCTATATTGTATTTATTAAAATAACAAGTGAAATTGAACTCTTTTCACTGAGAAATAAATAACATATTACTAACGTTTATGAATATGTGCAGGCATGTGCACCGGGGTGAGCAAATTTATGAATATTTATTATCGAAGTGTTTGTCAAATACACGATAACTTTGAATGTGTATTGATTCTTAACCTTCGTGACATATAAAATATGTAAATCATAAAAGTAAACTTTAAATCTTTCCCTTTTTTCATAAAGTCTACTTTAACCCGTTTTAAGTACTAAATATCTTCTAATAAAGTTACTTCAACATGTACAATACACAAACTTACAAATAGTTTTAAAACTTTTGTAAGCACGTAAAAGTCATTTGATAAAAATTCAATAGTAATGTTTCTATTGGGAATGCGATAGCATTGTTTACGGTAATTTAACTCTCAGTTACGCTGTGTATTGAAAAGTGAAATATTTAGGAGACATTTTTCTATCTGAGAGAAACGGAAATAACTTCTGCAGTATGACAACCACAGCGCATTTAAGTAAGTATTTTGTTACGTTGTTTAAAAAAAATATATAATAAAAGTATTTTAAATTCATGATGTACATATTAACATTTAAGGTTAAAAAATTCTGAAAATGGGAGGGTTATAGATAGTATAATATGTTTATACATTTTATTTAGACAAAGATGGACAATAGTTTTATCACATAATGTTTTTAATAGTAGGTGTGAGGATAGACTGACGAAGATTCGCTTGCAATTTGCTCATGAAAATTTGTATACTGGTAACACAAAAGGTGTGTGTTTTCCTATCCCTCGATCTGCTGCTGATAGCCGATTTAGAAAAATTACTATAACAGTACTTCATGACGATGACTTTGAGACTGTTTTGGACCTTAAGCTACAATATATCTATGAATTACGGGACTTGAACAGATTATACTGGTTATACAAAGGTTATATATTAGTTAACAATTTTCGTAGATTTGACGTATAACTATAGTTAATATCGAGAATAATTGCGTCAAGAGGTCAACTGTATTTCTGAATTATTATAAAATAAGAATTTAAACATCAAATGAGTTTGGGCACGTTACATGTACAAGCCGTGTATAACAAATCCAGTTAAATAAACAAAATTAAATGGAAATATTTATTTACTTGCACAGATAAGCAGCAACTCAAGAAACGCAACAAATGGATGTTCAAACTACATGTTCTTACAAACGAGCTGCTGGATTGGGCGAGTCGGGTTTACGGCATGTATGCCAAAGGACAAGCTCACAAGCCGGAAGTCTTAGAACAGATTTATATACAGATGAGCGCGGATATGATTGGACATCTAAGAAAGAAATTGGTGTGTTTATTTATTTAAGGTTTTGAGCCACATTCGGCATGTTAACAAGCTATATCATGTGCAGTTTTACTGGGAAGGAAGTCTGAGTACCCCGTTAAGAACCCCTTACATGTGAAAGTAAAACTAATTCTCCTTTTCAATTAAGTATGAAATAGAGTGCCCCTAAGGTTTGAACCCAGCGATTATACTAATAGTCGGTGACTGCATGATGTAACTATCTAGAAAACTCGGCCACTGAAGCCCGATTGATTGAATGTTTGCTTGATATCTAGCGAAAAGTATTTGGAAAGAGATTGATACACTATGAAGCATAAAAATTGTACCAGATTGCCTTAATTTAAAATCGTTTATTTTTCAATTAAATGGTACTGCAATTATATTAAACTTACAACAAAATTGAATGTACCATGATATAGTTTCTATTAACATTAAGTATTTTTTTATTCCTTACACGAGGCGAGTTTAATTTTTAGATATGCCTACTGCTCCGGAAGCGTGACTCATAGAATTATGCTATAAAATTCATAGAGATGTTTTGCAGTCTTTACTTTTATAAAGTAACTAAGCTAGTCATTCATAGAAAATTAAAAATATATATTTCGCTAGTATGGAGGAAAAGTGAAACGAAAGAGACATGTTGTAAGGAACAAAGCGAAATAAATTTACAAGATTCATGAACTCTTGAGACACAACAATTATAAAAAGACGGTCTTAAAATAAAAAACGTTTTGTTTTAGGAAGCCGAAGGGTATTCAGTTTGGAATGCTATAACATATCGTCACCATCAAGAATTTGTAGATGATCTTGCTTATAACAACAGAAAGATGAAACAAGACATTGTATTCCAATCACAAGAAAACGACGCTAAACAGGTAACACGAAATTAACTCCGTGTAAAGTCTGCCTAAATCGGTTTAGAAAAGATATTTGCATCCTTGGTAAAATGACAATTCCACGTATGAAGTCGTATGAGTTTGTATCAATCCATTAAGTTGTCGCCATCCTTCTTGTGAAAAAGTATGGTAAGAACGATAACTGCTTTTAGAATAATATGAAAATTTAACTGTTTGTTTCTGTGGCCTAGATGTACGTACTTTTAATTTTTGACCGAGTCAGTTTTGATTTTTGCTTTCTCATTATTTATTTTGCATGCTTTAATTTTTAAGAAATATGTCATGATTTGTTATAATTTCAATATTTCTCATTATTTTTTATTTTTATTTTTTTAGGAACAGATAAATAACCTATTGGAACAACTAAAACAAGAACAAAGACAAAGGTACAAGTTTAGAATTTAATATAAAAAAACATCCATGGCTCTTTCTGTACAATTTAGTACCATTAAATTAAACAACAAAATCCTTCTTGAGAGTTTTAACTTTCACTTTTGATTTGAACCATACTGTTTTGCAGTTAATGTTTTGAAGGAATCGCATGAGCATAGATTTTAATTTTCCATTGAGTTTATGAAAAAAAAACTAAATAGCAGATTGGTTTTGATTTTGGTTTTGATTCAAAACAGAAAAGGCGTTTTGCAAAGCTGACAGAACTGCAGGGCTAACGAAATCTTACACTACTTGTAAAGTATTGGATAAAATGTTTAGTTCTCGTTGTGGCTTATAACATTACTCTCGTAGGAAATTTTTTTCATTCTTTTTTTCCTATGTTTTTTCCTATGAGAACAAAAGCTTATAACTGTTACATTTCATCATTAATTAAATCCAACCGGAACTGATCGACATGTTGTTCTTGGTTTAGGGTAAGAGAAGTGTCGCAGGTCCGAGGTGAATTAGAGTCCAAAATTGACGTTTTGAAGGAAGAGATTGCAAAACTAAAAAAGGAAAAAGATGGTCTTCTCAACAGGTAACGTTTCCGGTTTTCTATTAAAATAGACCAAGGGAGATAAATCTAATCCAAATGTCTAAACCTCAACAGATAAATGACAATTGACTTTTTGTTCCATGCACATAAAATTAGTCTCGATCATCCAGACGCTTAATTCCATTTGTGCGTCTGGATTCACCTCTATATTGAACTCGTTATCATTACGCCCAAAACTGGGCGTAATTTTTGATTGGATGATATTTTTATGGTCTTAATAATTACTTCCGTTCATATCAAGAGGTGTATAAAAAATTGTACCAAAGTTTACATTTGAACATTTTTATATAAAATATTACTTTAACAATCAATTTAACAATATTATTGTTATGCACATTCAATAGAGAATCTTAATGTGACGTCATTGTATTATATTTGTATGGTTTTCCTGGTCTAAATATAGGGCCGTCAAAATAGAATCATTGTTTTGTCTCCACCTATTGGTAGCGAAATTACAACAAGGTGACCCCAGACGCTATTATATATGCGTCTGGGTGATCGAGACTAACATAAAATGAGAGATGTATTAGAGCAGATCTTTTATTACATTCAATGACACGTGGAGAAAAGTAAATAATATTTGTTAATTTTGAAAACGCAGCTGTATAATTACTTATATGTTATACAAGGCAGCCCATCTTCCCTTTTGTGTTAAGAAGCAAAGAAACACCAAAGGGGCAATTAAATCTTGAATTTCAAAAATACTAATATAATACCATAGGACACACAAAGACAAACAGAACTAAACAGCGGAAAACACTAATACAACACGAATGGATATAAAAAAAACCCCCACAAAACTAAACAGCACAAAGACAATAGCCAGCGACACGAAATCTCAAGAAAATGAGGGTGAACTCAGGTGCTTCGGAGGAGTTAGCAGTTCATACCTGGTGCAACAAACACACCGGTCTTGAAGTTTGAAACGGAACGGATATGAACTCTGCTCCGGAGATTGAGAAATATCAAATCTAATTTGTTGTTTCATCACAGTTAATACATTAATGAGCAAAATTGACAGGAAGTTATAAGCAAGCGTGGTTGTGTGTAATGTTTAACTTTGCTGGTTCGTTCAATTTTAGATACATTATTGAAACTAACACAACACAAAGATACAGCAATAAAGTAGAAAAACTTGAAAATGAAGTAGAGGAACTGGGTTCTAACTTAGAAGTAGTAATGAATAGGTAATGGATTAGGGTTTTACAAAAAAGTAGTAATGTATAGGTAATGGATTAGGGTTCTTACATATAGAACTAGTAATGACTAAGTAATTGATTAGAGTTCTAACTTAGAAGTAGTCATGACTAGGTAATAAACTGACTGTAGAGTACCTTAGTGATTATATAACTGACTGTCAATTAAGTAGAAATCAAATTAACTGGACAGTAATATAACTAAAACATGTAATTACCAGACAAATAATCAATTAAATAACATAGGTACATTTAGTTGTTAGTTAATTCAAGGAACTTGCCTAATCAGCAATTAATTTTTAAAGTAATACCTTAATTGATTGTCACGAAGAAGATATTAACAGGTACGTACTGTTTAGTAATTTAAAGTAAGTGGAAAATTTTAACATACTTGGATACGTGTGGGAACACTGACAAAATAAATTTGTAATTGGATAACAATATTAAATCACAATGTAGAAGACGTACTAACATAGGAAATCTGGTGTTTACGGATGAAATGGATTTGAAAGGTGCTGGATTGGAGTTTAGTCAGTCATCTTTTATAGCCAGCAAGGCAGGTCAAGGACTATTGTCAAATCGGAAAAATCATTACGGAGTGTTACTCATATTATAAACAAAGAACCAAATGTGTCCAGACGACCAATTTTAAAGTCAGGAAGTAGTAGCGAACAAGGAAGCTTGCTAAATAAAAGTAAAGATGTCAGGGCATTGGCGTCACGATCTAGTGGAACTGTAACATTGAATTTGGATACTGACAACGAAGGCTCGATATCTACTGTCGATGTGGAAAGTAACAGGTAGAAATCAGGATGGAAACGGGTTGTTGCAAGGGTACTAGCGTAAATTTTTTGTTTGTCTGTTGTATAAAGAGAAATCTAGTCAATCGGACAATAAGTAAAACAGAGATTGTTGGTTTATAATGGTTGTGCGTAAAGGCATAAGTAAATTGTGTGTTCCAGAATCAGTGATAACTAATATAATTAAATATTGTTGTCGCTTCATTTATTTGTGTGTATAAACCCAGTTTTACTCCACGTTCAGCAATGTTTCACCTTTATTATGGCTCGGTTATTTGAGATTGTTTTGGGGAGGGGGGTGAAAGCCGGAGTGCACGTGAAATCTTGTCAGTTAAGGTTGGTGTCGAGCACACAGGCCGGTGGATGTTAGTAGATGACATAACTACCTAGGACACTCGACCAACAGCTCCCAAAATGTATTAGTGATTTGCTTTTTCTTGTTTTATTTAAAGAATTTGGAAGACACAAATACGTCAGCATTTTACCCATCGCAAATCTTATAAATAGTTTATTTAGAAACTCGTTCTCATTTGCAACTTACTTTTAATACAGGTGAATGATATCAGCAACACATTTGTTTATCAATCTGAAGTGGTACTGAATGATTATCTTTAGGAATTATTATTATTTAACAACGCCAAACCACATTTCAAAGATACGATAAACACACGGTATCGATTGAAGTAATACCGTCATCTCTAATTTAAGGTTTTGTTAATAAGAAATAAGTTTATGCAAGTTTTGTATAAATATTATATTTATAATATTTAAAAGTTTTTTCATATTTATTTGTTGTATATCAATCAGTGCATAGTAGTGTTTAGAGCGTACCAGGTATAAATATTTGTATCCTAAACCAAAGCTTTGAATTGCCGGAGAAAACAAAACATTATTTTCATGTTAGTATTTACTTTAAATATATTAATTAAAATAAGCTTTTGGATTAATGAATTTATGTAAACCATTGAAATTTGATATGAATAATTTGTGTATGCTAGATATCCGCCAGTGTCGAGCAGAAGCAGAGAAGCTGTCACACGAGAAATGTTACTGGAAACTCGCATTGCAAGGTTACAGAAAGAAAATGACAGTTTACTGAACAGGTATATGTGACATTTCAGAATGGCGATTTGTTAAGGTTAATTTATTCCTTAAAAAAACCGATTTCAATGTTAAGAACTTACTCGTTTACAAGTCTATTTCTGAATGTTTACAAGCAATATTTTAAGTAATAAAAAACAACGTGTGTAAAAATGGAAAACATTCCTTTAAAGCGACCTACATTATCAATATTTCAAGAGTAAGGACTTGAAATATTTAAAGAGTAAGGACATTGTTTTTATCAGACTGACGGAAGCTGAGACCAAGAACATACGGCACGGTTTTCCAGAGCTGGAACCTTATGTTGATCCAAAAGAAGCAAATGGTCCTTTGTTTGCCCAACGTTTCAGTTCCATGTATGTTGATGAATGGACAAATGCATTCGAAGTCGTAAAGAATGTGTATGGTGAAAGAAAATCGGTCGTGGTTTTAATGGAATGGCTAGAGGTGACTATAATATATACATAATATTAAATTTCATACAGCACACATTTAATTAAGATCTTGGCGTTGTTGCAATTACACCGCGGTTTCTGTCCACCGTCAAACTGATACAACAAAGAATTTTGACTATAAGTTCAGTTCGTCCATACTTATATTTATCGATACCATCATGAATTGGAGGATCCTGATTGGGGTATTTGTCATATAGAGGTTAACAACTGCTTAAAGCCACGTTCAACAAATTCAATCATTCAATTTTGAGTGATCCCATCTTATAATTTATTGTGCAATTCTAAGTAGATATTAATGTTTATTATTGATAATAACCGAGGAAAGTCCGGCTTCACATGGACAAACCTTCTTTAACGTTGCTGATTGTTGTGTCATATGTAAAAATATGAAGTAAATTCCCAATGTGCCAAAACACAACACCCTCTGTGTGTAAACTGGACAGTACATCATGTAAGTTACAAATTAAGGTAGCAATTCGGGTGGCGCAATACACTCTTATTATAGTCTGCACGCCCTTGTCTTGTATAGATATTCTGCACGTTCAGCTAGCCCACCCACTCTTCATCCTCTTTGACACGTACAACTTGTTCTACTCATGAGTGTAGTTGGATTAGTGTTATTAGACTTTAATTATGAAATTATCAATCAATCAATCAATCACTCAATCATTTTTTTAATAATTAGCTATTACATGTATCATGTTAACATAAAGCAAAGGGGCTATATCTAAAATGCTAAAAGATATAATACAATTACAAAGCCAATAACTACCATAGGAATACACGGACACAACCAATAAACCAGTACATCAGTGTATGTCCTATACTCTTAATTTAAAACTCACATTAATATAATATTTTGTATTCATAGACCTGTCAAAAGTTGGGAAAAGATCTGTTTGTAGAACAGAGAGAAATGTTGAAAAGCGAAACTGTTGGCTTTCTGAGAAGTCATCAAAAGGTAAATATTCTTCATTGTTATAGCTGTTAACATTTAAAGCTCAATGGCCTTGAATAACTTAAAACGCTAAAAGCACTATTAGCTGTATCTACTTACTAAAACAGGCACTTCGAACAAGTATACAGGGCCCCGGGGGCCGAGTGATTATGTTAGGTATTACTCTACTATACTCACATGCCTGTCAACACTAAGGTTGTGGGGTTCGAACCTTAGTAAAAACTGGACTCCACAAAATAGCTAAAATATTGGTTACATATGGAAGTTACAGATGTTTCATACAATATTGTATGATATTTCAATGTGCTCTGACACTTTAGTCACATTTATAACATCATATATCTTTCTCCAAAGAATTCTATTACAATTGCAACATATATATATAAATAAACGCACTGGGTTCAAGATGAGATGGTAAAAGAATCCGTAAACAAGGAAGCATGTCAATGTCATTTGTAACAATTGTTAAAAAGTGTCGAAGTTTTGTAATTATAATTAATAAATACAGTAATATTATTATATACAATTTTCCATATCTTGCCATGTGGATTATAAAAGCTTATGTTGTATCAATCTTACACTGTAGGCAGAAAGAAAAGACATAGCATTACCAGTTTCAAAGGAAGGTGTGGTTTTCATAAAAGATTTCCAAAGAAAAATGGCTGCTGATACGATCCCAGCATTCAAAGAGGTTAAGTATTCGCGCTTCTTTCAGGTATTCTAACTAAATGTGGAAGTGTAAGCCAGTTTTCTGCAATCGTTTGTTTGTTTCAATGGTGTTTAACGCCACTTTCAGCTATTTTTACTATATCATGGCGTTCAGTTTTTAGTGGGGAAGGAAGAATGAGTAACCGGAGAAAATCACAGAACTGTGTGTAGGAAAACTGGCAATCCTTGTCAATTACGATAAAAAAATTAATGTTACAGTCTCGAAAAACCTTAAGAAGATAATAACGATTGATCGTCCAGAACAACTTACTACGGCGTAGCAGCAAATATCTTTTATAGATGACATGAAATAAATGTTACATTGCCGCTAAACATAAATGATATATGAATTACTGGCTAACTTGTGCAATAAAGAATCTAGTAAATATCTGGTAAATGTGTACTATACTTCACGCCATAATAGCAAATATTTAAACCGTTATGAACCTGTATCCGTTAATTCTAAAAAAATCATTTAGATATAAAGTTTAAAGAAAACTGAACCACATAGGTAGGTAATACAAATTGTACAAAAAATTGAGATGTGGTCTATTGTGTCACTGTACGTCTAATAATTAAGGTATTTTTTCACTTTAGTGCTTACTATTACTATCAATGATTTCCAGCATATTGGTCGAATTAAATACTATTTTTGGTGAAAAACTGGAATTTTTATTGTAGTAAACTTTCTTCCTGACGGGTGTTTGCCTGACGAAATGGAAAACTGCGACCGTGTTTGGTCGAGTTTGTGGTCCTTATGTAGATCTCATATAACACTTTTTGAAATCAACAAATATTTTCCACAGTTAATCGACGTTTTGAAATGCGGCTGAATTTTATTTTGATAGATCGAATTTCCATAGGAAATCAGCCATTTTTGTTTCTAAAAGGGGTCTAATGTTATTTTCAAACGTTCGTCTGCTTTCGTGACGTTCAATGGTATTCGGACAAACCGCGAGACTTTTCCCGCCTTAACCGAAGACGACATTACCGGAAGGATTTCGAATAGACAACAACGTACACTTACGTTCCAAACAAGGTCAAAATTTATTATTTATTTATTTATTATTTAGTATTAAAAATCGCTGTATCAAAATAAAAATTCAGCCGCATTTCAGAACGCCGATTAACTGTGGGAAATAATTGTTGATTTCAAAAAGAGTAATATGAGATCTTCAAAAGCATAAAATCGACCAAACGCGGTAGCAGTTTTCCATTTTGTCAGGCAAAAACCCGTAGGGAAGACACGGTAAGGTTTACTTTAGAATATTTAAATTCTACTACCACTTTGACTGTATCCTACAATTTTATATGTTTTCGAATTTTTAAGTTTGTTTATTAACTGTTAATGTTTAATATTATTTAGGTTTGTAGACTAAACACAATCAAAAGTATTAGGTTTAAAGGTCGGAACGCAGCACTTGACTATATTAATAAATGTGCCGAGATTTGTTGGATGATGAATTTTGAAGACCCACCTGTTGCCTTGGACTTTGAAGTAAAGGAAGGAGCAAAGCTGACTGCAGACAGATTCAACACTTATTTTAAAAAAGGGAAAATTGTGGACTATTTGGTGTGGCCGGTTCTGATGTCTCTGTCTGATAATACCATCATCACGAAAGGAATCGTTCAATGTAAATAGAAATCAACAAACTGACCAATCGTCTACTGCCAAGGAATATATCTGTTATCAATGTGAAATGTAGTGATGTGTGTTTAGTTTCTGTAATAAAATTAAAAGACTGTGTGATCTAATGTCATAAATTCTTGATATGCCAATATAAAGTGTCATTGTCATATTTTGCCTAAAACAAAAGAGAAAAAAAAAGAAATGAAAAATAAGGTACAAACTAAATAAAATTTTACATATATGAAACCATCCAATTCAGACAAAAATTTGGTATTTCACGCTTGCAAGTACAGACTAGGGATTGAATGGCAAGCAAAAAAGATATGGATAAATCATATATCCAATATCTGGTACAAATAACAGTTTCCGCCATCAGTATTATTAAATAAAATATACTGAGAATAACCTAAAAAAGTTTCTGCAGTTATTAAAAAAATAAAAGTATATAGAGGATTCTGGCGCTCAAGTCGACTGTATTATGAGAATATGCTTGTTTCCTAGAGGACGTTGCTTTCGAGGATAAAGGTTGCAGTTTCGTTGGGAAAAGAGGTGGTTGTGGTGGTGGTAGTGGCCAGGTTTTTGGACGAAGTGCCTGACCTCGAACTATATACAGTGGGTATAATATTTGGAGAGTGCCACACTCCTTTACATGATAAAGATCCTTTTGTAGATTTTGAATTAGAGTAGACTCATTGAAACAGCTACAAAAGTGTAAATTTTCCGACCATAATAAATACTCCCTATAGTTTTTCCGTGAGAGTTAAATTTGTTCTCATCGATATAATGTTGGTTATATTTTACTCGTCCAGAATATGACTAATTTATTGCTCACTTGACATATAACTGAATCAATCAATCAATCAATCAATCAATCAATCAATCAATCAATCAATCAATCAATCAATCAATCAATCAATCAATCAGTCAAAGGTGGGAAAAGGTAGGCGGAAATGGAAGTTGATGCTCTTGTTTACCCTAACACGTAGTGACTGAAATACAAATTATACACTAGCGTTTAGAGTTTGAATTTCACAACCTAGAATGTACTTTGTATATTTTTTTCTATATATAGTACTTATTAGATACATACAGCATTGTCACAATATTAGAGATAATTCAGAAATAAGTCATGATATTGAACACTTTCATGTTTACCATTTTGTAATGAATTTAAACAATAACTATTAAATATTATGCGATAATAAATTGGAAATTTGCCAAAATATTTATGCTCTGTTAAGTAAAAATTAAAGCTATACTTCGAAAGAACAAAAGAAGACATATACAAAGTCAATGCAGTAGATGATTATATATTGTGTCATAGGAGACATATAAACATGAATAGTTACCTAAAAGTAGAGTGGAGACTGAGGATACAGAAGCTACACGACAATCTGGCAGCATGGCAGAAGCAGGCGGAAGTAGCCGTACGGGAATGGTCACATATGACAGAGGTTGGATTACAAGATGTCTACCATAGAATATTATACAGTATGATTAAAGAAGTTGTAAGTTATCGATAAATTCCGACACCAAATTAAATTATACAATATAATATTTTTGAAATTTAGGTTGTAATTAATAATAAGCTTCTACAAAAGTGTGGTAACGATTAGCCATTTTAAACTAGGTGAACATTGCCATTTACCGTAATTTCTACATGTTTTTCTACCGTACATGTTTTTCAACAGACTGTTGGTATTCCAATGGGTACTAATTGTGCTCCTCTCCTCGCCGACCTGTTTTTGTACTCCTATGAGGCTGAGTTCCTAGAAGGCCTACTGAAGAAGAAAGAAAAGACTCTGGCCCAGACCTTTAATTTCACATTCCGCTATATTGATGATGTTTTGTCCCTCAACAATGCTAAATTTGGTGACTATTTACATTCAATTTACCCTAACGAGCTTGAAATTAAAGACACCACCAATACACTAAGATCAGCCTCTTACTTAGACCTACTTCTAGAAATAGACTCAGGAAAACTACAAACTAGGCTATACGACAAGTGTGATGACTTCAACTTCCCAATTGTCAACTTTCCGTTCATCGACAGCAACATTCCAGCAGCTCCAGCGTATGGTGTGTACATTTCACAACTTATACGTTATTCTAGATCCTGCGATCGTTATTCAGATTTTCTAGACCGATCACTGCTGTTGACTGCTAAACTACTTAAACAAGGGTTTGTTGTACCTAGGTTGATGTTATCTCTCCAGAAGTTCTATGGTCGGCACCACGACTTAATTGATCGTTACGGGAAATCGGTGTCTCAAATACGATCTGATATTTTCGCTGAGTCATAGGTAGTGTTTCCTATTCCTGGATTTGACTTTTCCCTAGACAAGACAATGAGTAACTCGACGGGTGTCTAATTAGAGGCAGGCACTGCTTACTCGTCCGGAGCACCTGAGTGCACCCATGGTTTTTATTGGGTTCGGGTTACTCTCTTTCTGTGTTTTATGTTTTTGATTTTTGTGTTGTGTTTGTCTATATCCGGATTTGTAACTGTCCCTTGGTTTTTGGCTCTTGTTGTTCAGTCGGTTTTATTTGCTACTTTCTATTTGTTTGTTGTTAATTTTACTCCACTTTCAGCAATTAGATTTCATTGGGGAGATTTCTAAGTTTCCGCTGAGAACCCTTTACCTACGACAGGAAAACTTGCAATCCATGTAAATTAAATTTTAAATTAGAATCAATCACAACTGTACAAAATGTCAGACTAGAACCCAACTGCTAACGGCTGTTAATGCTAAATAACTCGACTTCCGGTCTACCAAAGCCTCAATTTCTTTTTGGCATTTGTTGCATATAACAAATGATGCTAGCACACCGAAGTCTAAATAACCGTATAATATGTGGTTATACCTTAAATTTATAAATATATATAACTGAATTTATGAAAAAAACAATCGGTCATTTTTAGACATATTTTATTTATTGCACTCACAAATCTCACAGGAATACAGACAAATTTCCAATACGTTAAAATGGGGGCTCGGTGACCTAGTTATTCTGCTGGTCAATAGTAGGCATCTTCTTATGATCACCAGCGTGTCAACACAGAGGTTGCGTCTTTGTGCAAACTGTGGACAGGTTTTAATTTATGCCAATCTTAATTTATTAGAAGTGCAAGACAGTTATGTTTAGTTTTCACAATATACTCCTGCTTTCTCTCCTTTAAAAAAGCTGTAGGACAAGACATATCTGAAATTCGCTAAAAGTCACATAAAACCCCATTCAAGGAAACAAAAAATTAAAAGGATTCATACAACAAATTATAGCGTTGAAAGATTTTTAGAGGCACATATCCTAAAAACCATCATCAAAGAAACAATATTTAATTTACTCGTTGCTTATCGAAAGTTTCTTATAGCTGCATGTTTTTATAGGTATTTAATTTTTATTATTCTATTATAGGAGGCTGCAGGGTATAAAAGAGCTAAACTACAAGAAGTCATAATAGAACGCCCCGTGGAATCATACTCAAAATGTAAAGTGTCCGAAAGGAAACTGAGAAAACATTTAGAGGAAGAAATGGCAAATTCAGTGAAATTATTGGTAAAGGATTAATTTTTGTATTTGTAATAGATGCGGTATGTTTAAACACAACAGCAACAACAATATACATGTAGGATATATTTTGTTAAATAACAATAAACTTGTTGGTTTTTGAAAACTGAATCATTATTTAAAAAATTTTGTTTTGTAGACGAGTTGTCTTTCTTGTTTGGCGTTGTGATGTTTTAGTATCGATTGCCTCTGTGTTAGCTCTATTCAGTTTTTTATTAAAAAAAAACATATGTTAGGTATAAACAACAGAAATGAGCGCATTCAGCGCAAGAAGACACTACGAAAATCATTACAAACACTATAGATTTTTTTGTTCAAGGAAAGTCTAGAGGGAGAAATTACAAAAAGAAGACTTTTAGAGGACGAGATCCACAAACTGAAGCATGACTTTACAGATATGCGATCACTTCCTGAATCAGGAAGGCAAGTCAATTTTTATTTCAACATATGAAAAAAAACTACAAAATAAAACCGCATCTTTTATTCGTTTAAAAGTTTATAGCCCGCTTTATTGTACTACGTACGCGTTATATGTTTTAAGGTTTTATCCCCAAAAAAATTTTTAGATTTCAAATGTTAATTGATCGAAGTAAGTTTGGAAAAACTCCTTGTGTCTGGAATTCAAAATATCATCATGAATATTTTTATATGCGTCCAAATATTCCATTCGTATCATGCACTCAGACTGTATAAAACACGTTACACAAGCTTGCAGTTACCTTTAATAAGGTGATTATCTTTAAATAGTTTTATTCCAGATATTTAATTTTATTTCCAAACACATGGTTATAGAAATAACACAGGATGCAAAAATAAAATTCCGAATAACATATTAAAGTTAACGCAGGAAACATTATCTGTTTGGAAACCGACCTTCCTAATAGAAATCCGATGTGTTTTCCAGTTTAAAAAACAGACAAAATATGGATAAAATATTTTGCTAAACAAACTAATGGTTTTCTATTGTTTCTTCTTGTGAAATTATAAAATCTGTATGCGTATAAATGTTAAGGAGACAATAAACCAGATGTTTATTTTAAATTTGATATTATGAAAATAAAACAGTCTATAAAAACAATACAAACACCCTCCCCTCCCCCCTCAAAAAAAAAAAAAAGAAACAAAAAAAATCCAACACATTAATAACAGTTGTGTGATATAATAGGCAATAGAACTTTCGCTGCTTTTTATTAATTATTTCATTATTATTTTCTTTATTATGTATTATAATAATGTTTTTAATTTTATAACATTTCAACACATTAACAAAATCATTCACTGTCGAAGTTACATGTAGAAATTAACGATAGTTTGTCTGCTCATTCCACTTGATATTCTGATTGAGTACAATGGGTTGGTTGTCAATGTTTCTCTATTTCTTTTGCTTTGGTCTGATGCCACCTGAATTTGATGTGCCTCTGTATTTATCTGTGACGAATTTCTATCAGCCAATGGTAACATGTGAATAACAAAAACGAAAAAAATTGAAGACAGTCGAAGACCATACGACAGTGATAAAATCATGTTGTGACAGAAAGAAAAAAAAGTGTGTTACAAAATAAAAACATTGGACACTCAGGTGCCCCGGTGGAAAAAGCAGTGCCTGCCTCTTATTAAACACCTGTCGATATACTTTTTGTGTGAAAGAAATGATTGGTAACATATCCATATTCCTATATTTTTATTGTTTTAACAGTCATTATAATCTAATACCCAAACGTACATGTAAAAAGTATAAGTGTTTAGCTTCTGCTACTTGGTAGTTATTGGGCATATTTTGAACCAATGTAACTTAAATGTATTGCTTTCATGAGATTTCATCCAAAAATATTTATATGATTTACCGTTGGAAATATTTTTATTATTAAACGCGATTTGATTTTTTCATGTAATTTTTATGTGTGTTTGTCACGCTGTTGTCTGCGTGCATGGATGTTTAAATGAACTTGTTTATTCTTGCTAACAAATACTTCAAAATCAAGAAACTTTTATCTTTCACATTTTTTCTGTCTAGAAGTTCACCGCGTAGCTTCCGGTCACTACCAGCACTGTTATCGCCCAGAGGGAGTGAAAAAGGAGGACATTTCAGAAATAGCATCAGCACTTTTGACCAACTGACTAACACAGACACAGAATATACTTTATCACCACGTAGCACCGGTCTGGTTCATCTGTCTCCACGGAGGTACGTCTTAAACAACACACTGACAACGATTTTCTGGCGTGAAAAATATTATATTTAAACGTTTAAATTGCAAAATTTATTGTGTTTTGTTTGTTTGTTTGAATGGTGGTTAACGACACTTTAAGCATTTTATAAGTTTATCATGGCGTCAAGTTCTATTTGGGGATGAAGCGGGAGTATCCGGAGAAAACACACGACCTTCGGTCGAAAAACCAAATTATTGTGGAACGTTGTTTATATGTTATGTTTATTTTAGCTTTTAAGCGTCATCTGATTCTTTGCATTAGCATGCAGAAATAAAACTAAAGTTAAGCATAGGGTGAAAACATCAATCTTGTATTTCTGATGTTTCTGATGATTATCTATTGGTGTTTAACGCGTGGCAAGTAATACTGTAGCTGTATTGTGGGTGAACAAGACGACACAAAAGGAATCAAATTCGATGAAAAAGAAATAAGGTCCCTTGATCCTGTGATTTTTAAAAAATAACTGTACAATTTTCTTTCAGTTTTTTGTAGAACGCTGAGCATCAGTCAATAAATTTACAATGCAGTGAACGTGAAATTACTAAATTGTTTTAAAAACACAAAAAATTATTCTTGATAGATCGGACTAAATTTTGACATTTTGTAAAAATAATTCATAACATAACTTTCAGAACAAATTCTGCTTATTGCTGCTATTGGCATAATCAGAACACAACATAATTATTCACTGCGGTTTGAATGGTGTTTAACGCCATGTTCAGCATTTTTTAAGCTATATAATGGCGTCCAGGTTTTATTGGAGAGGAAGCTAGAGTATACAGAGAAAACACCTGGTCATCAGTAGGAGAAATGGCAATCCTTGTCAATAAGATTGAAGTCCAGAACACCCTTTAGACTCAAACCCGCATCCTCAGTGTTGATGCACGAGATTAATAGTAGACTAACTACCTGAACCACTCGACCACCGAGGACCACTGTGATAAAGAAATATAGATTATAATATACACGTAGTAATAAGTTAATAGAAAGAAAACGTGCTACACATTTCTGTATTTTCACATAAGGTGTTATATGAATCCGGAATAATATGGATGAGAGATTAGCGTCTTCTAAACTTTCCAAACACCGGATAAAAATACCAGAGATAAAGTTATAATCACTAAACGATCATAACAAACCCACACGACACATAGATAAAACCACCAAACGTTTATAAGAAACCACATCATGTAAAGATGAAACCTTATTACGTAAAGATAAAACCACATCACGAAAGTGAAATACACGAAATTAAACATTGTTGGCTTTCCATACATGCAGTATAATATAACATGTCTATAGAGTGTTTGCAAACCCAGTCAAATGGACATACGAGATATATTTTTGTTGTGCATACCAATAATTTTTGAATTGACATTGTTTACTGTTTCACGGACTTTAAAATCTAACATTCAATGATTAAAGGATTACCTGAAATGGAAATAAAAGCCACAAGAGAAAGAAATGAAATGATTAAAATTAATAGAAACAAGATATTTTGCTTATTTATACACGTCATGTTTTACAGACAGGAACACGATAAAAGAAAACAACTGCATATTGCTTTGTCTCCAGAGGTTAAAAACAATATGTTTGACCCCAAACCGACTACAATTGCGAAAGATTTCAAGTCACTGTTTGATAACGAATATACAAAACTGTTTGCTGATATGAGGCGATATTATTCCGAACAATATGTAGTTGAGTTATTATTATCTTGGCTTAAGGTAAATATATGGAACATCTATTATTATAGTGTTATTTTTTCCGTTAATGTGTACAAATATGACCATACTATTGCCTCACATGTCACCCAATTCAAAACTCTGCCTATTGAATATAAATTTTTTCTTTCAAATTTGCGACCCATATTGAAGCTGAAAAATTTTGCCTTTTTTTTTAATTATGTACTCTATTACGTCTATATTTGACAAATTTCGGTCTACCAATTACAGGAATCGTTAAATATTCAAACCCACAAACAAGTCGGGTGTTGTTGGTCATATCATTAGTATAAACAGATCTGATTGTAGGCATTTTCAAAGTCATTTTAATGTTGAAATATGTATATAAATGTAATTACAAGAAGTATATTTGATATAATATTTTTTCAAGGACTGTTATTTGACGTGTATTGCAATAATAGAAGAACAACGGGAAAATATCCGAGAAGATGCACTGAAATGCTTCAGCAGATACACGAACGTAAGCATGATTATTTTTGTTATTAATTATTATTATTATTATTATTATTATTATTATTATTATTATTATTATTATTATTATTATTATTATTATTATTATTATTATTATTATTGTTGTTGTTTTAATATTCCCATAGTTGTGCAGTTTAGTATATAACAATACAGATTGTTAACGATATAGTTGAATAAAGAAATAGTGATGACTTTATAATAAGAAATAGCAAAGAATACGGACCGAACACAAATGACATCAATGAGACCAATGGTAAAAAATTTCCTAGCTAGAGGGAGCTTAAATGATCTTAAAATCTTGTAAAAATAACTATTTTATTTATTCATTGCAACTTTCTGTGTTCGATATTGTAAAATGCTCATGCTTCCCTCGTTCAGGTCAAATCAAATACATAGATTTTATTTATAAAACATTCGTGTTCGTGTTTGTCTACGTGTGTCTTTCGAAAATTGTAGTTTGTCTATCTGTTTTAATAATGGCCATTATCACATACTTTTAAGTTACAGAAACGAAGACACAATAGATTTTTAATAAATAATAAACATTTCCAATGTGATCTTTTGTAGGCTTCGAAGTCACTGTTATTACCAAACTCGTGTACAAGTACTATAAAGGAATTCCAATGCAAGATAGCGTCTGAGGCGGTACCATTTATTATGAAGGTAAGTCGTGATAACGTGTAACGTCTGAGGCAGCTATACATATTATGTTTGGGACATGGTTCCAGTTCTCAGTCCTGATAGTTTTACTGACTAAGTTTATTTTAAACTACCATTAAGTTTACATATGATATTCGTGTTGATGACCTATCATAACTCAACTTAGGAAACACTGGTATACTGGCGAGTATTTCCATTTTAAAATTCATGTTAATTCAATTTGAACACTTTACATATATTATTGATTAGTTTCGTAATTCATTTAAGGAGAAATTATGTGTTCATTATATCATTATACGCGAAGCTAGAAAAAAAACGTTAATACTTTAAAATGTATTTCTGATGCATTCGTTGATGTATCTTTATCACAAAAAATATTATTTTTCATCTTCATCGACATTTGACCAATTATTTCTTGTTTGAATTGAAGGTTAACTTAAATGTTGTTTAACGACACTTTCAGTGATTTTTCAGCTATATCATGACGTCCAGTCTTTATCGCGGGAGGAAGCTGGAGCACCTGCAGAAAACCCCCGACCTTCTGTAAATAAACTGGCAATCCTTGTCAATTAAGATTGGAGTCGAGCGCACCATGGCCACAGTGAGTCTTGAACTCACAATCGCAGTGTTGACAGATTACGTGATCAATAGTAGACGAACTACCTTGACCACTCGGCCACAGAGGCCCCCACCTCTTGTTTGATATACAGTGAATAAATATAAAAGAAGTAGCCTTTTTGTAATAATACTCAAGAAGCATCCAATTTAGAACACGAATTGTTTGCGATATTACTAATAATGCCTAAATTATAAACAAAACGTACTAAAAATTGGAAAAAAACAGTGCAGTGACACAAGATAACTAATCCAATATAACTAAAGAAAACTATTAGAGAATTATTATTGTAGTGAGCTTTTCAATGAGACACTGATTGAGTCATAGAACAGACCACCAACAATGTAAATGAAAATTTCCTAAACTTTATCTGATAATATAAATCTAATCTTCAGCCATTACAAATTACAATTTTGTAGGTCTGCGTTAGGCGGCTTATCAGTGGCGAGGAAAATGCGGAATATCCTCTTCAATATATCAAGAGGTGTGCCGAACTGTGTTGGTTAATGTCAGCACAGAATCCGCCCATGATTCTACATATGGAAGTTTTGGAGGGAGAACTTATTAACAGGAAGTTGTTTACTTCACTGATCCCAAGAGGTGAAGTTGTCGAGTATCTTGTGTGGCCTGCGGTATTGCGGTACTCTGGAGGACATATGTTACAACGTGGTGTTGTGAAAACAGCTACATAAAATACGTTCGTTGATAAGATTCACATCAACCAGTTATCTAACAATTATTTTGAGTATTTTAACCTTAAAACAGAAAATAAACATGTTTATCTGTATTTATTGTTCACATTGAATTACAGTTTCTTAATAAATTTTGCTTAGAATAAATGTAATTTATTGCTTATTGTAAATTTACGGTTCAATACATTTTTCTGTATATGCAGTTGGCCTGTATAAAAACACAAATGATGGTCCTTACCAATAATACAAGAAACAAAGTAATAAAATGCACCTGGAAATTCTTAGCCTCAATCAATAAAGATTTTGATTGATTGGATGTTTGCTTTAAGTCCAGCGAGCAGTATTTCAGCTATATTCAAGACGAGAACAAACAAAAAATCTGGAAAGATGACCAAAAGGGAAAACAATTTAATGCCACTGAAAAAGTATGGGTATGAGTAGGGGCAGACAATTTAGCCTTTTGTAGCGGCTACTACGAGCCTACCCTTATCGACATCAAAAAGAGTTCTTTAGCGTGCAAGGAACATAGCACTCTCCAAACACCTTATCCACCGTGATCCGCCGCCAGGCTTTCTGTAGTCCCCATCCCACCCCCCTCCCCCTGAGAGGGCATCCCTTAGCTCGGCCACCTGGGGACGCGCAGCTCAGTGGGACGAGTATTTTGAACCATCTCAGTATGGTCCCAGCGCGTTTGTCGTAGTAAATTATAATACAGTTGGTTTCTTTTGATTACTTCTATTACCAAACATAAACTGTTTGACAACCACAAATATTAAAATTGCTAAAGGAGATAAGAAATGTCTTATCTTTATGTTCAGATATGTTTCTTCTATATTTAGACGACTAAGTGTGCACACACGGAATTTGGAATATTTTTGTTTAAATCCTTATTTCGTAATATGAAACGGAGTATATTCAATATGACTGTTTTTACGTGTAAAAAGTCCCTTTTGTTATTAATTGTACTTTTTCATGGTGATATTATTTCATGCACAGAAAGTGAGGAATATTCGAGACGATTTATATTGGATACACCAGATGCTACAGACAGACTCGTACAACTAGAAAAGACCGTTGCTGAGTTATCCGCAACAGTAAAGCAACAATCCGATGATATTAGACATAAAGGGGAGCTTATTACACACTTGACAACAGAAATGCAGCAACAAATTTCTCAAATTCAGCTTCTAACGACGGATTATCAGCAACTAGTATCAAAGCAAGCACAAATGGCGCTTGAAGTTCACAATCAAGGTGTAGAAATACAACATCAGTCCGTATTAATTAATCATTTAACTACAGAAAATCAACAGTTTGCTTCATCCATAGGTATCCTGACTACAGAAAATCAGCAGATGACGTCAGAACTGAAGCAAATTCAACTTCAAATGCAGTCAATAAGTAAGTGCGATTTTGCCCACCTACCTGGTACTACATTTCGATTATGATTTCAGATCCTACTTTCTATTATTGCAAATCAGAAGGTGTTAATTTTGCGAAGTGCTATAATTATTAGTAACATGAGTACTCGTCTTTCACAGACTCTTATTGACAGTAACTATATATTTAAATAAAATGTTGCGTTCCGACTTTACATTTTAACCTCAAACAGTGCCTGGGACAATTCTTGGAGGGTTCCAGTTCTCGACCCCCTGAGCTGCATAGCGCGTTACTAGCTGCTGGATAGGGAAGGCTCTCGCGTTGGGGGAGCTGTAGAGTCATAGCCGCGTACTGTTGTGGGTGACTGTTCCTTCTATGGTAAATTTATTGTTTTTTCCTCGTCCTGAATATATATGAAATGCTCGCTACACGTTAATCAAACATTAAATGTGCTACATGTATGTATGTTGACACCAAATAAATTATGAAAGACGAGAGGTCTAAATTACACAGGTGATATTATACAATGACTGACTTTTATATAGGTCTCTATCGTGATTTCTCCAGTGAAAGCGCAAGATACACCGAGCCGCTGGTTGAAGTGAATAAGCATTTTGAGGGTCGAGAAATACCGATAGCGACCACATATTAAAGTCGTTAACTGTTTTATTGCTTTCCCATTGTTGTCGACAAGATTTTGTGTTACAAATGCGTACATAAATCGTTAAAAAGCAAGTTAATATTGATTCTAATATGACGTGCCTAAAACGCTTTGAATCCACACCAGGTGTAAAAAAAATATATTTTCCCGACCAACGTCATAAACGATCAACACTCTTTATGGTGATGTCATAGTTAGATTTTTCAGATATTTTAACGACGCCGCTGTGTCCTAAATGACCGACAAAAATTTAATATAGTAGTATTAAATTCCGCATGACCACAAAATAACCATATTCAGATGCAAGAAGGTAGTTTTTAGACAAATCAAAAACACGTACGATTCTATTCAATCGTGTTATCAGTTAAAACGATTTAAAATTATTTACCATATGTTATTAAAAAAAAATCATAATCCCATTTAAAAAATAGGTTCCCTTAATTAATTAGGCGGTATATGTATCTTAGACACCCTTAAGAACTTATATAATTGTTCAAGGTAGAGTGCAGGTGTCATGCATTACAATCTTTTATTTTTGATAATATGAAAATAAGTTACCAAATACTCTTACATATTTTTAGGTCACAAATCTGGTAATGTAGGAACAACATACGTCAGATGGGGAAGGAAGGACTGCCCAACCAACAGTTCTGAATTGGTATACTCAGGTAATAATTGCATTGCAATATTTGCACATCTTTGTTTGTTAATGATTAAGTAAAGACTTTAAGCAAAGCGGTGATTGCAAACGTGTATAAAATATGCGTTATTTCCATGCTGTTACCATTATTGCCCGCTGTATAAAAACATGTGTACGAAGCGTTATTATATAACCAAGACGTAAACTTACACGTAGTCAAGTCATAAAACTAATTAAAACACAGTTTGAAGTAAAAATGCAAACAGCGTCTATTCTGAAATGCGAAACTTAATGTACCATATTTAACGTTGAAATAAGTTATGATTTGAGGCATCAATGGACGAGTTTAGGTAGCTGGCATGGATCCCCGGAGTGTTAACACTCGTGAGTTCGACTCCGAGTTGGACTTGGGAAAGGTTAACTTTACTCCAACAATACTTGACAAAGATAAGCAGTTTTCCTTTTGAACATCCGGATTTTCACTTTTTATTCCGGTTTTCTTCCAAATAAAACTTGAAAATGCTAAAATAAAAAAAAATTGCTAACAAGCGGCAAAATATCATTCAAACAAACAACTATATTTATCATTCGCTTAAATAAAATACGTCGCTTTAAATTTATAATTACTAGGGTATGCCGGCGGCGGAAAATATGATGAATCCGGTTCAGCTGCAGAATACATTTGTCTTCCACCCGATCCCAACTTCGGGACTACAACAGGTGGTGACAGGGGCCGAGTTTATGGAGCAGAATACAACTCCAACTTTTTCGGCGATATCCATTCTGGTTCTAGAGATGTACCTTGTGCCGTTTGCAGAACCCTAGAAGCGTCCAGTGTTATGATGATACCAGGTAAAAACCAATGTTATCCAGGATGGACCACAGAATATTCCGGTTATTTAGCTTCAAATGATCACACGTGGGCCGCTGCAGGATCGTACGCTTGTGTGGATAATGATATACAGTTTACAACAGACGATTTTGCAACTGATGTTACTGAGTATGGAAAATTGTTCCTGGAAGTTGTTGCTAAATGTGGTTCGCTTCATTGTCCTCCATACAAAAAT
This sequence comes from Limnoperna fortunei, assembly GCA_944474755.1. Classification (NCBI taxonomy): domain Eukaryota; kingdom Metazoa; phylum Mollusca; class Bivalvia; order Mytilida; family Modiolidae; genus Limnoperna; species Limnoperna fortunei. Next base: position 73,577,753 of record OX104115.1, on the reverse strand, counting down.
AATGTTCCATTGACATGCGTAGTCTGCTCAAAATAAAAGACAATACAACTGTGTTTTAGATGTGTTTCTCTTACTAGAAAATAAAAAAAGAAAAGCTTATAATAATCTTAAGTTTCTTAGTAATATTTATTTGCTAATTTCTTAAATTGTCGGTTTTATGTTTTGAGCAGTTTTAAATTGATGTTACTATTTCCAGTGTAATTTTTTATGCCATTGATTTGAGAATGATCGGCTGTCAAGGACAGACAAAACCCTGTTTAAACAAGGACAGATAATACCTTGTTTTAACAAAAGGACAGACAAAACCCTGTTTAAACAAAAGGACAGACAAAACCATGTTAAAACTAAAGGACAGACAAAACCCTGTTAAAACAAAAGGACAGACAAAACCCTGTTTAAACAAAAGAGGGGAGCAACAACAAAATAAATACATGTAGACAAACCAAGACATAGAAACACAAGCCCCACTAAAATCCGGGGGTGAATCAAGGTGCTCCGGAAGTGGAAGCAAGTCTGCTCCACTATCGTATTACTGAAGTTAAAATTTGGTAACAAGTCATTTCTAGGAAAAGTGGTTTCTAAACATGGAACAAATCAATAGGCATTTGTGACATAAATATTCCGCAACAGTCAACTAAGTCATTATGGAGGTTGTACAACATTCTAACTGAAAATTTCAATTTTGCCACTGTAAAACCCAGGGTTAAGTAGCGTTTCTTTCAGCACAAACCTTCAATCAAGGAAATCCAGATAGAATACAGACTTTTGAATACCAGATTCAATTTTGAGAAGTCTACTCTATATGCAAGTGTAGATGGAATGTTGCCACACACAAAAGGCAAATTATAATCCCTTTTATCCTTAATTTAGGGTCTCAGTGGCGAAAAAGATCTTTGGGGTCTTGGAGTTTAAATTGATGTAAGTTTTATGTCGCAGGTGTTTAATAATTTTCCATACAGTTTAGTATTGGTTCTAAGCATTGGTTTTTTATGATTGTCAGGTGGACACATTTAACGGCAAGTCATTTGTCAGGAGAGTGCATGCTCTCTGGATATAAAGATTCCTAGCAAAGACTTTATTACTGGTCTGAGGTTAGGTATTTGTGCGTCTAAATTTACCTGTGAATTCAGTTATGATATGAGTCCTTAATTATTGAACAAAATTATCGTTGTTCTTTCATTTTCCCTTGATATTAAAAGTTCCTGATTACTGGTCCAGCGCATACTCCATTGTAGGGATACCAACAGATTGATTTATTGACGGTTCACTTGTTATCGTCCTAAACTATTGCGTTTAATCAATCAATCAAACAATCAATCAATCAGGTAATAAATCTTTTTTGACATACCGAAGATAATATATTATTGAAATCTTAAGACAGTATATAACATTATTAAGAATGCAAAACGTATTTACATCCTAAAAAAAAATGAAAAAAAAATTATACTTTACACAAACGTCACAAACCAGAAAAAAAATTCATTCAAAACATCATATAAAAAAAATAATAATTCAGTGTTACTCCTAATCGAACCATTAGTTTTAATGTGAATATATTAGGTATTTTAAGATTTGGCTGTCATTGTAATTAATCACGGCCCTCTATACAATGTAAAAGTAAATCACAAACAGCTTATCGTAGGCATGTAGATTGATAGGTAAACATATCAAACTAAATAGATCCACTCAAGTTTGACAGCATTTAAACATTCATTTCGTTTGATATTTGATCACTTAATCTTTGCATATATCATAAAGGGTCGCTGTGCATCAACAACTGAGAAGAGGGCACTATTGTGCTTTATTTTCTACATATTGATTTTTACCTTTGTATTGTCAACTTCTCATGTGACGATCTATTTTTATAACTAATATATTCACACACTTTGCTATGATTGTGTTTTTTTCTTTTGGAGATTATATTCAGTTTTATGAGGTACGTTGAATTCCGATCAACTCGTAACGTTCAGCCAGAGTTCAAACGGATCCATACATACACATACATGAACAAGTATACACACAACGTGAACATCGAAGATGAGTCGATTGAAGTACGAGATGAAATGTAAACTGGACCGACTTAACGAAGATCTGAAATCTTGGCTTAAACAAGTGGACTATTCTTTACGACTGTGGTCACGACTTCCAGACTCTACTTTGCACGATTCGTATGAACAAGTATTGACTCTGATGTACCGTAAACTGGTATGTTACTTTACATAGTAATCGATCATCTTATATATTCAATACATGTATCATTGATATTGTATAGCATAATTCGTGTTGTATGTTCTCAAAGAAATAAAGGAATTAATTCCCGTTAAATATTTGTTATCGCTTCTTTGTTTGAATGTTGTTTAAAGCCTGGCCACGGACCGTAGTGGGTAACATGTTTGAAGAGTGCCACGCTCCTTGCACAATAAAGACCCCTTTTGTAGATTTTGAAAAAGGGTAAGCTAATTCTATCCGCTACAACATGCTAAATTCTACGCTCCTACCCAAAAACTCCAGACTTTTCCATTGGCAGTCTAAATTGTGTTCTCTGTGTCCTATCCCACCCCCTTCCTGTGATTAATTGTTTTTTAACTTGTTCTCGTCCTGAATATAGCTTTACTATTGCTCGCTCAATCAATCCATCAATTAAGAATAGGGCGAGCTCACCCTGCAGGAAGAGAGACTCGAACTCGCTATCTCATTGTTGACAGACTTGTTAGCAATAATAGACGAAATATTGAAACCACTCGGCCGCATATATCCAAATTTCCTGATAATTTAACGAGATTTATGCTCGGATTTACCATCTATATAATACACATTTATTTACTTTAAGGAAAGTGCTGGTTTTAAAAAAATTTGGGAAAGGGAGACGAAGATTATACAAAGAGTTAGCTCGCCAGAGACGAGGGCAGTAGAATTTGAACTGCGGAAATCCTTAGAAGTTGAAATGTTAAAGTCCATAGGTCTATTGGTAAGACACATCTTATAATGAGATGTAGAATGTTATAATAGGTTTTAGTCGTAATTAAAGTTATCAGGTGTTTACTTGTCTTCCTTAGAGCACGACCTGATGTGCGGTTTTTTCCTCACGGATTCCTGTTCTAACCATCTAAATATTGTATAACATAGCAAAAATGATTTCTGGAGGAAGATTTACCAATAAATGAAGAATAGGCTGTGTTATAGAGTCACCACAAATACTTAAAATTAATTACTCTGTTTTATTAGCATTTATCACAATTATCACATTTACAACTATCAGAGAATCCGTTGTTTTGAACATCACTAAAAATTAAATCTTTTTAAAACAGGAAAATTTGGAAAAAGAGAAAATCAAGCGAAAAATGTTAGAAGACGAGATAAGGGAGATGAAGAGAAAATTTGAAAAGGCGAACGTTCCACCGAAGTATATGTAGGTATTTACTCAGTTCGATATCCGTTATAACTCATAACAAAAATGTACCCTAGAGTAAAATCTTTGAAGCTAAAACTGATTAATGGGAAATAAACAAATTATTAGCTCATTCTATACTGGTAGCTAGTTTAAACCTTTGCAGTTACAACAAACAAATATCACTCTAAATATTCTTGATTGCACCTTCAAAACTGGTTATATATTATAAGGTTATATAGCACACATTCTAAGCTTATTTATTTTCATAGAGTCAACGAGCGTGACAGTAGTACGGACAAGGAGGTGGACGAATTGCTAGAACTGGACAAACAGATCGCCGAACAGATGGAGAACAACGACATTCCAGGTAGCAGGTACTTGTATTTATTTTACATTATCAACAATTGGTGTTAAGTGGAAGCTGCACAGGCATGTACATTTGTAACTTATTTGTAATTGGTTTGTTGACAATACGTCATCCAAGGACGACGGTTCCCAAACCAGAAGATTTACTTACGTAATCAACATAGAGAATTTGAAAGCTAGGTTTTCTTGTTTAACGGCCGTCTAGCAGTATTTCAGCATTGAGCAGGGCAAGAACTACTTAATCTAACTTTACATTATCTCCAACTGGTGGACACAATTTATTAGTATAATCTGCTGATGTTCTCTGGCATTTTCCTCTTAAGAAATTTGTTTTTTAGGAAAATATAAATATTTTTGACTGAAAAAGTTTGACTCCTCTCAACATTTCTGCAGACTTTTTATTTTCTGTTATCTTTTCCCCTGTTTGTTTTGGAAGCATGTTGTATGTAGGCAACACATGTCTTATGTTAAAGACTCATCTTGTTTAAATGATTGATAGTATAAATCGATAGTATGTAAATCAGATGATGCCGAAACGCAACTAAGCTGTAAATTACATAAGCAAAAAGTACTCGAAACATTCAACAAACATATAAGCAATACTAATACCTCTGAACAAACTGATTTCATGTGTCCCATAAGAAGCATATATCTTGTGCATTTTGATAATTTTTATTATTATATTTTCCTTCAAGTGCTGAAGGTCTAGCAACGGACCGCACTGGTGGACCAATAACTGAGCGGTCAGTCTCAGAACAAACAGAATCATCTTTGCCAAGTACAGTCACAGAAAACTTCAAATCGTTGTTTAATCACGAGTGGAATGATTGCTACACAGAACTTACTAAGCGGTACACAGATGACTATGCTATTGAACTCCTAAGAAGGTGGCTAAAGGTAAGATTGGTCGTTTGCATGGTTTTTAACGCCACCTTTAACAACTTTTCCAGCTATAACATACATGGTTTCCAGTATTCGGAGAGGAAGCTAGAGTACCATTTGAAAATAAAACCCGACATTCGGCAGGAAAACTGGCAATCCTTGTCAATTAAGATTGGGGTCTAGCACACTCATCGCGGGAATTGTTTTATTGATACATGTAGACCAAGATACCCGAAGAAACCATTTACCTTTATCTGATAAAGGTTCAGTTGATTGATAAATTGTTTTTTTAACATCCGGCAAGCATTGTTTAAATACATTCAGGATATACAGTTTCGAGTATCAAACGTTGTTCTCTAAGAGTACAAAACATGATATGTACCAAATTTGAGAGATGACACGACCATTTAAGTGTACATTTAACTGCTTAGTCCACTGGGATACTCTAGATTATAAAATATCAAACTAAACTGTGCGTCTTTTTCCATCAATACAATTTTCTTATGTTGTTCTAGGAAAAAGTAGACGGGAATTATGTGTGAAATATTTTTAACAATCATTCTACGCACAACGAGTTGCCTATCATTAGTACACAAATCTCTCTTCACGGAAACATATGCGAGATATATGTATCATTATTATAAAAAGACGCGTTCCTTTTAATACATGCAGTGTATGAACTACAGAAATAGAAATGTCTGTTTTAAGAAAAAAATAGCAAAGAAAACTTACCGAAAACAAGAGCCGAAAGTCAAGGGACAATTACTATTGCGGATATAGACAAACACAAAAACCAAAAACACAAAAAAAACAGAAAAAGTTACCCGAAAACACAATAAAAACCAATGGGTACACTCAGGTGCCCGGACGAGTAAGCAGTGCCTGACTCTAATTATACACAGCAAAAATATCCGATTATATTTGAGAACTTGATTTCCCATAACGATTAATATGGTTTATAAATGTCAATATATTTCCAGGAATGTTATTTTACATGTGTAGCATTAACTAAAGAACAGAGAAAGAATTTGAAAGATGACACATTGAGGTGTTTCTTTAAATTCATGCAGGTAATTGGTTATCCCTTTTGTGAATGTGCCTCATTAATTTTTGTATAATTTATTTATGCCCAAAACTAAAAATTGTATCAGTGTTGGATAAAGAGGGGGCTACATACATCTTTTCAATTTTTCAACACTTTCTTATATATTCCTGTTGAATTTCATCTATATATAGTTTTTAAATACACAAATCTTACCATTGTTGGATCTGCCCTAAGTAATTTCATAACAAATTAATACAATATTCTTTTATTTTTGATATTTCAGTCCCAGTCTGTGGTTCCTTTAAGCGACAAAAGTAAGAAGGCCATCAGATTGTATCAAAGGAAGACGGCAAAGGAAGCAGTACCTTTGATAGAACAGGTATTTTCTACACATTTAAAATATATTTTACCAGTCTCATATAAAGTCGCCAGCATCAACTAAAGGGGGTTGGAGGAAGAGAGGATCCAACAACAGGTTAACAATTTTTTTTCCGAAAACAGATAACAGTAAATTTAAAATAGTGATAACTCATAACAGCAATTTACATGAGAAGACAGAAAACAGTGAATTGAAAAATCGAAATATCAGATAACAGCAGAATTGAACAATTTAGCGGGAATAACAGAGAAAACTGAGTTAACAGTGTTCTGACTATAAACAGCAAACATGGTTTTTATTTTCATTATAACAGTTAAAAACAATGTCAGTTTTTAAGAAAACAGATAACAGCTAATGGTTGAAAACAGTTAACATGTAAAAATGTCAAATACACACTTACAGAAAAGACCTTGCCCCCCTCAACTAAACAGTAGCAAAAAGCTCAGTGACCGAGTGGTTAAAGTTGTTAGTTATCTATTATTCATCGCCGGCATGTCAACAATAAGGTTGTAATTCGATACAGAGTTTTGGTAGGTTGTGCTCGACACCAACCACAGATTGCATGGTTTCCCGCCGTAAGCCGACAATTTTCACCGGATAATCCTGTTCCTCATCCCCCCCCCCCCCCCCGCGGATACAGCTTAAAAATTGATGATGGTTGCGTTAAAACCCAATCAAAGTAAGACCTAAAAAAATGTTAAAAATACCATAAGTTTTAACGAAATTTTACTGTCACGATTTTTGCTCACAATCTAGAAGTAGATGTACTTTCATTGACAAGTATGGAACACCATACACATATTTCTCTTTGTAATGATAATTTGTTATTATGTGATGGTACTTTGTCTTGATATAATGATACTTTATCATAATCTGATGATTCGTTGTTATTATGTGATGGTACTTTGTTTTAAGCTGTACTCTTTCTGGTTTCAGTTATGCATCAAACGTATCACCAGAGGACAAAATTATGGAACTTTGGCGAATGAATACATTAAAAAATGTTCCGAAATTTGCTGGATGATGAACGTGCAAAATCCTCCAATCCTCTTAGATTTTGATTTGAAATATGGCTACATCATCGACCAGCATGCATTCACAACATTTCGTAAAAATGGCGATTATGTGAATTATGTGGTTTGGCCTGCTGTTTACTCCTACAGAAATGGACCCCTATTGTGCAAAGGAATCGTAGAAAGCCAATAATTGGTACAAAAACTGTGTGGATGCAAGTACTCTTGGTGTATGCACGTGCGGCATAAACGTGGCGACAACAATTTAAATTATTCAATACCCGGAATATATCAGCTACATTAGATGTGGACGAGTCATACAAATTAATATTGTGCAATAAATGTACATACACATTATTTGTAAATATCTCATTTGTCATCACAATTAAAAGAACTGCAGTAATAAGTCTCTCTTTATTTATTCTGTTGATGCTATGTTTATACTATACATTCCAGAAAAACGGATGCGGTTTCAGTTTTGCTTTACTCATTGGTTCTTCGTTTCCTTGTTAGTACAGTCTATCATCACAGTATGCTTATCCCTTTTATACATGACGCGAATGTATTCTAAGACACATATGCAAATATAATATATCTCTCCCTCGATCTCAATGTAAGTGCGAGTTTTGTTCAGTAACACTGGGTTCTGTCACAGTTTCAACTGCACGACATACAGAGCTACCAGCTCGTCCCCGGTTCATGTTCAGGCAGATATATGATGTTCTCTCGGCAAGGGCGGGATAACGTGTTTCATGATGAAATCGTTTTATTGATATAGCAAGTTAATTATAACCATGAAATAGGTAAGAGTTCATAGGTTAACCTAATTACCTATATGTTTTAGTTGCATTCAAAATTTCCCACTCTTTTATCCGGATATTTCCTTAACACTGTAATATATACATGTACATACTTTAGTGTCAGCGTCACAGTTTTGAGAGAATTTAGATGATCGTATGTCATTTGCAGACATTTCAACGTTTTTTTTCCGCCTTATGTGATTTTCGATAACGGAGTAAAATATATGTATTGCTGTGCATTTTATTTACCTTGATTATTTTGTCTGATTTAGTTTTATCAGTATTGATGTGACATAGAAAACGTTAAAAATATTAAACCTGAGATCCTGTCTATTACTCTAAAACTATTTGTCCTTGTCTACTGCATTTAAATACACGTACGTCATACGGGCTTTTGATGCGGGCAAGATTAAGAGCTACAAAGACAGTGACCGGTTTACGACTAACGCGTTTCTCTCAAAATATCTGACTGCCAAAAGTATGGGTATAGCCATTTGTAGCGGCTACAACGAACTTACTCTTATCGGCACCTACAAAAGGGTTATTTAGCTTGCAATGAGCATGGATCCCTCCAAACTAGTTACCTACTGTCATCCGTGGTCAGACTTTCCATATTATGACCAGACAACCATCAGCGAGAAGGCATCTCTTATCCCCCACTTGGTATGGTCCCAGAGGAGGACATAATGTCCTACAATTTGGTTTTGCAAGTGTTGCTGGCTGCATGTATTCTTTGACAAATACGGAACGTAGCGAACTCCCAAAGAAAGCCGGATTTAACGTCCCCATTTGACGGACGCTCCCTGTGTTTGCTATCATCCCAACACGGTAAGAATAATCTAGTAGGGGTTTTATGGCAGGTTCTAAAAACGTGTCTTATTTGTATAACCCAGGTTTCCATCTCATAAGAGACTATAATCAATACCCAACCAAATACCACCACTACATTTAAAAGCTAATGTAACCATAATATAGTCAGGAATTATTTCTATAAGTAAAAAAATAATTATTCCAATAAAATCGGTTTCTTTTAGTCGGATAGAGGAGGGGGAGGGTGTGCTCTGTGGACGATTCATTTTAGGTAGTTGATCATCAGCTTGTAAACAATGAGATTGGATTGTGAGTTCGAGTGTCAAAATAAAAAGCTGGAGGCTATGATATAGCTTAGACTTGCTAAATGTGGCGTAAAACCCTACACAACCGATCAACAGAATGTTTTAAATTAGTTCAGTGCAAACTGCTTCGTTAATACAAGTGAATAACAAAGATTTAGTTATTGTTAAAATTGAAACGCGACCGTTATAGTCAATGATCTATGATTAGAAAAAGAACTGAATTGAAAGAAAATCCTTCATAGTTAAATTCAAAAGAATTTATTTAAGCAGAACAGTAAACAAACAAATCAACTCAGTATTAATTTCAGCAAATTGAACGAAGACATAATATAATAAACAATAAAAATAGAGCACCTAATACACAAGTATATACAAACACAGATCAAAGGATAACCTTAGGAGAAATAAACAGATAAGTAAAAGCAGACCAGGTAAGCAATAATGCACATAAATAGTACACATATAAATTAATATACAAACAACAAAAAGAAATATTATAAAATATAACAACATGGAGTTTTTTAATACATACAAGACAATTATGTATTTTTGCGAGACTGACAGTAACTGGTGTAAAATGTTGAAACATAATTTACGTGCAACATAAATGTAGCTTTGCACTGCACGAGTCTTCATGTGCAATTCAACCTCTTAATTTCAGGGCCCGGTTTCATAAAACATCTAAATTTTGAGGATTTCCTCAACTCATCCTCAACTAAAATATTGACCAATCAGATTGCTGGAAAATTCAAATTTGAGGAAAAATTCAAGGATTTGAGGAAAATCTCAATTTGAGAAGTTTTATGAAACTAAGGCCAGACCACTTAAACGTTGAGATTTTTTCCTTTGTTACGAAATAAGCAAGATACTGCAGTCATTTATAAAAGAAACGATTTGCCAATTGTTTTGTTGAAATGACCACATTTACAATACATTTTCCACACATATAAGATCTTTAAATATTAACAGCAACACTATTTCCGAGGTTTTATTTATTTAAATCAAACCTACATCAGGGGTCATTATATGTCGATTTAGTGAACAATAAACCGCATGCATTAAATGTTTTCACTTTAAACCAAATCTGAATATGTTCTATATGTTTGAAATGTAACTTTTAACGCATATTTTTTACACGTAGATTAAGTTCGTCCACGGAATGTCTATAAAAAGCAAGACATGTTATCCAAAGTTAAGCAGACTGCGGAAGGATCTATGGGCTTGGCACTCAGATATTGAATCACTCATGCAAGGGTTGGATGCGCCAAAGAAGAATGCACTTGTCAAAGATGAAAACCCTGAAGACAAATTGAACGCTAAATGTTTTGAGATGATACACAAGTTATGTAGACTTTCGGTAAGTTTTTTTCTTGCTTTATATTGTTGTTCTTTGACGAATTAAAATATTAGATTAAATTAAATCTAAAATTTACGCATTTAAGTATTAAAAAAAAATATACACAAATTATTTTTTGCATCTTTTATGTTTCGCCAATTTTACAGCCATATATTTGTATCGCAATTTTAGTAATATGTACTAGTATATGCAGCTAAAATCTACAAGACAGCACATTGCTACTGAGTTGCTATACACAGGTTACCGACCAGTGTCCGCTGTAATGGTTACCATGTCCACGCGATGTATGTTAACTATACAATTCGTAACCAGATACCCACAAAGCAGCCATGTAGGTCGAGCCTTGGGAAGCCCTCCAGTAAATATTATATCTGATCCATCTTGTCGCTGTGGATCCGACCGCGAAGATTCAAATCATTACTTCTTTGAATGTTCGAAATATGCTAATATTAGAAATAGATTATTCGAACACCTTCATTGGCTGCCAATCTATTGTCCAGTAAATCTAGAACTTCTTACATCTGGTAATTCGCAATTGTCTAATGATCAGAATGAACAAGTCATTAAGCATGTATTTGAGTATATCAAAAGGTCAGAAAGTTTCCCAATAGTTTGATCATTACTCACAAGGATTTGAAACCACACTCATCATCACGTCCATCACATCTATCACATCATTTTTTTTCTTTATTTAATTTCCTTCTTCTCTCTATTTTTCCTTTAATATTTGTCATACAAAATTTTGATACGTCTCCGACAAACATAATATAATTTGTATTGTATTACAATGTACGCTGCTCTATTAATATTTTTGTAACATACTGTATACTGGAGAAGACTTCATAAGTTTGATTAACTTGTGTCTTATCCTTTTTGCATATTTGAGCAAATAAAATATGTTTAAACTAACCCCTCCAGCATGTATTATATACTCTTATTAATGTCTAAGGCACTATCACCAGATGAAATAGTAGAACTACTCAAAAACGCTGATTCTCCTAGACCAATAAAGAGATTTGCTAGCAGTGGTCAGCTGTCGTCAGGAAGGCTATCACAATCACCACACAAGACATCCCGGAGAAGTCGGACAAGATCAGTGTCTCCGGTAGGTACTCGTTTATGTACGTTAAAGAGAGGGAACAATACATTTTTTCTCGATTACAACCAATTTCAACTTGATAATAATTGAAAAATACTGTCATTTTTTAAATTCTCAGACAATCTACAGCTATAGACAAAAGATGCTTAAAACTATTATTTTGATCCGTTATGTCCATCACCGCAATTCAGAGCGGTAGACGTAGTAATCTGGCAGTATCTCGGTTCGTTTGTTTGTTTGTTTGAATGGTGTTTTAACGCCACTTTCAGCAATTTTTCAGCTATTTCATGGCGTCCAGTTTTTATTGGGGGAGGAAGCCGGAGTACCCGGAGAGAACCCCCGACCTGCGGTAGGAAAACTGGCAATCGTTGTCAATTAAGATTGGAGTCGAGTACACCCTGCCTGCAGTGAGAATCGAACCCGCAATCTCAGTGTTGACAGACCACGTGATCAATAGTAGACGAACTACCTTGACCACTCGGCCACCGAGGCCACGTATCTCGGTTCGTTCGTCTGGTTAGCGCCGTAAATCCTACGTTTTCTGGTCAGATTTTTACTAAATTATATAAAATTTTTACATAAATAATTTTATGGACCAGTTCGAGATTAGCACCGATCGATGGTTTTTGTGGGAACTAAGCTGCTTATAATTGTAAATATATGTAAAATTGTATTGTGAACACTCTCACGGTTTCATTTCTTGTCAGATGTGTTTTAAGTTGAAATGGACAAATTCACGAAAAAGCACCCATCAATAATTCTTTTGGGAGTTATGGTCCTTCAATATGCAAATTATATGAGAAATTGGCCCACTTCTACCTGACTTGTCAGATATTTTTTTAAAATTTAAGTTAAATGTGACACATATTAGACAAGTAAAGAAGTCAGATGTTTGTTGGTGTTATTTCCCTTAGTACTGTAAACTATTTTTCTGAAAAATTGTATCTCTGGTGCTCCCGTGTACATTTATTGTAAGATTTTTGTACAGAAATTTAAATCAAATGATTAAAATAAGCACTGATCAATTATTTTACTGAGAGTTATAGGCCTTCGAAATGTGAATCGCATGGAGAACTTACTTGAAACACTTCTTGTCTTCAATGTTTAGATGATTTTATTAGTATTATGTACCTTAGAATTTAAATTACATGGAAAATTGTATTTTAAGCGCTCTCGTGCCTAAAATTCTTATAATACATTTAAAAAAATAAAATTAATGATATTTTTGATAATTTGAAAGATCAGCACAAATCAATAATTTTATGGGAATTATACTCCTAGAAAAATTGAAAGAGTCCGGTGGGCAAATAAAATTTCTGAGAATAGGTCTTGCTTCACAAAATACGCAGACCGTTGAAAACTGTCTAACAGGATAAACTGGCGTGTTGTTGTAGTTTATTCACTGAACTAATTTAATCAGCAGAAAAGAATGCCGCCTAGAAAAATCATTCCTGTACTATTGTTTAGAGGTAGCCCGGTGGACAAAATACCTTTACATACACTATTTTTCTCACAGAAGGTTATCGTAAAACCAATTCCAGAGAAAGGAGGACATCGGTACAGAAGCCCAACACGTAGACAAGCTACAGAAAATAATCCAAAAGCCAGTTGGAGTCGATCCGAGTCGCCGTCACCGGCAAGTACATCTAAAATGGAAATTACCATATATACAATTTAATAGTGACCAGCAATCGTAGATTATATTCCAGGGCTACATATGTTAAGAGATGACCTATAGATGCCAGTCAAAGCGCGAACTTATTAAGTCTGAAAAGGAAATTGAATAACTGTAATCATACGGTAACCATGTGTTCAGGTATATAATCTATGCAGTCAGTGCAGGCACATTCGTATGTAATGTTTGGCAAGCATTAAAGAGTGCATATCAGTGTCGGTCTCGGCATGTCATAGCTACAGTAATTGTTAACTTTTCGTTAACGGTGTACACATATATATCTAATACTCGTTAGAGTGTCTAGCATTTGTTATTAGTTTGTATAATATAGTCAGTCTCCAAAGCGACCAGTAACCACAAAAAAACTTTGTTATGTTAAAGCCACTTTCAGGTATAACATGGCTGACAATTTTTATTAAGGGAGTAGGGAACCGAGTTACCCGGCAAAAACTCCCAACTCAAGACAGGAAAACTGACATTCCTCGTCAATTAGGATAGTTGTTGACAAGGCTTTGATCAATAGTAGATGACTAACAAACATTATTACCTTAACCTACCGGTACTTAACCACTCGGCCACTGAGACTAAGTAGAAAATGTAAGGATGAACTAAATTTACGATAAATTCGTACAATACAACTGCATATTAAAATTTTTTATTTATTAATTTGCAACCAAGGTTAAACTGTATGGCAAAAAAAGAGGACGCAAAAGTAATAAGAAAATAATTTCCTTACTTTTTAATTTAAATTTTCAGGCAGATGATTGCAGAAAAAATTTAACATTTGACGCGGATGATGAATATTCTCAAAAATCAGGGTAAGTCGATGAAAGTGTTTTTATACAAGTTTAAAGGTGTTTTGTTTTTATTTTGGTTTAAACAAACCAATATAGAATTACATAAGCACACAATGCACAAATGAACTGTAGATTCTCATCGTGAATATTTTACAGCTTTTAAAGATTTTGTAAAATTTGTCTAAAAATTTAGGTGTATCAATTATTTTGAAAAACAAATTAGAACCATGCCAAATGTCAAATATCGTAAAAAGCACATTGAATATGTATAATAATCTGTTTCGCAGAAGCAAAAGACAACAGAAAAAATCGCCAATATCTGACAAAAATTCTAAGAAAATTATCCGGGATTTGGAAGAACAAATCATGGAACTGGAAAAAGAAAACGATGAGCTGATAAATAATGTGTAAGACTATTTATAGATAACAAAGTTATACGATTTCACAACACGGTAGGTCATGTTACAACAGAGAACGGTAAGCACCACCCGATAGTAACATTATTCTGCTTCTTATAGAGAACAGGATGTAGCTAAACAGTGTTAACCTACATACTGACTGTTTTCCGTGTTAATTGCATATGTATAATACCATGAGAAAAACTGCTTCTTTGACTGACCAAACACTTTAAGATTATATTCTGAGTTTTTGAATATATATAGAAAAAATAATCTAAACACTGGTCCGATTTGCATCGAACGAATTTAAAATGATCTTCCTGATAATTAATTCTTAATTGGACTATTTGACTAAATGGTGAAAAGAATTATCGCCATTTTGCTGATTGTGCGCTATTTGCTCATAAAAATGTATTTTAGAGGCTTTAGTGAATAGATTTCACTATCTTCCATCAAAAACAAGCAACGTTAATCATTTTTACAAAGCTAATATTTTACAAAATGTTAAAAGATCAGGCGATGAAAATTATTTGCGATCAAGAACTACTCCTTGAGCAATAAATGGAAGGTCTTTTGCATCAATCAGCGATCCGAGAAAAGTAACTTGGTCCTGTGCAGTAAGTTTATGCACTATTCTTTATTGTACATTTTTTATATAAACTAGATTAAATTAATTATTTTTTTAATATTTTACATTTAGTGAAAAACTTGAGAAAGAAGTGCAGTGGTATAAAGACAACAGAGATTATTGGTTCCAATACTGCAAAGATAACGACAGAAATGAAAAACAGTACACCTAATATATTAATAAATTTTCTAATATTTTATTGCAGATATAATTTCATTTTTCATGTACATGATTTTCTTGTAATGAACTCAAAGAATAATCACACTAAAAAAAAATTTAAATTCTTTAAAATATTTTTTTTTCAATGTAACTTGTGCGTTTGGCATCCTTGCTATTGTTCTTTTTCAAAATATGCGAAAAAATAAGTATATGTTGTTGTTTTTACAGTATAGTCAAGAATGGTCACGGAAGGGGTACGGAATATGACGAGCTCCGTAAGCAATATGATCATCTTCAGGGTGTATACGAT
Organism: Limnoperna fortunei; assembly: GCA_944474755.1. Lineage (NCBI taxonomy): Eukaryota > Metazoa > Mollusca > Bivalvia > Mytilida > Modiolidae > Limnoperna > Limnoperna fortunei. The sequence continues at coordinate 73,562,339 of OX104115.1, read as the reverse complement.
AACATTTGCCATGTTTTAAATAAGTAAGTGTTTACGTTGGTGCAGAAGATATATGTGGAAATAGAATTTAGAAGTGCGCTTTTGTAATCGCTCAACATTATTGTCTTAAAACTCATTATACAGTTAATACAGTGTACCATCACAATAAAATCCATTGTAAAATTTATAGTAAAATTTACAGTTTAGCTAAATTATCATTTTTACTACTTTTATTTTAAACATGAACCATTAGCATGTAATTTTACTATCTTTCGTAGGCGTGACAAGGAAATTTTGTTTGCATTCCAGCAATTTCAGTTTATATTTTATAAATGCATTCAATATACAAAACTGTTTGGACAAACTTACCCTTATGTCTTTAATAGCTACATATACTTCTCTGAAACCAGTAGTAGTTTATTATTATTAATTCTCCACATTTAGAGGCACACCGAATGGTCATCTGGATTTGCAACAGTTACAAGCAGATGCAGCTCGGTATAGAGCCGAGAGAAACAACGCAAGACTACAAGTACAGGAAATGAATGACAAAATGAACTGGTAATACAATTAGCTTGTTATAGTTGCTGCTCCATTACATGTGAAATCAGATTTAAGCTGAAACATGTTTGTTAAATTCAAAATTCGTACATTTACAGGTATAAGGGTCAATTAAACATGCACACAATCTATAAGCAAACTAAAAAAAAGAATTTATTTTTAAATTCTTATTATTAACATAAAATAGTATGTGAGTCTTAATGTTTAAAACTGCCAATACCATTACAATATACCAAAGTACGCCAAATGACATTTACCCGTTCAATATGCTGTATTGACTAGTCAATAAGACATATTGGACTGAATAGTTGAAAAAGGTCCAATCCCATATTGGCCCAGATATGGATCTATCTTGAAAAATTAAGTATGTCACATTGGACGGGTTAGTCAATGAAGTTAGTTTGTTCTTTTAATGGTATTTAACGCCACTTTGAGCAATTTGTCAGCTATATCGTGGCGTTCAGTATTTATTGGTGGAGGAAGCCCGAGTACCTGGAGAAAACACCGACCTACGATAGAAAATTTAGCTATATTTGTCAACTAAAATCAGAGTCGAGTACACCTTGCCCGCAGAGACTAGAAACCGCAAGTTCAGTGTTGACAGAACACGTGACCAATAGTAGAGGACTGAATTTTGACCACTCCCGGATATTGCTAGAAACCGGATTTGAAGTAATATGACGAGGAATTGCTTTCCCTTCCAGAACACCTGGACTCACCGCGGGGTGGGGTTCTGTCTTTTTATTTTTCGTTTTATGACCACTTCACGTTATCATATATTCTTATTTCTTACAGAAAGGGGACGCAAAACCTAACTATTAAAATATAGTATGGTAAATTCCTCTTAAGAAAGTTTATTCACATTCAAAGGAACGCATTGCAAATGTTTTTTTTTATATATTAATATATTTGCAAGTGAAAAATATCGGCCAATGAAAATGTTTTATATCTGCAGGTATAAAAGTGAACTGAAAAGCGTACGAGCAGACAATGGATACAGTGTGAAGAAATCCACGCGTCGATACGGAAAACACATGTATTAAAATAACGACAGTATGCAAAATCATTGCATAATTTGTGTCAAAAAATTGCTGTAAAATCAGCCGACTAATGACAATTACAATTTTTTAGGCAATTGTCATCTTTACTAAAGCGATTTACTGTACGTTACAGTGCTTTACTGCTGTTTAAAAATGCAGTCTTTTTACAAATATTAACAAAGACTTATGTCCCCTATGTTAACTATATAATAAAATATTTAGTAAATTTAAATTGTTTTATATGTTAGCTCTTTTATACAGTTAATTCTTAATAAGACTAAAATTATGTATGCTTATATATGTATGTATCATGCTCAGTTTACAATATGGAACAGTGGGAAATCTGGGAGAAAAAGATATCGAGGAAGCGGTTATCAGGTGTTGTGCAAAGAAGGGTGAGACTTGGTGAGGATTGAAACAATGAAAATTTGAGAATAAGGGTATAGTAACGAGAGTTGGGGAGGGTAAGTGGAAATTATTGACCCTTTTCACCCCTTTTTCAAAATTGCATACTAATTTCCAGTTTAAGTCTACTTTTAGTTTTAACACAGAGATTCAGGATCTAAAACAAGATGCGTTTTAACCAAGTGTGTGAAGTTAGCAGCTAGTTTGATGCCGGGGTTTGATGTTAGAATAAATATAAAACTCGCCTTCAGCAGCGATAATGACGTTCGCTATTCAAAAGATAAATACCAAGATACGAAAATTGCATTGTCACGCGCTAGTTAACATGTAATTTTTCTGTCACTTAGATTAACTGTGTAATGAAAAGCACTTTTGTAATAATTTTGATACACGTGTTACCACCTATGCATCAAATGTATCGTAAGTGCTACAAATAAAGTGTTGATCGTTGGTAACCCAATGATACATTTATAGTGCTTTAATTTTATATCGAAATCTTCCTTTTAACATACTTTTGGAAAACATTATTTTGCTGTTCTTTTTTTCCGTATTTAAATTATTAATCGGTTATTCTTTTGAGATTATTGTTTGTTACATGTAGCTTTTGATTGAAAATCAACATATTTATTTTAGTGAAATGTTTTTCAAGTTTATAATAACGATCTGACAGGTGTTATTGATTGGAAGAAGTTGTAATATTTTATAATATCATGTTACTATAAAATTTCTAGAATTCGTGCGGGTATTTTTAGGCATAGTTCTATTAGGTGATCTAGAAGTAAGTTTAGTTGTAAAATTATTGAAATTTTAAAATTTTAATTAATTTAGAATTATTGAAAAATAATAACGTCAGTGAATACCATTTTTGCTTTAACGGATTGCATTCGTGTCAATACAAGAGACAAATGCTTTATTCCCTCAGACAAAGACGTACACAAGAGTACAAAATAGTACAGATTTCAATATCAGATTATAGACAAACCAGAAAACAGATATGCTATACATAAATGCCCAACTCACAAATACATATCAACATGTAAGGCTATTACCTATAAACAGGGTTTCAATTTCAGATGTCAGACAAATTTGACAACAAAATATACACAAATACACAAATATATGTAAAAATATAGACATGTATGTATATATAAAACAACACTAACTAAAAATATTTTATCAGCTTTCAAAGGAACATTGATATTTTCTTGTATAATGGTAAAAAGTTAAAATTTTATTAAATTATACTCAATATAACCACAACTACAAACTCAGTTTTTCATTGAAATACTAGCCTACATCGATGGGAAATTTTATATTACAACATTTAAACGGTTCTAACATAAACTCATATTGTTCTAACATAAACTCATATTTGAACATTGAGTAAAAATCCCCGGTGTTGCCAGAACCAATAAAGTGATCACTAAGAAATTGTTAAATCATAGATTTAAGATAAGATTAACGAGCGGAATTTGATTATCCCACATAGCTCAAGCCACACTTATTCTTATTAGATTTTACATATGATATCCATTTAAATTCTTGTGAATAGGCTACTTGTAGTTTCAGCATTACCCTATATAGAATATAAGAGTTTTTGGTGCTGGTACGTACCTTTAATGGTGTTTTAAAGAATTGCAGATTTAGATTGTTCTTTATTTATCTTTAGTTTATATCTTTCACAATACTGTTCAAAAATATTTAGAGTGTTTTGCAGGCCATTAGCGTTTTTTATAACCATACCGTATCAGTCTGCAACAAAAATATATTTATATAAATACTTAATTTATTTTGACATAGTTTTTTAAACTTTTCTAGCCATCTATATTATTAGATACAAGTTATTCCTCTAGATCACGCAGAAACAGAAGATATGAAAATATGAAAGGCGATATTTCCCCGTCCCTCTTTCACACCTAATTTACAAATAAAGAAATGAGAGCATTCATTTCCATATGATTTAATGTTTTATACATTTGGTGTATTAGACAAAATGTTATCTTTAATATTTAATCGTAAAATTGTTTGCCATAGACTCCTCTCCAGACAGCGTCAAATGCACTTTTTAATTCAATTTAGAAAGCTGCAAAATATACAGAAATGAAAGCAAAGAGGACAAGCATAGTATCAACAGTAAAATACACACCGTCGGAATACAGCTTAACAATTAGAAATTAGTTCAATCTGATCTTTAATCAAAAGTCTTCATTCTAGTATTTAAAATAGAGGTAAATATTTTACTAAAACAAGAATTCAAGGTGATTTCACTGCAAGCTGCAAAGGGTCACACGGAGTCATTTATTTTTCAAAGATAAATATACTCGTATACCATGCATCCGGAATTTCGCGTTTTATATTGAGAGGAGTGTGATATATCGGGTTGATCTATGGTGGTCCTATTTTGTTACAACCAAATATTGTGTAGAATGTGGAATTAGTTTGTTTGTTTAATTGATGGTGTTTAACGCCACTGTCAGCAATTTTTCAGCTATATCATGGCGTCCAGTTTTTAATGGGAGAGGAAGCCGGAGTACCCGGAGAAAACCCCGACCTGCGGTAGGAAAACTGGCAAGTTATGCTCGTGCAAAATAACACTTGCTTGTGACAATATTTCCAAATATTCATGTTTGTTTGATGGTGTTTAACGCCACTTTCAGCAATTTTTCAGCTATTTCATGGCGCCCAGTTTTTATTGGTGGAGGAAGCCGGAGTACCCGGAGAAAACCCCCGACCTGCGGTAGGAAAACTGACAATCCTTGTAAATTAAGATTGGAGTCGAGTACACCATGCCTGCAGTGAGAATCGAACCCGCAATCTCAGTGTTGATAGACCACGTGATCAATAGTAGACGAACTACCTTAACCATTCGGCCACAGAGGCCCCCAATTCTGGCTACAATACTAGTAGTAGTAATAATAATGATAATAACAGCTACACAAAATTCTACAGTAATTGAGAATCTGTTTTAATCAAAATGATCATCAATACGGAAACGAAGCATTTTGTGATTGATTCATTAAAACAATTCATGCACTTTTTCTAAATTAAAGGATACCAAGTCAGTTTCAATGTGAACTTTCATGATGTTGCTAGACATGGTTTGTTTGACTAAAATCGTGTCCAAAAAGTGTGGATTTTATTGTTGGATTTTAGTTCGGCAAATCGTTTAATGGTTTGTATGCTCTTTTTCGTTAGATTTTCAGTGATGAAAGTTTTATGAGGATTTCCTTTGAGTTTGCGCTTGTTACTGTAAACCATTTGTCTTTTTCGGTAGCTGACAAATCGGACAATTATTGATATTTTACCATTTTTTGGTGTACCAATAGGATGACTCCTCCCTTTATCATCAATAGATATTTCTTGGTGCAAGTCAAGTACCAAATGATCGGTATTGACGGGTTGGATGACATTACCGTAAGCGTCTAAAGGAGCGGAAACATTATTAAAAATAAATGTCAAATGTCAAATGTCCAATTTGATGAAACGCCTGTTTCTGCATCATACACATTCAACGGAGTTTTACAATAAGTCACAATATATACACTTTTTACATATTATACAATAATGTCACTCAATTTAAAATAATGATTCGTACTGTTCAAAGAACCAGGCCTTAAGCTGTTTTTTTTAAATGTCTAAGGATTTAGACTGTTTTAGACTCGTTGGCAGAATTTTCCACAATTGAGGTCCCACTGTACTAAAACTCCTGTCGGAAAAAGTCTTATTTCTGTTAAATGGAACAGCGTAGCAGCCGACAGACGATTCAGATGATCTTGAAGTACGTTTAGATACTGGACGGGACAGGAGATCCAGTAGATAAGAAGGGGCATTTCCGACTGAGCAATTGAACATATATACTAAAATTTTAAATGTAATGCGAGCTCTTATTGGCAGCCAATGTAGTTCAAATAACGCCTGTTGTGAACTATCATACTTCGAACAACGCAAGACAAGCTTAACACACATGTTCTGAATGCGCTGAAGTTTTGACAGATTAGATTTGGATGTGCCGTAAAGAATTACATTGCAATAGTCCAAGTGGAATATTACTAAGGATAACACAAGTGTTTCAGTAGCCTCTCTTGTCAGATACTTCCGGATGCTTTTTATTTTGAGATAGTTCAGCATAGCAGCTTTACATTTTGTCTTAACATGCTCCTTAAAGGAAAGAGACTCATCCAAAAATGCACCCTGGTATTTAATATAGCTTTGTGATTTAACAATCGAATTATTTAACCTAAGACTTGTGCAGTACAAAACTGCGACATAGATGTAGTTCTTTAAATGCTGATCTATACAGAGTTAATTTAGTCAATGACTCAAGTTGTCTGTGTGGTTGGCCTTTGGAGGACGCAATTCATTACTTTTTGGAATGTCTGTTATATCTTAACTTTTGTGTGGAACTTATGAGAAATACTCAATAGGTATTTAATATAGCTTTGTGACTTAACAATCGAATTATTAAACCTAAGACTTGTGCAGTACAAAACTGCGACATAGATGTAGTTCTTTAAAAGCTGATCTATACAGAGTTAATTTAGTCAATGACTCAAGTTGTCTGTGTGGTTGGCCTTTGGAGGACGCAATTCATTACTTTTTGGAATGTCCGTTATATCTTAACTTTCGTGTGGAACTTATGAGAAATACTCAATTTGTAACATTTTCGATTGAAAATATTCTTTATGGCAATGAAACGCTTAGCGATGAACAAAACAAAGTTCTTTTTCGAAACGTTCATAGCTACATCAAAAAGATAAAGCGTTTCAGAATAATTAAACATTAGCAGTGTATTTCAAACTCTTTTTTTCCTCAAATGTACCCATGCTCACTTTAAATTTACAACTTAATTTTTTATTAACATCTTTCCTACTTTTTTTCTTTTTTCTTTTGCTCCTTGTATTTTTCGTTTTGTACTATTTGTTTAAACTTAAGTATGTGTGTACTTATTAGTAATTGCTGTCATCTTGATTATCATTATGTGTATTATTATTGTATGGAAAAGGCCCTGTAATTTGTTATAACTTGTGCCCAGTCCTTTTGTTTATGTTTGACAATAAATATGTTTAAACTAAACTAAGACTTATGCGTGTATAATACTGTTCCTGTTCTTCAATTCGACGTTCAACGTCGTTAATTTTTTTTATAATTCTTATCTAATTTTCGTTTACGTTTAAAGTCATTTTTGATTGGTCAACAGGTTAAACCATTGGTTAAACCAGATTTTGATTGGTTAAACCAGTACTTCCCAGATAGGTTCAAACTTTGATGAACGACTGTTGGGGAACTACTTTTTTCTTGCTAAACGTAAACAAATATGGCGGTCATGTGTCGTGTACGCTTCAGATAATAAATTATATAAGTACACTCGAATTTTGGCGATGCAACTATCTTGAGCGAAGTATCGCTTAAACGGAAAGCGATTTAATTGAAACAGCGGTATATTATTATTATGAAATCATTTGTTTTATAGAGAAATACATACAAGAAAATATTTTAACAGTACATTCATTTCCCTTTTGGATTCATTGTTCACATTGCTGATGACCGGAAATAGCCGAATTCGAATGTGGACGAAATGCGAGTGTGAAGCATATATAAACGATACTTAAAAATTGCGTTACTTGTAGTTTCAATTATGAAGCATTACAAATACACACAATAGCCGTAACAGCAAAACTAACTTCTTTTTTCTCAGTCACAATAAATCAACGAAATGAGCAAGATGCACGAATTTGTCACCAAATTCCATGTCTCAGCACAGCTCCATCAATTATCACTGATAAATCCATCGAACAATGGACTATTGTTTTTCCTGTTCGTATTTAAGAAAGAACGTCTATAGTAGGTGTTGACATATTCTGTAGAGGGTTTTTAGCGGGAAAAATTAAAACTGCTTACCGCGTATGGTTCAGCTTATGCTCCTTTTGTAGATCAAGAAGGGTACTTTTTGAAATCAATAATTATTTCCTCGAGATATTCGGCGTTTTGAAATATGACAGTTTTTAAATTTTGAAACGGGCGATTTTCCATACTAAAATTTGACCTCAATTAGAACGGAAGTGTACTTGAGGAACAATCGATTGTTGTCTACTCGAAGTAGTTCGGGTGATGTCGTCTGCAGTTAAGGCGGGAAAAGTCTCGCGGTTTGTCCGAATACCATTGAACGTCACGAAAGCAGACGAACATTTGTAAACATCGTAAGGTCCCTTTAGAAACAAAAATGGCTGACTTATTATGTAAAATTCCCGTAGCAAAAGTCAAGGACGAATTGTAACAAACTAAACAATTAGGCATATTATAAAACATGGACAGGTTATCGTATCTACATTTTTTCTACTGAAGTTTCGTAATAAAAAGGTAAAATATAGAATTATTAAAAAATGCAAGCAAATAAATTTTTCCAAGGGGGTTTGACATTTAGTATAGCTATGTTTACGTTGCGTTTGAACAGATATGACGTCACATATGACGTGACATATAAAGCGCGGGTACAATGAGGAACTTTAGTATACGGAATTTTGTTTTCTGTTCAGTCTTCTTTTGTTTCATTAATAATCTTTTCGGCAAATCGTAAAATGTATCTGTTGTCAATGCCAGTTATTTCCTTCAAACCGACCACGTCTTCGTCTTCAGATAGTTGTGTATATTCCTACGCGTCACACACTTATAATGAAATTTTTATTTTGGAAATTAAGAATGTAAATATATAAAAACAATTTAGGAAGAATTATAAGGATTAAACGCTTATTTTCGATAATTCATCGATGTATGAACGAAGTCGACTCACTCACGAAACTTATCATAAACAGCCTTCGTTTGTGAATGAGTCGACCTCGTTCATACATCGATGAATTACCGAAAATAAGCGTTTTATCCTATAGTGGTTCATGCAGAGTTTGAATCCCCTTGTTTTGTTAAGCAATCCGGTCCCTCTGATCTTTAATTGTCTGTTTCTGGTCTTCAATGTCATTAATATACGGGGAGATCTGAGACATTACAATCTTAGTAATTATTGCTTCCATTGTAGAATTGATTGAATCTAGGACTTTTTTAGTGATCATTGGAATGATTTAGTCACTGGTGTTTCCGAGTCATTCCCTTTTCAAGTGTTTCGCCAATCGTTGGAACATTAGAGTCTCATATTTGGACAGTATCTTGCCTTGTCCATATTTACGTTCTGTTTGGCTTACATTGGATTATACATCACCAGGATTGCTTGGTTCACACGTTTCATACCTGTTTTTGCAAGGGTCCCAGTTGTCTCCTCTATATTTGTTGACAATTTACCTGGTCAAGACTAACGAGTGTTTTAATTCAAAATTTAATTGCCTATGTGAATCTTGTTGAACACTTTTTACACATTTGTTAATTGCACATTAGTCTTATGGATATTTCTTGTTATTCAGACATTAAAAACTACTTTGTTCACCACATATGCCCGTGTTTTATAAGAGCTACATGTACATGTCTGTCGTTTCTGGCGCCATCTTGACACGTATACGTATTTGGACTGGGTTGCACACAAAGTTAGATATAGTTACTTTGAATACATCCTTTGTTTTTTAGTAAATAAATATACAAATATATATGTGCAATTTAGGAAATAATTAAAAAACCCGGATATCATTAGTGTTGAGTAATCACATGAAAAACCCGCTTTCCACAAGTTAATTTTTCCGGTAATTTTTGTTACTATATGATTTAATATGCTTATCCATCGGATAAATGTAGCTAGCAAATTATAAAAGAAAACCACTGTTAATTATGACACAGACGAAGTGAAACACACATTTTAAACCATGTATATGCATTTAGATTTTCTGATCGAGCCACAATTGGTTGAAGTTACATGATTGTACAAGGAAAGATACTTTGCAATAAGTAAACTAGAAAATTACAAAACAAATAACACACTTATCTTTTTCATAAGGTTTTAGGGTTGAGTTCTTAAATATTTTGTGGCTGATTTATTTTTATAAAAATGACATTTTTTGGACCATTTTAGTTGCTTTTATGGCGCTTACTAGTATCTGAAGTTCTTTAGTTTTTGGCATAGCCCTTTGACACAAAGGTTGCTAAGAGAATGCTTTCGAAAGATTATGCCGTCTGATGATTACAGATACAATGTGACTCTCGCTTTTCACGAAAAGTTCTAGTAAATAATTTGTTTTAACTAATAAACAAAGATAAATAAATAAATAAATAAATAAATAAATAAATAAATAAATAAATAAATAAATAAATAAATAAATAAATAAATAAATAAATAAATAAGAAAAACAGGCGCCATGAAGTTGTACAAAATATGCTTTATTATGAAAAGTCTAGTCACAGGCTCGTGGCTCGTGGGAGCCTCTGGTTACAGCATGAATAATATGTTTCTTTGAAACATCACCAAAAGCAGCAATCACTCATCAAAAAGTAAGCAAATATAATAACTGCCTTACAATGACTGCCGAAAATAATTTCCTTGAGCAACAATCATTTGTGAAGAAAATCCCTTCTGACCGGGAATATATTTAAATCATTTTCATTTCGATGGAGGGGCCTCGGTGGTCGAGTGGTTAAGGTAGTTCGTCTACTGTTAATCACGTGGTCTGTCAACACTGAGGTTGCGGGTTCGAGTCTCACTGCGTGCAGGGTGTACTCGACACCAATCTTAATTGACAAAGGATTGCAGTTTTCCTACCACAGGTCGGGGGTTTCCTCCGGGTACTCCGGCTTCCTCCCCCCCAAAAAAAATGGACGCCATGAAATAGCTGAACAATTGCTAAAAAGTGGCGTTAAACATTATTCAAACAAACAAACAAACACTTCGGTGGTAAAAACAACACATACGTATGATAGAAACATTCTCTGATCTCTCGTGAGATCTTTATTTTAAAATAATTTCTGATTAATTAAGTTAGATAAACAATTTATTTATTTAATGCCCTACTTTCTAAAATTAGTGAATTAAGAAAACGTGTGTTTGATCATCTTGCAATGGAACTAGATACTTTTGCTATACAAGTTATTTTAAAAATAATTCCTACGCAGGACTGCTTCGTGGAATTAATGAGGCGGAGAAAGATCCCGTTGATAATGATTAAGCCACAGAACGTTAGTTGTACAAAATGATCAAACTAGCTTAGATTGAATGTTACATGTTTCTAAGTAAATTAGGGTATGAATGGAGTGATATATATACAGTCCGCCATAAGTTAAGCATCACCTACTTTTCCGGATCTAATCTTTTTTCAATAAAATAAAGAAATGAGAAAATGTTTAATTTGTATGAAAATGAATATATCATTAAGAAATTTGAACCTGTAAAATTCTTTATTTAAATCCTCAAATTGTAAAATTAAATTCTAGTGGTGTAATAATGATCACAAAAATAGGCCAAAAAAAAACAACAAAACAATAGGTGATTTTAAGTTTTAGTTTGACACAAACTGTTTCATTGTTTACAAATTTACAGTCATTCAACAAGTCCTGAGGAGAAAGAGTAACAAATAGACTGACGTTTAGCGTATTTTCCATCAATATCGGGTATAACCTCCACGCTTCCGGTGTAAATGTTCAACACGCCGCCTGATTCCAGCAACCAAACGCGTAAGTCTGTACTGTGGAAATCTCTTCCATTCTTCCACAAGATCGACTTCTAATTCTCGAACATTTTGGCATCTTGGGTTCCGTTTGTTTGTTTGTTTGAATGGTGTTTTAACGCCACTTTCAGCAATTTTTCAGCTATTTCATGGCGTCCAGTTTTTATTGGTTCCGTTGATTGACTTTTCGCCCGCACAAGTCCCACACATGCTCAATCGGATTCATGTCCGGTGACATGGCTTGCCATGGAAGTGTGTAAATGGCTTCTGTTTCAATAAAGTCCCTCACAACACGGGCTCGATGGGATCGAGCGTTGTCGTCTTGAAATATTGGCCTGTCTGCAAGAGCATGGTTGTCAAAATGTGGCCCAACATGACCATCCAAGATGTCATCGCGGTATTTAAAACCAATCAATGTATCGTTGAGAATCTGTAAAGTGAGCTTGCAGTCACGTGAAAAGCATCTTCATACAGTAACGCCACCAACACCAAATGCAGTTGTTTCTACAATATGGTTTCTATCGAAAGCTGTATTCCTTTGCTGCCAAACACGTATCCGACCGCCAAAAGGCTTCAACAGAAAGCGGCTTTCATCTGACCAATGAATACGTCTCCAGCTTCTTAGATTCCAGTAACGATGATGTCTTGCCCACTCCATTCGTGCTTGGCAGTGCCATCTTGTCAGTTCTGGTCGTTTCAAAGGCATGCGGGCACGTAAACGAGATCCGTGAAGGCTCCGAATAACTGTTATGTCACTGATTGGACCACCAGAAGGCCACATTCCTCGTAACTGGCTTGCTGTTGAAAAACGGTGCAATCTGGCTTGAAAAGCAAGGAAGCGGTCCTCCCTAGGGGTTGTTTTACGGGGTCTTCCAGATCTTGGGCGGTCCTCCATTGACCCTGTCTGTTGTCTGAGTTGTTCACCCCAAAATTGGCTGCTACTTGGCGGTTAATCATTCCAGCATTTTTCATTCCAATTGCTTGCCAGCGTTCGGCGATACTTAATTTTTTTCTTACCATGTTGAAAAGTATTTAAAGATAATAACTAACCAGAATATCCACGTGCAATCGAACAAGGCTATTTGATTCAAAGTCAGTCTGTTAATTTGAAGCAAGACCAGTTTTTGAAACCGGTTTTTACACTTTAAAACTCTAATTATTGACATCTTGCCTGTATGTTTTATAAAGGTATTGTTTGAAAGCATTGCATAAATGCATCAGATGCTGAATGAATCGTTTTGTAATAAAATTATTTCAGAAAATATTTAGGTGATGCTTAGGTGACTGTATATATAAATGCTTAAATTTAAAGTATACAAAACAGCAGGTAAACAAAAAATAAAGAACTGAATGGAGAATTCAAAAGGACATTTGTCCTTTAGCATCCGAGAAAAAAGAAACATACAGAAACAAACCTTATTCTGTCACCCTACGAGAAACATTTTGGAGTCTGAAAAACAAACAAAAATGATTGTCAGTTTCATAATTGATTTAAAGAAACTTTGACTATGTCACTGGATTTTAATCATAAAGTCATTGTGTCTCTCAAAATTCCAAATGGGATAATGTTGGTAAACAATTTAAACATCGTTTTTTATTTGTCAATAGTATATATACATATAATTCTGCGATGTAAGTTTTTTGTTTGTTTGGATGGGGTTTTATAAACACTTTCTGCATATTTAAAGCGGTATCGAGGCGTCCAATTTTTATTTCGAAAGGAGACCAGAGTACACATTAAAACAAAACACGAGATTTGACTGAAAACCTGGCAATCCTTGTCAATTAAGGTTGAATTCTAGTAAATCCTGGATTCGAACTCGCAATTTCAGGCTCAGTACTTAAGAACACATGACTAACTACTTTCACTACTCGGCCACGCAGGCCCTTTAAGTGTAAGAGATTCATGATTCAGGCGGGTTCCGATTGAACGAACCACATACTTGTAGCTGCACAGCGTGTCCCGCTGTGGCGGATAGGACTCTCTTGATGGAGAGTTTCAAGTCATAATATGGAAGGCCTGACCGCGGACCATTTTGAGTGAAGCAATCTAAGAGTGCGACGCTAATTGCACGATTAAGACAGAAGAAAATGCTTACGTCATGAAGAGTAAACAACTCAATGAAAACACAAAGATAATTGAAAATCCGATTAGGTAGAATCCATTGTGAACCTTTGTCCTTTATAAAGTTTTCTCGAAAACGCACGAACATCCACAACTAGCACGCACACTCAACATGAAAATAAGCAACATGAATTACTTTAGACATTTGTGGTATTTTATTACATGGATGAACAAAGCATGCACTTGCCACAGAATATTACTTGTCCGCAAAATCTATATAAAATCTAAAATCAAACGCCAGCAAAATATTCCCCGCTATATGTGTAACATATATCGCATAATGAGCCAACCAATTCATGCTGCCGACCATTAAATCTACATAGGGAACATCTCAGATTGACTGCCAGAAATACCTGCTTAATCAGAAGTTAATTGAGCAACGTTTCTCTGTAATGGAAACATTGACTTTGCTATTGGTAAGCGATGGTATAAATTCTTGAGGACTGCTAGCAGTTTTCCTAGATATGAAGTTAAATCTTTAATTGTGTGATCGCACTAAAAACAAACTGTTATCGAGGACAGTTTGATTGAAGTCCAAACTTTTCAAGCTTAAGTAATCATTTTTGATTGCCCGTCTCGCTGATAAAAATAATATCTATTCACCAAGCCATTGACAATTACACTGCAGCTGGTGTCAGATTAGGAGTAGTAACAGCTCTACCCCTACTGAATTCGCCCTACAAATAATAGGGTACCCCATGTACGGTCGACAGAATTTGCTTCCGTTTTCTGTTTGTCCTTTTGTGTTTTTCACGTCATGGTATATTTTGCTTAACTTTATTTTCATTTATAAACTGACAAATCCAATAAATGACGCCAAGAATCGTCATACAATTCTTTTAAAATGTCTATAAATGAAAAAGATATTGATGATTAATGCCAAGTGAGCAATTGTTTAGTTATATTGTAACAAAATAGTTCCATGTTTCTGATTTATACGCAAACGTTAGGAAGAGTTTTGATGGTTCTAAACACTACATTACAGTCATCCATTCGGACCAGTCCTGGCTGAATGACCTTTATAATGAACGCTTGGGACCAACCAGATTTTAATTAGACCAGATAGAATTAAATGGAAAACTGTAGGCGAGAACATGTAAGTCTGTTACTTCTTAGAATATTATTCGTTTTGTTTTTAAATACAGCTCGAGAAAATTAAAAAGCTGTTATATTTAACAGTAGCTAATCAGGGATCCATAAAAGATAGGAAGGAGTGGACAGGGGAGCTAAAGAAAATTGAATTTGTTGAAGTTAGTTTTTAAAAGAGTTTATATAAAGAGTACATTTGGCCCTAGACCTAGTTTTACTACCGTAATAATCCAATTTTAGATTTGTCGGATCCTCGCCAAAAGAAACAAGTATCTTCTATCACTCAAATGCATTGATTGATTGATTAATGGTGTTTAACGCCCCTCAAATGCATTGAAATGTAAATGAAAAAAAGGAAACTATTTTTTCACATATACGTGCAAGGGGCCTCGGTAGACGAGTGGTTAAGGTAGGTCGTCTACTAATCACGTCCCTGACAACACTGAGTTGAGGGTTCGAGTCTCAATGCGAGCAGGGTGTGTTCAACTTCAATCTGAATTGACAAGGAATGCCAGTGTTTCTACCGAAGGTCGTACCGCTTCCTCTTCAAATAAATACTCAAAGCCATAATATAGGTGAATAAATGTTGAAAGCCAGCTGTATTAACTATCAACTTTCAGTGTTAAAAGTGCTAATCATCATTCAAATAAACAGAAACTTTTCGGTCGGGTTTTTATTACACGATTAACAAACTGTTTAATATGCTACAGTTCACAAGTTACCTTTTTGAGGTTTGTTCTGCTTTATTGTGGTTAATATTACCGAAAATTCATAACAAATACAACATTTTAGAAATAAATAGTTTATTACATTTTAGTTAATTGAATCCTGAAAAGCTGCAACGGATAAACGGATTACTTTCAAGGACGTGGCCACCCCAAAATTGACCAATTCTAGCATTTACGACATCTCCTTTCTAAAGATAAAACGGGGTTGCAGTTGTTACATATGTTCTGTCATCATGAGTTCCGGAATCAGCAAAACGTATGATCTTCACAGTCCCATTTTGTTCCAATTCGACGGACGAATATGATTTGCCGTCTGCTCCAGTGGACACATGAAAAACGTACGTTCCCTCACTTGGTGCCGTAAATAATCCAGTTGTTTTTGTCATATCCATTCCCGGGTTCAAGTTTACTTGTTCGTATATTATGGTTTTGCCTTTGAAACCGAATTCAGAGGCAGGTTGGCTCCAAGGTAAGCAAAAAATGCAACTGTCGAACGTTTTTTCTAGTAAAGCTGTAAAGAAACAACACTGAGTCTAGCGTTTATATATTTTAGTCGAGTAGAATTTTGTTTAAATTATGAAAAGTTGTAATTGATTTTGATTTTATTTTTATTAAATGTTGTTTGCGCATTGTGACACATAAGCGAACACAGCTTGAGTTGAATTAGTTAAGAGTTTAAAATATAAAGATAAATTAACTTGTTTGTTTAAGATATGTCAGAGAATTCATATTTTACTTAATTAGCATCGAAACTCCTGCGGCCTGCAAATAAGTAACACGAACCCCTTTAATAGAATGATGATATCGAGTATTCAGGAAAGTAGAGCATATCCTGCATCAATACTGGTCGTGTTATTTATGGTTTATATCTGAATAAACTAGTAAGTTACCTTCATTGTGATAGAAACCCCGTAACCTTCAACACATTCTTGATTGGGTCTTTATAATTTTCGAAGCAATGACCCCATAATATATTTTAATTAGCCTTCATGTGATCAACAGCACTCAACATTACTTGTGAACAGACATGAACAGGTAATGCTGCTTAAATTTTGTTGTGCACATGTAAAGGGGCCCTCATATTTTAAAGCGACCCTTAATACATCAAAACGGGTAAATGAGATACTTCAATTCGATAATCGGAATGCTACGACTTAATCTTTGTGAATTCTTCTAATTATTGCAATTCTATTGTATTTACGTCCTTTCAATCTATAGTTATGTCATGTGTTTACAGTTTGATAAACTTTTGTAAGCTACTGACCTTACAAATTAATCGGTTGATTAAGGTAAAAAACGTTTGTAGCTTCTACTAAGACAACATGTTTTGCCGTGTGTTAACAACCCATGTCATAGCACATCATCCTGTGTTTTAAACTCCACTTTTCTGTTTCGGTTTGTTTAATCTTATGACCCAATTCATGGAGCAAAGCTTTTTGTTGTTTATATCCGTAGAATCCTAACAACCCGCATGAATAATCTAAAGAAGATCAACACGTTTTTGGGGGCGATACCTGACGTTCCACTGAAAACCCCGACCTTCAGCAGGAAAACTGCAATCCTTGTTCATTAAGTTTGGAGCACAGCGTTGATGCGCTGTTGATCATTATTAGACGCCTCACACATTCTGCCACCAAATTCCGTGAAGAAGTTGAAAGTTTGGATAGAGATGTATTCGGTGTAGTGATTCTGTCAAGTAGCGATAATTTTTTCCGATGTTTCAACTGACATTTGAATTCGAGAGGACGGATCAGTAAGTTACCGTCAGCGTGTGACAACAAACAAATTCGTGATGGCATCTATATAATTGACGTCGAAGTTACCATATTATTTATCTATATAAGCCATGCTGTGAGCAACACAACCACAACAGTAATTGTTTAGGTATATTATTTGGTCCAGTTGTTACCAAGGGTGTGCAGATGGCAGCCGATTCGATGCCTCGCAATGTTCAATAAGCATATATAAATATATATATATATATATATATATATATATATATATATATATATATATATATATATATATATATATATATATATATATATATATTTTTATTGGTACACTTGCTACATCTGTTATATATATATATATATATATATATATATATATATATATATATACAAGTCTAGAAGATTATGCAACGATACACATGACGGTGTTTCTTGTCAAAAATTTAGACAAAGACTGACCAACGAATGGCCTTAGTCATTGAATGTCAATATAAATAAATGACGTAACCAAGTCGTAACATATTGATCTTGAAATTTCTCATTTCCAACTTAACCCAAAATAGTTGCTTCCCAAGTCCGCCAGCCGGGGACGTGCCGTGCTGTTACTTTGCTTTGCTCAAATATTCCAACAAGATGTAATTAAAATTACCAAGTTGACAAATTCTTTACGCCAGACGCGCGTTTTGTCTACTTAAGACTCATCAGTGGCGTTTAACTCTAAATGCTTAAAGTATTTTTTCATTCGGTGATGGAATAATATAAGTCCACTGGGATCGTGTAAAAACACAATACAGGTAGTTCAAAATATTATATAAAAGTCTAAAGAGTCTACCAACCAGCAAGCTTATTAAGTATCGGATCGACAAACATGACGATACAGCATAAACAAAAAATAATATACAAGTCTAGAAGATTATGCAACGATACACATGACGGTGTTTCTTGTCAAAAATTTAGACAAAGACTGACCAACGAATGGCCTTAGTCATTGAATGTCATTATAAATAAATGACGTAAACAAGTCGTAACATATTGATCTTGAAATTTCTCATTTCCAACTTAACCCAAAATAGTTGCTTCCCAAGTCCGCCAGCCGGGGACGTGCCGTGCTGTTACTTTGCTTTGCTCAAATATTCCAACAAGATGTAATTAAAATTACCAAGTTGACAAATTCTTTACGCCAGACGCGCGTTTCGTCTACTTAAGACTCATCAGTGGCGTTTAACTCTAAATGCTTAAAGTATTTTTTCATTCGGTGATGGAATAATATAAGTCCACTGGGATCGTGTAAAAACACAATACAGGTAGTTCAAAATATTATATAAAAGTCTAAAGAGTCTACCAACCAGCAAGCTTATTAAGTATCGGATCGACAAACATGACGATACAGCATAAACAAAAAATAATATACAAGTCTAGAAGATTATGCAACGATACAAATGACGGTGTTTCTTGTCAAAAATTTAGACAAAGACTGACCAACGAATGGCCTTAGTCATTGAATGTCAATATAAATAAATGACGTAAACAAATCATAACATATTGATCTTGAAATTTCTCATTTCCAACTTAACCCAAAATAGCTGCTTCACAAGTCCGCTAGCCGCGGACGTGCCGTGCTGTTACTTTGCTTTGCTCAAATATTCCAACAAGATGTAATCAAAATTACCAAGGTGACAAATTCATTACGCCAGACGCGCGTTTCGTCTACTTAAGACTCATCAGTGGCGTTTAACTCTAAATGCTTAAAGTATTTTTTCATTCGGTGATGGAATAATATAAGTTCACTGGGATCGTGTAAAAAAACAATACAGGTAGTTCAAAATATTATATAAAAGTCTAAAGAGTCTACCAACCAGCAAGCTTATTAAGTATCGGATCGACAAACATGACGATACAGCATAAACAAAAAATAATATACAAGTCTAGAAGATTATGCAACGATACAAATGACGGTGTTTCTTGTCAAAAATTTAGACAAAGACTGACCAACGAATGGCCTTAGTCATTGAATGTCAATATAAATAAATGACGTAAACAAATCATAACATATTGATCTTGAAATTTCTCATTTCCAACTTAACCCAAAATAGCTGCTTCACAAGTCCGCTAGCCGCGGACGTGCCGTGCTGTTACTTTGCTTTGCTCAAATATTCCAACAAGATGTAATCAAAATTACCAAGGTGACAAATTCATTACGCCAGACGCGCGTTTCGTCTACTTAAGACTCATCAGTGGCGTTTAACTCTAAATGCTTAAAGTATTTTTTCATTCGGTGATGGAATAATATAAGTCCACTGGGATCGTGTAAAAACACAATACAGGTAGTTCAAAATATTATATAAAAGTCTAAAGAGTCTACCAACCAGCAAGCTTATTAAGTATCGGATCGACAAACATGACGATACAGCATAAACAAAAAATAATATACAAGTCTAGAAGATTATGCAACGATACAAATGACGGTGTTTCTTGTCAAAAATTTAGACAAAGACTGACCAACGAATGGCCTTAGTCATTGAATGTCAATATAAATAAATGACGTAAACAAATCATAACATATTGATCTTGAAATTTCTCATTTCCAACTTAACCCAAAATAGCTGCTTCACAAGTCCGCTAGCCGCGGACGTGCCGTGCTGTTACTTTGCTTTGCTCAAATATTCCAACAAGATGTAATCAAAATTACCAAGGTGACAAATTCATTACGCCAGACGCGCGTTTCGTCTACTTAAGACTCATCAGTGGCGTTTAACTCTAAATGCTTAAAGTATTTTTTCATTCGGTGATGGAATAATATAAGTCCACTGGGATCGTGTAAAAACACAATACAGGTAGTTCAAAATATTATATAAAAGTCTAAAGAGTCTACCAACCAGCAAGCTTATTAAGTATCGGATCGACAAACATGACGATACAGCATAAACAAAAAATAATATACAAGTCTAGAAGATTATGCAACGATACAAATGACGGTGTTTCTTGTCAAAAATTTAGACAAAGACTGACCAACGAATGGCCTTAGTCATTGAATGTCATTATAAATAAATGACGTAAACAAATCATAACATATTGATCTTGAAATTTCTCATTTCCAACTTAACCCAAAATAGCTGCTTCACAAGTCCGCTAGCCGCGGACGTGCCGTGCTGTTACTTTGCTTTGCTCAAATATTCCAACAAGATGTAATCAAAATTACCAAGGTGACAAATTCATTACGCCAGACGCGCGTTTCGTCTACTTAAGACTCATCAGTGGCGTTTAACTCTAAATGCTTAAAGTATTTTTTCATTCGGTGATGGAATAATATAAGTCCACTGGGATCGTGTAAAAACACAATACAGGTAGTTCAAAATATTATATAAAAGTCTAAAGAGTCTACCAACCAGCAAGCTTATTAAGTATCGGATCGACAAACATGACGATACAGCATAAACAAAAAATAATATACAAGTCTAGAAGATTATGCAACGATACAAATGACGGTGTTTCTTGTCAAAAATTTAGACAAAGACTGACCAACGAATGGCCTTAGTCATTGAATGTCAATATAAATAAATGACGTAAACAAATCATAACATATTGATCTTGAAATTTCTCATTTCCAACTTAACCCAAAATAGCTGCTTCACAAGTCCGCTAGCCGCAGACGTGCCGTGCTGTTACTTTGCTTTGCTCAAATATTCCAACAAGATGTAATCAAAATTACCAAGGTGACAAATTCATTACGCCAGACGCGCGTTTCGTCTACTTAAGACTCATCAGTGGCGTTTAACTCTAAATGCTTAAAGTATTTTTTCATTCGGTGATGGAATAATATAAGTCCACTGGGATCGTGTAAAAACACAATACAGGTAGTTCAAAATATTATATAAAAGTCTAAAGAGTCTACCAACCAGCAAGCTTATTAAGTATCGGATCGACAAACATGACGATACAGCATAAACAAAAAATAATATACAAGTCTAGAAGATTATGCAACGATACAAATGACGGTGTTTCTTGTCAAAAATTTAGACAAAGACTGACCAACGAATGGCCTTAGTCATTGAATGTCAATATAAATAAATGACGTAAACAAATCATAACATATTGATCTTGAAATTTCTCATTTCCAACTTAACCCAAAATAGCTGCTTCACAAGTCCGCTAGCCGCGGACGTGCCGTGCTGTTACTTTGCTTTGCTCAAATATTCCAACAAGATGTAATCAAAATTACCAAGGTGACAAATTCATTACGCCAGACGCGCGTTTCGTCTACTTAAGACTCATCAGTGGCGTTTAACTCTAAATGCTTAAAGTATTTTTTCATTCGGTGATGGAATAATATAAGTCCACTGGGATCGTGTAAAAACACAATACAGGTAGTTCAAAATATTATATAAAAGTCTAAAGAGTCTACCAACCAGCAAGCTTATTAAGTATCGGATCGACAAACATGACGATACAGCATAAACAAAAAATAATATACAAGTCTAGAAGATTATGCAACGATACAAATGACGGTGTTTCTTGTCAAAAATTTAGACAAAGACTGACCAACGAATGGCCTTAGTCATTGAATGTCAATATAAATAAATGACGTAAACAAATCATAACATATTGATCTTGAAATTTCTCATTTCTAACTTAACCCAAAATAGCTGCTTCACAAGTCCGCTAGCCGCGGACGTGCCGTGCTGTTACTTTGCTTTGCTCAAATATTCCAACAAGATGTAATCAAAATTACCAAGGTGACAAATTCATTACGCCAGACGCGCGTTTCGTCTACTTAAGACTCATCAGTGGCGTTTAACTCTAAATGCTTAAAGTATTTTTTCATTCGGTGATGGAATAATATAAGTCCACTGGGATCGTGTAAAAACACAATACAGGTAGTTCAAAATATTATATAAAAGTCTAAAGAGTCTACCAACCAGCAAGCTTATTAAGTATCGGATCGACAAACATGACGATACAGCATAAACAAAAAATAATATACAAGTCTAGAAGATTATGCAACGATACAAATGACGGTGTTTCTTGTCAAAAATTTAGACAAAGACTGACCAACGAATGGCCTTAGTCATTGAATGTCAATATAAATAAATGACGTAAACAAATCATAACATATTGATCTTGAAATTTCTCATTTCCAACTTAACCCAAAATAGCTGCTTCACAAGTCCGCTAGCCTTTGCTGTTACTTTGCTTTGCTCAATTATTCCAACAAGATGTAATCAAAATTACCAAGGTGACAAATTCATTACGCCAGACGCGCGTTTCGTCTACTTAAGACTCATCAGTGGCGTTTAACTCTAAATGCTTAAAGTATTTTTTCATTCGGTGATGGAATAATATAAGTCCACTGGGATCGTGTAAAAACACAATACAGGTAGTTCAAAATATTATATAAAAGTCTAAAGAGTCTACCAACCAGCAAGCTTATTAAGTATCGGATCGACAAACATGACGATACAGCATAAACAAAAAATAATATACAAGTCTAGAAGATTATGCAACGATACAAATGACGGTGTTTCTTGTCAAAAATTTAGACAAAGACTGACCAACGAATGGCCTTAGTCATTGAATGTCAATATAAATAAATGACGTAAACAAATCATAACATATTGATCTTGAAATTTCTCATTTCCAACTTAACCCAAAATAGCTGCTTCACAAGTCCGCTAGCCGCGGACGTGCCGTGCTGTTACTTTGCTTTGCTCAAATATTCCAACAAGATGTAATCAAAATTACCAAGGTGACAAATTCATTACGCCAGACGCGCGTTTCGTCTACTTAAGACTCATCAGTGGCGTTTAACTCTAAATGCTTAAAGTATTTTTTCATTCGGTGATGGAATAATATAAGTCCACTGGGATCGTGTAAAAACACAATACAGGTAGTTCAAAATATTATATAAAAGTCTAAAGAGTCTACCAACCAGCAAGCTTATTAAGTATCGGATCGACAAACATGACGATACAGCATAAACAAAAAATAATATACAAGTCTAGAAGATTATGCAACGATACAAATGACGGTGTTTCTTGTCAAAAATTTAGACAAAGACTGACCAACGAATGGCCTTAGTCATTGAATGTCAATATAAATAAATGACGTAAACAAATCATAACATATTGATCTTGAAATTTCTCATTTCCAACTTAACCCAAAATAGCTGCTTCACAAGTCCGCTAGCCGCGGACGTGCCGTGCTGTTACTTTGCTTTGCTCAAATATTCCAACAAGATGTAATCAAAATTACCAAGGTGACAAATTCATTACGCCAGACGCGCGTTTCGTCTACTTAAGACTCATCAGTGGCGTTTAACTCTAAATGCTTAAAGTATTTTTTCATTCGGTGATGGAATAATATAAGTCCACTGGGATCGTGTAAAAACACAATACAGGTAGTTCAAAATATTATATAAAAGTCTAAAGAGTCTACCAACCAGCAAGCTTATTAAGTATCGGATCGACAAACATGACGATACAGCATAAACAAAAAATAATATACAAGTCTAGAAGATTATGCAACGATACAAATGACGGTGTTTCTTGTCAAAAATTTAGACAAAGACTGACCAACGAATGGCCTTAGTCATTGAATGTCAATATAAATAAATGACGTAAACAAATCATAACATATTGATCTTGAAATTTCTCATTTCCAACTTAACCCAAAATAGCTGCTTCACAAGTCCGCTAGCCGCGGACGTGCCGTGCTGTTACTTTGCTTTGCTCAAATATTCCAACAAGATGTAATCAAAATTACCAAGGTGACAAATTCATTACGCCAGACGCGCGTTTCGTCTACTTAAGACTCATCAGTGGCGTTTAACTCTAAATGCTTAAAGTATTTTTTCATTCGGTGATGGAATAATATAAGTCCACTGGGATCGTGTAAAAACACAATACAGGTAGTTCAAAATATTATATAAAAGTCTAAAGAGTCTACCAACCAGCAAGCTTATTAAGTATCGGATCGACAAACATGACGATACAGCATAAACAAAAAATAATATACAAGTCTAGAAGATTATGCAACGATACAAATGACGGTGTTTCTTGTCAAAAATTTAGACAAAGACTGACCAACGAATGGCCTTAGTCATTGAATGTCAATATAAATAAATGACGTAAACAAATTATAACATATTGATCTTGAAATTTCTCATTTCCAACTTAACCCAAAATAGCTGCTTCACAAGTCCGCTAGCCGCGGACGTGCCGTGCTGTTACTTTGCTTTGCTCAAATATTCCAACAAGATGTAATCAAAATTACCAAGGTGACAAATTCATTACGCCAGACGCGCGTTTCGTCTACTTAAGACTCATCAGTGGCGTTTAACTCTAAATGCTTAAAGTATTTTTTCATTCGGTGATGGAATAATATAAGTCCACTGGGATCGTGTAAAAACACAATACAGGTAGTTCAAAATATTATATAAAAGTCTAAAGAGTCTACCAACCAGCAAGCTTATTAAGTATCGGATCGACAAACATGACGATACAGCATAAACAAAAAATAATATACAAGTCTAGAAGATTATGCAACGATACAAATGACGGTGTTTCTTGTCAAAAATTTAGACAAAGACTGACCAACGAATGGCCTTAGTCATTGAATGTCAATATAAATAAATGACGTAAACAAATCATAACATATTGATCTTGAAATTTCTCATTTCCAACTTAACCCAAAATAGCTGCTTCACAAGTCCGCTAGCCGCAGACGTGCCGTGCTGTTACTTTGCTTTGCTCAAATATTCCAACAAGATGTAATCAAAATTACCAAGGTGACAAATTCATTACGCCAGACGCGCGTTTCGTCTACTTAAGACTCATCAGTGGCGTTTAACTCTAAATGCTTAAAGTATTTTTTCATTCGGTGAGGGAATAATATAAGTCCACTGGGATCGTGTAAAAACACAATACAGGTAGTTCAAAATATTATATAAAAGTCTAAAGAGTCTACCAACCAGCAAGCTTATTAAGTATCGGATCGACAAACATGACGATACAGCATAAACAAAAAATAATATACAAGTCTAGAAGATTATGCAACGATACAAATGACGGTGTTTCTTGTCAAAAATTTAGACAAAGACTGACCAACGAATGGCCTTAGTCATTGAATGTCAATATAAATAAATGACGTAAACAAATCATAACATATTGATCTTGAAATTTCTCATTTCCAACTTAACCCAAAATAGCTGCTTCACAAGTCCGCTAGCCGCGGACGTGCCGTGCTGTTACTTTGCTTTGCTCAAATATTCCAACAAGATGTAATCAAAATTACCAAGGTGACAAATTCATTACGCCAGACGCGCGTTTCGTCTACTTAAGACTCATCAGTGGCGTTTAACTCTAAATGCTTAAAGTATTTTTTCATTCGGTGATGGAATAATATAAGTCCACTGGGATCGTGTAAAAACACAATACAGGTAGTTCAAAATATTATATAAAAGTCTAAAGAGTCTACCAACCAGCAAGCTTATTAAGTATCGGATCGACAAACATGACGATACAGCATAAACAAAAAATAATATACAAGTCTAGAAGATTATGCAACGATACAAATGACGGTGTTTCTTGTCAAAAATTTAGACAAAGACTGACCAACGAATGGCCTTAGTCATTGAATGTCAATATAAATAAATGACGTAAACAAATCATAACATATTGATCTTGAAATTTCTCATTTCCAACTTAACCCAAAATAGCTGCTTCACAAGTCCGCTAGCCTTTGCTGTTACTTTGCTTTGCTCAATTATTCCAACAAGATGTAATCAAAATTACCAAGGTGACAAATTCATTACGCCAGACGCGCGTTTCGTCTACTTAAGACTCATCAGTGGCGTTTAACTCTAAATGCTTAAAGTATTTTTTCATTCGGTGATGGAATAATATAAGTCCACTGGGATCGTGTAAAAACACAATACAGGTAGTTCAAAATATTATATAAAAGTCTAAAGAGTCTACCAACCAGCAAGCTTATTAAGTATCGGATCGACAAACATGACGATACAGCATAAACAAAAAATAATATACAAGTCTAGAAGATTATGCAACGATACAAATGACGGTGTTTCTTGTCAAAAATTTAGACAAAGACTGACCAACGAATGGCCTTAGTCATTGAATGTCAATATAAATAAATGACGTAAACAAATCATAACATATTGATCTTGAAATTTCTCATTTCCAACTTAACCCAAAATAGCTGCTTCACAAGTCCGCTAGCCGCGGACGTGCCGTGCTGTTACTTTGCTTTGCTCAAATATTCCAACAAGATGTAATCAAAATTACCAAGGTGACAAATTCATTACGCCAGACGCGCGTTTCGTCTACTTAAGACTCATCAGTGGCGTTTAACTCTAAATGCTTAAAGTATTTTTTCATTCGGTGATGGAATAATATAAGTCCACTGGGATCGTGTAAAAACACAATACAGGTAGTTCAAAATATTATATAAAAGTCTAAAGAGTCTACCAACCAGCAAGCTTATTAAGTATCGGATCGACAAACATGACGATACAGCATAAACAAAAAATAATATACAAGTCTAGAAGATTATGCAACGATACAAATGACGGTGTTTCTTGTCAAAAATTTAGACAAAGACTGACCAACGAATGGCCTTAGTCATTGAATGTCAATATAAATAAATGACGTAAACAAATCATAACATATTGATCTTGAAATTTCTCATTTCCAACTTAACCCAAAATAGCTGCTTCACAAGTCCGCTAGCCGCGGACGTGCCGTGCTGTTACTTTGCTTTGCTCAAATATTCCAACAAGATGTAATCAAAATTACCAAGGTGACAAATTCATTACGCCAGACGCGCGTTTCGTCTACTTAAGACTCATCAGTGGCGTTTAACTCTAAATGCTTAAAGTATTTTTTCATTCGGTGATGGAATAATATAAGTCCACTGGGATCGTGTAAAAACACAATACAGGTAGTTCAAAATATTATATAAAAGTCTAAAGAGTCTACCAACCAGCAAGCTTATTAAGTATCGGATCGACAAACATGACGATACAGCATAAACAAAAAATAATATACAAGTCTAGAAGATTATGCAACGATACAAATGACGGTGTTTCTTGTCAAAAATTTAGACAAAGACTGACCAACGAATGGCCTTAGTCATTGAATGTCAATATAAATAAATGACGTAAACAAATCATAACATATTGATCTTGAAATTTCTCATTTCCAACTTAACCCAAAATAGCTGCTTCACAAGTCCGCTAGCCGCGGACGTGCCGTGCTGTTACTTTGCTTTGCTCAAATATTCCAACAAGATGTAATCAAAATTACCAAGGTGACAAATTCATTACGCCAGACGCGCGTTTCGTCTACTTAAGACTCATCAGTGGCGTTTAACTCTAAATGCTTAAAGTATTTTTTCATTCGGTGATGGAATAATATAAGTCCACTGGGATCGTGTAAAAACACAATACAGGTAGTTCAAAATATTATATAAAAGTCTAAAGAGTCTACCAACCAGCAAGCTTATTAAGTATCGGATCGACAAACATGACGATACAGCATAAACAAAAAATAATATACAAGTCTAGAAGATTATGCAACGATACAAATGACGGTGTTTCTTGTCAAAAATTTAGACAAAGACTGACCAACGAATGGCCTTAGTCATTGAATGTCAATATAAATAAATGACGTAAACAAATCATAACATATTGATCTTGAAATTTCTCATTTCCAACTTAACCCAAAATAGCTGCTTCACAAGTCCGCTAGCCGCGGACGTGCCGTGCTGTTACTTTGCTTTGCTCAAATATTCCAACAAGATGTAATCAAAATTACCAAGGTGACAAATTCATTACGCCAGACGCGCGTTTCGTCTACTTAAGACTCATCAGTGGCGTTTAACTCTAAATGCTTAAAGTATTTTTTCATTCGGTGATGGAATAATATAAGTCCACTGGGATCGTGTAAAAACACAATACAGGTAGTTCAAAATATTATATAAAAGTCTAAAGAGTCTACCAACCAGCAAGCTTATTAAGTATCGGATCGACAAACATGACGATACAGCATAAACAAAAAATAATATACAAGTCTAGAAGATTATGCAACGATACAAATGACGGTGTTTCTTGTCAAAAATTTAGACAAAGACTGACCAACGAATGGCCTTAGTCATTGAATGTCAATATAAATAAATGACGTAAACAAATCATAACATATTGATCTTGAAATTTCTCATTTCCAACTTAACCCAAAATAGCTGCTTCACAAGTCCGCTAGCCGCGGACGTGCCGTGCTGTTACTTTGCTTTGCTCAAATATTCCAACAAGATGTAATCAAAATTACCAAGGTGACAAATTCATTACGCCAGACGCGCGTTTCGTCTACTTAAGACTCATCAGTGGCGTTTAACTCTAAATGCTTAAAGTATTTTTTCATTCGGTGATGGAATAATATAAGTCCACTGGGATCGTGTAAAAACACAATACAGGTAGTTCAAAATATTATATAAAAGTCTAAAGAGTCTACCAACCAGCAAGCTTATTAAGTATCGGATCGACAAACATGACGATACAGCATAAACAAAAAATAATATACAAGTCTAGAAGATTATGCAACGATACAAATGACGGTGTTTCTTGTCAAAAATTTAGACAAAGACTGACCAACGAATGGCCTTAGTCATTGAATGTCAATATAAATAAATGACGTAAACAAATCATAACATATTGATCTTGAAATTTCTCATTTCCAACTTAACCCAAAATAGCTGCTTCACAAGTCCGCTAGCCGCGGACGTGCCGTGCTGTTACTTTGCTTTGCTCAATTATTCCAACAAGATGTAATCAAAATTACCAAGGTGACAAATTCATTACGCCAGACGCGCGTTTCGTCTACTTAAGACTCATCAGTGGCGTTTAACTCTAAATGCTTAAAGTATTTTTTCATTCGGTGATGGAATAATATAAGTCCACTGGGATCGTGTAAAAACACAATACAGGTAGTTCAAAATATTATATAAAAGTCTAAAGAGTCTACCAACCAGCAAGCTTATTAAGTATCGGATCGACAAACATGACGATACAGCATAAACAAAAAATAATATACAAGTCTAGAAGATTATGCAACGATACAAATGACGGTGTTTCTTGTCAAAAATTTAGACAAAGACTGACCAACGAATGGCCTTAGTCATTGAATGTCAATATAAATAAATGACGTAAACAAATCATAACATATTGATCTTGAAATTTCTCATTTCCAACTTAACCCAAAATAGCTGCTTCACAAGTCCGCTAGCCGCGGACGTGCCGTGCTGTTACTTTGCTTTGCTCAATTATTCCAACAAGATGTAATCAAAATTACCAAGGTGACAAATTCATTACGCCAGACGCGCGTTTCGTCTACTTAAGACTCATCAGTGGCGTTTAACTCTAAATGCTTAAAGTATTTTTTCATTCGGTGATGGAATAATATAAGTCCACTGGGATCGTGTAAAAACACAATACAGGTAGTTCAAAATATTATATAAAAGTCTAAAGAGTCTACCAACCAGCAAGCTTATTAAGTATCGGATCGACAAACATGACGATACAGCATAAACAAAAAATAATATACAAGTCTAGAAGATTATGCAACGATACAAATGACGGTGTTTCTTGTCAAAAATTTAGACAAAGACTGACCAACGAATGGCCTTAGTCATTGAATGTCAATATAAATAAATGACGTAAACAAATCATAACATATTGATCTTGAAATTTCTCATTTCCAACTTAACCCAAAATAGCTGCTTCACAAGTCCGCTAGCCGCGGACGTGCCGTGCTGTTACTTTGCTTTGCTCAATTATTCCAACAAGATGTAATCAAAATTACCAAGGTGACAAATTCATTACGCCAGACGCGCGTTTCGTCTACTTAAGACTCATCAGTGGCGTTTAACTCTAAATGCTTAAAGTATTTTTTCATTCGGTGATGGAATAATATAAGTCCACTGGGATCGTGTAAAAACACAATACAGGTAGTTCAAAATATTATATAAAAGTCTAAAGAGTCTACCAACCAGCAAGCTTATTAAGTATCGGATCGACAAACATGACGATACAGCATAAACAAAAAATAATATACAAGTCTAGAAGATTATGCAACGATACAAATGACGGTGTTTCTTGTCAAAAATTTAGACAAAGACTGACCAACGAATGGCCTTAGTCATTGAATGTCAATATAAATAAATGACGTAAACAAATCATAACATATTGATCTTGAAATTTCTCATTTCCAACTTAACCCAAAATAGCTGCTTCACAAGTCCGCTAGCCGCGGACGTGCCGTGCTGTTACTTTGCTTTGCTCAAATATTCCAACAAGATGTAATCAAAATTACCAAGGTGACAAATTCATTACGCCAGACGCGCGTTTCGTCTACTTAAGACTCATCAGTGGCGTTTAACTCTAAATGCTTAAAGTATTTTTTCTTTCGGTGATGGAATAATATAAGTCCACTGGGATCGTGTAAAAACACAATACAGGTAGTTCAAAATATTATATAAAAGTCTAAAGAGTCTACCAACCAGCAAGCTTATTAAGTATCGGATCGACAAACATGACGATACAGCATAAACAAAAAATAATATACAAGTCTAGAAGATTATGCAACGATACAAATGACGGTGTTTCTTGTCAAAAATTTAGACAAAGACTGACCAACGAATGGCCTTAGTCATTGAATGTCAATATAAATAAATGACGTAAACAAATCATAACATATTGATCTTGAAATTTCTCATTTCCAACTTAACCCAAAATAGCTGCTTCACAAGTCCGCTAGCCGCGGACGTGCCGTGCTGTTACTTTGCTTTGCTCAATTATTCCAACAAGATGTAATCAAAATTACCAAGGTGACAAATTCATTACGCCAGACGCGCGTTTCGTCTACTTAAGACTCATCAGTGGCGTTTAACTCTAAATGCTTAAAGTATTTTTTCATTCGGTGATGGAATAATATAAGTCCACTGGGATCGTGTAAAAACACAATACAGGTAGTTCAAAATATTATATAAAAGTCTAAAGAGTCTACCAACCAGCAAGCTTATTAAGTATCGGATCGACAAACATGACGATACAGCATAAACAAAAAATAATATACAAGTCTAGAAGATTATGCAACGATACAAATGACGGTGTTTCTTGTCAAAAATTTAGACAAAGACTGACCAACGAATGGCCTTAGTCATTGAATGTCAATATAAATAAATGACGTAAACAAATCATAACATATTGATCTTGAAATTTCTCATTTCCAACTTAACCCAAAATAGCTGCTTCACAAGTCCGCTAGCCGCGGACGTGCCGTGCTGTTACTTTGCTTTGCTCAAATATTCCAACAAGATGTAATCAAAATTACCAAGGTGACAAATTCATTACGCCAGACGCGCGTTTCGTCTACTTAAGACTCATCAGTGGCGTTTAACTCTAAATGCTTAAAGTATTTTTTCATTCGGTGATGGAATAATATAAGTCCACTGGGATCGTGTAAAAACACAATACAGGTAGTTCAAAATATTATATAAAAGTCTAAAGAGTCTACCAACCAGCAAGCTTATTAAGTATCGGATCGACAAACATGACGATACAGCATAAACAAAAAATAATATACAAGTCTAGAAGATTATGCAACGATACAAATGACGGTGTTTCTTGTCAAAAATTTAGACAAAGACTGACCAACGAATGGCCTTAGTCATTGAATGTCAATATAAATAAATGACGTAAACAAATCATAACATATTGATCTTGAAATTTCTCATTTCCAACTTAACCCAAAATAGCTGCTTCACAAGTCCGCTAGCCGCGGACGTGCCGTGCTGTTACTTTGCTTTGCTCAATTATTCCAACAAGATGTAATCAAAATTACCAAGGTGACAAATTCATTACGCCAGACGCGCGTTTCGTCTACTTAAGACTCATCAGTGGCGTTTAACTCTAAATGCTTAAAGTATTTTTTCATTCGGTGATGGAATAATATAAGTCCACTGGGATCGTGTAAAAACACAATACAGGTAGTTCAAAATATTATATAAAAGTCTAAAGAGTCTACCAACCAGCAAGCTTATTAAGTATCGGATCGACAAACATGACGATACAGCATAAACAAAAAATAATATACAAGTCTAGAAGATTATGCAACGATACAAATGACGGTGTTTCTTGTCAAAAATTTAGACAAAGACTGACCAACGAATGGCCTTAGTCATTGAATGTCAATATAAATAAATGACGTAAACAAATCATAACATATTGATCTTGAAATTTCTCATTTCCAACTTAACCCAAAATAGCTGCTTCACAAGTCCGCTAGCCGCGGACGTGCCGTGCTGTTACTTTGCTTTGCTCAATTATTCCAACAAGATGTAATCAAAATTACCAAGGTGACAAATTCATTACGCCAGACGCGCGTTTCGTCTACTTAAGACTCATCAGTGGCGTTTAACTCTAAATGCTTAAAGTATTTTTTCATTCGGTGATGGAATAATATAAGTCCACTGGGATCGTGTAAAAACACAATACAGGTAGTTCAAAATATTATATAAAAGTCTAAAGAGTCTACCAACCAGCAAGCTTATTAAGTATCGGATCGACAAACATGACGATACAGCATAAACAAAAAATAATATACAAGTCTAGAAGATTATGCAACGATACAAATGACGGTGTTTCTTGTCAAAAATTTAGACAAAGACTGACCAACGAATGGCCTTAGTCATTGAATGTCAATATAAATAAATGACGTAAACAAATCATAACATATTGATCTTGAAATTTCTCATTTCCAACTTAACCCAAAATAGCTGCTTCACAAGTCCGCTAGCCGCGGACGTGCCGTGCTGTTACTTTGCTTTGCTCAATTATTCCAACAAGATGTAATCAAAATTACCAAGGTGACAAATTCATTACGCCAGACGCGCGTTTCGTCTACTTAAGACTCATCAGTGGCGTTTAACTCTAAATGCTTAAAGTATTTTTTCATTCGGTGATGGAATAATATAAGTCCACTGGGATCGTGTAAAAACACAATACAGGTAGTTCAAAATATTATATAAAAGTCTAAAGAGTCTACCAACCAGCAAGCTTATTAAGTATCGGATCGACAAACATGACGATACAGCATAAACAAAAAATAATATACAAGTCTAGAAGATTATGCAACGATACAAATGACGGTGTTTCTTGTCAAAAATTTAGACAAAGACTGACCAACGAATGGCCTTAGTCATTGAATGTCAATATAAATAAATGACGTAAACAAATCATAACATATTGATCTTGAAATTTCTCATTTCCAACTTAACCCAAAATAGCTGCTTCACAAGTCCGCTAGCCGCGGACGTGCCGTGCTGTTACTTTGCTTTGCTCAAATATTCCAACAAGATGTAATCAAAATTACCAAGGTGACAAATTCATTACGCCAGACGCGCGTTTCGTCTACTTAAGACTCATCAGTGGCGTTTAACTCTAAATGCTTAAAGTATTTTTTCATTCGGTGATGGAATAATATAAGTCCACTGGGATCGTGTAAAAACACAATACAGGTAGTTCAAAATATTATATAAAAGTCTAAAGAGTCTACCAACCAGCAAGCTTATTAAGTATCGGATCGACAAACATGACGATACAGCATAAACAAAAAATAATATACAAGTCTAGAAGATTATGCAACGATACAAATGACGGTGTTTCTTGTCAAAAATTTAGACAAAGACTGACCAACGAATGGCCTTAGTCATTGAATGTCAATATAAATAAATGACGTAAACAAATCATAACATATTGATCTTGAAATTTCTCATTTCCAACTTAACCCAAAATAGCTGCTTCACAAGTCCGCTAGCCGCGGACGTGCCGTGCTGTTACTTTGCTTTGCTCAAATATTCCAACAAGATGTAATCAAAATTACCAAGGTGACAAATTCATTACGCCAGACGCGCGTTTCGTCTACTTAAGACTCATCAGTGGCGTTTAACTCTAAATGCTTAAAGTATTTTTTCATTCGGTGATGGAATAATATAAGTCCACTGGGATCGTGTAAAAACACAATACAGGTAGTTCAAAATATTATATAAAAGTCTAAAGAGTCTACCAACCAGCAAGCTTATTAAGTATCGGATCGACAAACATGACGATACAGCATAAACAAAAAATAATATACAAGTCTAGAAGATTATGCAACGATACAAATGACGGTGTTTCTTGTCAAAAATTTAGACAAAGACTGACCAACGAATGGCCTTAGTCATTGAATGTCAATATAAATAAATGACGTAAACAAATCATAACATATTGATCTTGAAATTTCTCATTTCCAACTTAACCCAAAATAGCTGCTTCACAAGTCCGCTAGCCGCGGACGTGCCGTGCTGTTACTTTGCTTTGCTCAAATATTCCAACAAGATGTAATCAAAATTACCAAGGTGACAAATTCATTACGCCAGACGCGCGTTTCGTCTACTTAAGACTCATCAGTGGCGTTTAACTCTAAATGCTTAAAGTATTTTTTCATTCGGTGATGGAATAATATAAGTCCACTGGGATCGTGTAAAAACACAATACAGGTAGTTCAAAATATTATATAAAAGTCTAAAGAGTCTACCAACCAGCAAGCTTATTAAGTATCGGATCGACAAACATGACGATACAGCATAAACAAAAAATAATATACAAGTCTAGAAGATTATGCAACGATACAAATGACGGTGTTTCTTGTCAAAAATTTAGACAAAGACTGACCAACGAATGGCCTTAGTCATTGAATGTCAATATAAATAAATGACGTAAACAAATCATAACATATTGATCTTGAAATTTCTCATTTCCAACTTAACCCAAAATAGCTGCTTCACAAGTCCGCTAGCCGCGGACGTGCCGTGCTGTTACTTTGCTTTGCTCAAATATTCCAACAAGATGTAATCAAAATTACCAAGGTGACAAATTCATTACGCCAGACGCGCGTTTCGTCTACTTAAGACTCATCAGTGGCGTTTAACTCTAAATGCTTAAAGTATTTTTTCATTCGGTGATGGAATAATATAAGTCCACTGGGATCGTGTAAAAACACAATACAGGTAGTTCAAAATATTATATAAAAGTCTAAAGAGTCTACCAACCAGCAAGCTTATTAAGTATCGGATCGACAAACATGACGATACAGCATAAACAAAAAATAATATACAAGTCTAGAAGATTATGCAACGATACAAATGACGGTGTTTCTTGTCAAAAATTTAGACAAAGACTGACCAACGAATGGCCTTAGTCATTGAATGTCAATATAAATAAATGACGTAAACAAATCATAACATATTGATCTTGAAATTTCTCATTTCCAACTTAACCCAAAATAGCTGCTTCACAAGTCCGCTAGCCGCGGACGTGCCGTGCTGTTACTTTGCTTTGCTCAAATATTCCAACAAGATGTAATCAAAATTACCAAGGTGACAAATTCATTACGCCAGACGCGCGTTTCGTCTACTTAAGACTCATCAGTGGCGTTTAACTCTAAATGCTTAAAGTATTTTTTCATTCGGTGATGGAATAATATAAGTCCACTGGGATCGTGTAAAAACACAATACAGGTAGTTCAAAATATTATATAAAAGTCTAAAGAGTCTACCAACCAGCAAGCTTATTAAGTATCGGATCGACAAACATGACGATACAGCATAAACAAAAAATAATATACAAGTCTATAAGATTATGCAACGATACAAATGACGGTGTTTCTTGTCAAAAATTTAGACAAAGACTGACCAACGAATGGCCTTAGTCATTGAATGTCAATATAAATAAATGACGTAAACAAATCATAACATATTGATCTTGAAATTTCTCATTTCCAACTTAACCCAAAATAGCTGCTTCACAAGTCCGCTAGCCGCGGACGTGCCGTGCTGTTACTTTGCTTTGCTCAAATATTCCAACAAGATGTAATCAAAATTACCAAGGTGACAAATTCATTACGCCAGACGCGCGTTTCGTCTACTTAAGACTCATCAGTGGCGTTTAACTCTAAATGCTTAAAGTATTTTTTCATTCGGTGATGGAATAATATAAGTCCACTGGGATCGTGTAAAAACACAATACAGGTAGTTCAAAATATTATATAAAAGTCTAAAGAGTCTACCAACCAGCAAGCTTATTAAGTATCGGATCGACAAACATGACGATACAGCATAAACAAAAAATAATATACAAGTCTAGAAGATTATGCAACGATACAAATGACGGTGTTTCTTGTCAAAAATTTAGACAAAGACTGACCAACGAATGGCCTTAGTCATTGAATGTCAATATAAATAAATGACGTAAACAAATCATAACATATTGATCTTGAAATTTCTCATTTCCAACTTAACCCAAAATAGCTGCTTCACAAGTCCGCTAGCCGCGGACGTGCCGTGCTGTTACTTTGCTTTGCTCAAATATTCCAACAAGATGTAATCAAAATTACCAAGGTGACAAATTCATTACGCCAGACGCGCGTTTCGTCTACTTAAGACTCATCAGTGGCGTTTAACTCTAAATGCTTAAAGTATTTTTTCATTCGGTGATGGAATAATATAAGTCCACTGGGATCGTGTAAAAACACAATACAGGTAGTTCAAAATATTATATAAAAGTCTAAAGAGTCTACCAACCAGCAAGCTTATTAAGTATCGGATCGACAAACATGACGATACAGCATAAACAAAAAATAATATACAAGTCTAGAAGATTATGCAACGATACAAATGACGGTGTTTCTTGTCAAAAATTTAGACAAAGACTGACCAACGAATGGCCTTAGTCATTGAATGTCAATATAAATAAATGACGTAAACAAATCATAACATATTGATCTTGAAATTTCTCATTTCCAACTTAACCCAAAATAGCTGCTTCACAAGTCCGCTAGCCGCGGACGTGCCGTGCTGTTACTTTGCTTTGCTCAAATATTCCAACAAGATGTAATCAAAATTACCAAGGTGACAAATTCATTACGCCAGACGCGCGTTTCGTCTACTTAAGACTCATCAGTGGCGTTTAACTCTAAATGCTTAAAGTATTTTTTCATTCGGTGATGGAATAATATAAGTCCACTGGGATCGTGTAAAAACACAATACAGGTAGTTCAAAATATTATATAAAAGTCTAAAGAGTCTACCAACCAGCAAGCTTATTAAGTATCGGATCGACAAACATGACGATACAGCATAAACAAAAAATAATATACAAGTCTAGAAGATTATGCAACGATACAAATGACGGTGTTTCTTGTCAAAAATTTAGACAAAGACTGACCAACGAATGGCCTTAGTCATTGAATGTCAATATAAATAAATGACGTAAACAAATCATAACATATTGATCTTGAAATTTCTTATTTCCAACTTAACCCAAAATAGCTGCTTCACAAGTCCGCTAGCCGCGGACGTGCCGTGCTGTTACTTTGCTTTGCTCAAATATTCCAACAAGATGTAATCAAAATTACCAAGGTGACAAATTCATTACGCCAGACGCGCGTTTCGTCTACTTAAGACTCATCAGTGGCGTTTAACTCTAAATGCTTAAAGTATTTTTTCATTCGGTGATGGAATAATATAAGTCCACTGGGATCGTGTAAAAACACAATACAGGTAGTTCAAAATATTATATAAAAGTCTAAAGAGTCTACCAACCAGCAAGCTTATTAAGTATCGGATCGACAAACATGACGATACAGCATAAACAAAAAATAATATACAAGTCTAGAAGATTATGCAACGATACAAATGACGGTGTTTCTTGTCAAAAATTTAGACAAAGACTGACCAACGAATGGCCTTAGTCATTGAATGTCAATATAAATAAATGACGTAAACAAATCATAACATATTGATCTTGAAATTTCTTATTTCCAACTTAACCCAAAATAGCTGCTTCACAAGTCCGCTAGCCGCGGACGTGCCGTGCTGTTACTTTGCTTTGCTCAAATATTCCAACAAGATGTAATCAAAATTACCAAGGTGACAAATTCATTACGCCAGACGCGCGTTTCGTCTACTTAAGACTCATCAGTGGCGTTTAACTCTAAATGCTTAAAGTATTTTTTCATTCGGTGATGGAATAATATAAGTCCACTGGGATCGTGTAAAAACACAATACAGGTAGTTCAAAATATTATATAAAAGTCTAAAGAGTCTACCAACCAGCAAGCTTATTAAGTATCGGATCGACAAACATGACGATACAGCATAAACAAAAAATAATATACAAGTCTAGAAGATTATGCAACGATACAAATGACGGTGTTTCTTGTCAAAAATTTAGACAAAGACTGACCAACGAATGGCCTTAGTCATTGAATGTCAATATAAATAAATGACGTAAACAAATCATAACATATTGATCTTGAAATTTCTCATTTCCAACTTAACCCAAAATAGCTGCTTCACAAGTCCGCTAGCCGCGGACGTGCCGTGCTGTTACTTTGCTTTGCTCAAATATTCCAACAAGATGTAATCAAAATTACCAAGGTGACAAATTCATTACGCCAGACGCGCGTTTCGTCTACTTAAGACTCATCAGTGGCGCTTAACTCTAAATGCTTAAAGTATTTTTTCATTCGGTGATGGAATAATATAAGTCCACTAGGATCGTGTAAAAACACAATACAGGTAGTTCAAAATATTATATAAAAGTCTAAAGAGTCTACCAACCAGCAAGCTTATTAAGTATCGGATCGACAAACATGACGATACAGCATAAACAAAAAATAATATACAAGTCTAGAAGATTATGCAACGATACAAATGACGGTGTTTCTTGTCAAAAATTTAGACAAAGACTGACCAACGAATGGCCTTAGTCATTGAATGTCAATATAAATAAATGACGTAAACAAATCATAACATATTGATCTTGAAATTTCTCATTTCCAACTTAACCCAAAATAGCTGCTTCACAAGTCCGCTAGCCGCGGACGTGCCGTGCTGTTACTTTGCTTTGCTCAAATATTCCAACAAGATGTAATCAAAATTACCAAGGTGACAAATTCATTACGCCAGACGCGCGTTTCGTCTACTTAAGACTCATCAGTGGCGTTTAACTCTAAATGCTTAAAGTATTTTTTCATTCGGTGATGGAATAATATAAGTCCACTGGGATCGTGTAAAAACACAATACAGGTAGTTCAAAATATTATATAAAAGTCTAAAGAGTCTACCAACCAGCAAGCTTATTAAGTATCGGATCGACAAACATGACGATACAGCATAAACAAAAAATAATATACAAGTCTAGAAGATTATGCAACGATACAAATGACGGTGTTTCTTGTCAAAAATTTAGACAAAGACTGACCAACGAATGGCCTTAGTCATTGAATGTCAATATAAATAAATGACGTAAACAAATCATAACATATTGATCTTGAAATTTCTCATTTCCAACTTAACCCAAAATAGCTGCTTCACAAGTCCGCTAGCCGCGGACGTGCCGTGCTGTTACTTTGCTTTGCTCAAATATTCCAACAAGATGTAATCAAAATTACCAAGGTGACAAATTCATTACGCCAGACGCGCGTTTCGTCTACTTAAGACTCATCAGTGGCGTTTAACTCTAAATGCTTAAAGTATTTTTTCATTCGGTGATGGAATAATATAAGTCCACTGGGATCGTGTAAAAACACAATACAGGTAGTTCAAAATATTATATAAAAGTCTAAAGAGTCTACCAACCAGCAAGCTTATTAAGTATCGGATCGACAAACATGACGATACAGCATAAACAAAAAATAATATACAAGTCTAGAAGATTATGCAACGATACAAATGACGGTGTTTCTTGTCAAAAATTTAGACAAAGACTGACCAACGAATGGCCTTAGTCATTGAATGTCAATATAAATAAATGACGTAAACAAATCATAACATATTGATCTTGAAATTTCTCATTTCCAACTTAACCCAAAATAGCTGCTTCACAAGTCCGCTAGCCGCGGACGTGCCGTGCTGTTACTTTGCTTTGCTCAAATATTCCAACAAGATGTAATCAAAATTACCAAGGTGACAAATTCATTACGCCAGACGCGCGTTTCGTCTACTTAAGACTCATCAGTGGCGTTTAACTCTAAATGCTTAAAGTATTTTTTCATTCGGTGATGGAATAATATAAGTCCACTGGGATCGTGTAAAAACACAATACAGGTAGTTCAAAATATTATATAAAAGTCTAAAGAGTCTACCAACCAGCAAGCTTATTAAGTATCGGATCGACAAACATGACGATACAGCATAAACAAAAAATAATATACAAGTCTAGAAGATTATGCAACGATACAAATGACGGTGTTTCTTGTCAAAAATTTAGACAAAGACTGACCAACG
This sequence comes from Limnoperna fortunei, assembly GCA_944474755.1. NCBI lineage: Eukaryota > Metazoa > Mollusca > Bivalvia > Mytilida > Modiolidae > Limnoperna > Limnoperna fortunei. Next base: position 73,521,695 of record OX104115.1, on the reverse strand, counting down.
AATGGCCTTAGTCATTGAATGTCAATATAAATAAATGACGTAAACAAATCATAACATATTGATCTTGAAATTTCTCATTTCCAACTTAACCCAAAATAGCTGCTTCACAAGTCCGCTAGCCGCGGACGTGCCGTGCTGTTACTTTGCTTTGCTCAAATATTCCAACAAGATGTAATCAAAATTACCAAGGTGACAAATTCATTACGCCAGACGCGCGTTTCGTCTACTTAAGACTCATCAGTGGCGTTTAACTCTAAATGCTTAAAGTATTTTTTCATTCGGTGATGGAATAATATAAGTCCACTGGGATCGTGTAAAAACACAATACAGGTAGTTCAAAATATTATATAAAAGTCTAAAGAGTCTACCAACCAGCAAGCTTATTAAGTATCGGATCGACAAACATGACGATACAGCATAAACAAAAAATAATATACAAGTCTAGAAGATTATGCAACGATACAAATGACGGTGTTTCTTGTCAAAAATTTAGACAAAGACTGACCAACGAATGGCCTTAGTCATTGAATGTCAATATAAATAAATGACGTAAACAAATCATAACATATTGATCTTGAAATTTCTCATTTCCAACTTAACCCAAAATAGCTGCTTCACAAGTCCGCTAGCCGCGGACGTGCCGTGCTGTTACTTTGCTTTGCTCAAATATTCCAACAAGATGTAATCAAAATTACCAAGGTGACAAATTCATTACGCCAGACGCGCGTTTCGTCTACTTAAGACTCATCAGTGGCGTTTAACTCTAAATGCTTAAAGTATTTTTTCATTCGGTGATGGAATAATATAAGTCCACTGGGATCGTGTAAAAACACAATACAGATAGTTCAAAATATTATATAAAAGTCTAAAGAGTCTACCAACCAGCAAGCTTATTAAGTATCGGATCGACAAACATGACGATACAGCATAAACAAAAAATAATATACAAGTCTAGAAGATTATGCAACGATACAAATGACGGTGTTTCTTGTCAAAAATTTAGACAAAGACTGACCAACGAATGGCCTTAGTCATTGAATGTCAATATAAATAAATGACGTAAACAAATCATAACATATTGATCTTGAAATTTCTCATTTCCAACTTAACCCAAAATAGCTGCTTCACAAGTCTGCTAGCCGCGGACGTGCCGTGCTGTTACTTTGCTTTGCTCAAATATTCCAACAAGATGTAATCAAAATTACCAAGGTGACAAATTCATTACGCCAGACGCGCGTTTCGTCTACTTAAGACTCATCAGTGGCTTTTAACTCTAAATGCTTAAAGTATTTTTTCATTCGGTGATGGAATAATATAAGTCCACTGGGATCGTGTAAAAACACAATACAGGTAGTTCAAAATATTATATAAAAGTCTAAAGAGTCTACCAACCAGCAAGCTTATTAAGTATCGGATCGACAAACATGACGATACAGCATAAACAAAAAATAATATACAAGTCTAGAAGATTATGCAACGATACAAATGGCGGTGTTTCTTGTCAAAAATTTAGACAAAGACTGACCAACGAATGGCCTTAGTCATTGAATGTCAATATAAATAAATGACGTAAACAAATCATAACATATTGATCTTGAAATTTCTCATTTCCAACTTAACCCAAAATAGCTACTTCACAAGTCCGCTAGCCGCGGACGTGCCGTGCTGTTACTTTGCTTTGCTCAAATATTCCAACAAGATGTAATCAAAATTACCAAGGTGACAAATTCATTACGCCAGACGCGCGTTTCGTCTACTTAAGACTCATCAGTGGCGTTTAACTCTAAATGCTTAAAGTATTTTTTCATTCGGTGATGGAATAATATAAGTCCACTGGGATCGTGTAAAAACACAATACAGGTAGTTCAAAATATTATATAAAAGTCTAAAGAGTCTACCAACCAGCAAGCTTATTAAGTATCGGATCGACAAACATGACGATACAGCATAAACAAAAAATAATATACAAGTCTAGAAGATTATGCAACGATACAAATGGCGGTGTTTCTTGTCAAAAATTTAGACAAAGACTGACCAACGAATGGCCTTAGTCATTGAATGTCAATATAAATAAATGACGTAAACAAATCATAACATATTGATCTTGAAATTTCTCATTTCCAACTTAACCCAAAATAGCTGCTTCACAAGTCCGCTAGCCGCGGACGTGCCGTGCTGTTACTTTGCTTGGCTC